>JAOYRR010000330.1:0-417500 GCA_038994665.1 Podotricha telesiphe
AGGAACAAGCAACTCCTGTTGTGGCCTCAAAACCACTAGAGAAATCAACTAGCCCTGTAAAGGAAACTGCTGCTAAGCCTACCGCTGAAAAACCTGACGAAATAGTTATCAGTCCAGTCGACGACAAGGATGCCAAGTCTGCTGCGGAGAAACCTGAGGCAAAATCACCTAGTCCTGCTAAAGAATTGGAACCGTTGACAATTGCTGAGACTCTTGACGAAAAGATTTCTAGTCCTGTAGAAGAAAAACATAGTGCTATTGTTTCTTCAAAACCAGACGAGAAGGCGTCTAGCCCTGTAACTGCTGCAACGCCTGCTGCTGATACACCTGACGAAAAGGTTCCCAGTCCAGTCGATGACAAAGATGCTAAGCCTGATGTGGAGAAACCCACAGAAAAATCACACAGGCCTGCTGAATACACAGTTCCTTCAACTTTGTTCTATGAAGAAATTGATGATTATTCTGTTAGTGAAGAGATTTCATTCACAGAGGATAAGAAGGAAAGAACTATTACAATAAATGGTAAAAATGTTTTACAAAATACCATTATAACTACTATTAAAGAACTTTTGAGTTCTGTAAATACCGCTGATAAGAAATTGAGAACTACTATTGTTACTGTCACAGAAACTATATTACCGGAGGGTGTAACGGAAAAAACTAAAGATACAAAAGTTTATATTTCTGATTATGGATTTGAAACCAAATTTTCTGATGATTTTGAAGAAATTGATGAACCAATTACAGAAGTGTCATCAGAAATAAGAAAAATTTTTAAAAATAATAATTTAATTCAACAAAAAATATCAAGAACTATTACAAAACAAGCATTATTAAATAGAAAATATAATTTGAAGGTTTTAAAGAAAACTATCAAGACTGTTACGGAAGAAGAATATCCTGACGGTGCCCGATCAGTAACTACAAGTGAAGAAATTTTATTTGATAACAAAGCTGTGTTACCTACAAGTCCAACAATATTAGAACCGTCTCAGACAATTTCTGACACACAAAAAGTGACATTAATGGGAGAAGAACAAGGATCGGAACGATCTGATTTGCAAGTTGAAGACATTCCAGAAGATTTCACTATAATTGAAAAACCAAAAACTACGTCGTCTTCAAAATTAGAAAATATATCAGAAAATGAAATTAATATTTTAAGAAAAACTACAATAAAAGTAATTGAAGAAATTTTCGGAAATACTAAAATAAACACTAAGAGAATTAGAACTATAAAAATAACAACTGTTGAAGATGAATACCCTGATAAAACATTAAAAACAACCATAAATAAAGAAATTTCTGTGGTTGATGAAATTCTTCAGCCAGAGGAATGTCAAATTAATCTCCAAATAACTGATTTAGCTGATTTTGAATATTCAGAAGAGCCTATAGAGGAATCTACTACAGAAATTGACTCAATTATAGAAAATGATGTAACAATAAAACGCAAAACAAGTACCACTAAAACAACTCAAGTATTTTATAATATTACAAAACAAATTAAATGTACTAAAATAACTTTAAAAACTACAATGGAAGATGAATATCCTGATGGTACTATATGTGTTAAAACTACGGAATCAACATCATTCACTGACGAAGTTGTTGATACAAATTACCTAAAAGAAAAAATTAAACAATTCAGTACTAAGAAACCAAAAATACAGCAAGAAAGAATTGATGAGAGCATCAAAATTGTTTCTCAACTCAATGGAGAATCTGTACCAGAAAAAGAACGTTATTTAAATACAGTTCTCCATGAAATCATGGTAGCCAAGGAAAACATTGTCAGTGATACAAAGATAGGTGATTCACAAGTTGAAAGATTTGATGAAATTGATAAAGAATTAAAACCACGGTCAACAATAAAACTAGTAAGCGAAACAGAACAGATGTTACACGAAGAACGCTCACTTGCATCCAAACTTGATACAAAATCAACGGTTATAAGTGGGTCTATTAGTAAAATTGTAAAGGATGACGTTAATACTGAAAAAGAACGACCTACTCAATATTTGACTCATAGTAGCTCTGAAGACATTTCTAGGGAAGTTAGCTTAGAAGAAAAATACTCATTTGAAAGTACAGAGAAAAGCCAAAAACAAGCAATTAAAGAAAAGCAAATACAGTCTTTGAAGGATAGCTGCGAAAAACAACCGACAGATTCTTATTATGAATATCCTACTAACGCTTCTGATAAATCAGTAGATCTGGTACAAAGTATACATAAAGCTTTTAGCGAAGAAAATGTGCAACAGGGCATTAAATCAGAGTTTGTGGATTCTTTAACAGTATGCTCAGAATTCGATAGAGTGTCTACTCCACCCACTGTTCCTGTTAGTCCGTTACCTAAAGTTCCAAGTAATTTTCAAGATATTAAAACAAGTGATGGAGTTCAAAGTGAAGTAACTTATGACAAAACAGATGAAAATGAAGAAACTATAACTAAAATTGTGCATGTAGGGGACGATATTCTTACTCAGAAGATTTCGACATCTACAGAGAAAGTACCAAAAACATTAAAAAGTAATTTGGATGATGACTCCGATATTGTTATTTTAATGCAAACGATGGGTAAAATTAAAACTGAAACTGATACAGTTACAAAAATTATAAAAGAAGGTGAAAATGTAGTTACACAAACAATTACAACTGTAACAACAAAAGAAATATTATCAAGAGAAGATGGTACACCTCAAAACATTAAAACAACCATTGAAACTACTACACTTAGTAAAAGTTCTGATGGATCCACAACGACCACTAAAGACACACAAACATTACTTTCCGAATGTTCTTCCAGCCTCAAATCTACCTCATTAATGGATTTATATCCAAAAGATAGTAAATTAGAAAAATTCTACCTCGAAACTTATGATGAAAAGACTGATTCTATTTCAAGTAGTGCAGAAAAAATATCGCAATCGTCTTCCACTACTCCCGTAATCAAGGACACGAAAAAAGAGGAAATTTACTCAAAATCTGATTTTTTGTTAGACTCTGATGATTCTGAAGAAAATGTAGAAGATACTATAATTGATACAGATGTAAGTAAACGAGTGATTAAAGAAAACAATATTGATATCATCGAAACAATTACAACAACGACTAAAAAAGAGACAATAAAAATAAATGAAAATAAAAAGAATATCAAAACCACCGTAGAAACAATCACAACAAAAGAATATCCAGATGGTTTTAAAGATATTCAAAAAAATGTAGATGTTAAATTAGAAGAAATTAACTATGATACAGATAATAACATTGATAAGATACTAAAAGAATTCGTTGTACATGGAAAGCCAGAAGAACATGTCTCAACAAAAACTGAAGAAATACTGAAAGACAATATTATAATTAAAAGAACAATTTTGACTAGAATAATCAAAACAAAATACGCTGACCATATTGGTCAAATAAGAAAAATCAAGACTGTTACAACTATAACAATAACTGATGATTACCCAGACGGGTCGTCGCAAAAGAAAATAGATTGTAGCACTTATTTAATTGATCTTGATGATAAAGACGTAATTGAAACTACAGAACTTAACGACTATACAACAGTAGAACACAAAACAGTTGATGTTAAAATACAAGAACAAAATATAATCATAGACGGTAAAAATGTGAACCAGCTTATTACTACGACCACTACAAAAGAAGTTTTAACAACTAGTGATAAGTCGAAGAAGAAATTAAAAACTACTACAGACAAAGTTACTGAATCAACGTTTTCTAACGGTGTTAAAGAAATCACAAAAGATACCCAAGTTTTGATTTCGGATTACAATCTAGAACCTGTAGATGACATTCCAGAAGGTTTTGAGTTTACTGGAGAACCACATGAAGAAACCACCGAAGAAGTAGAATTTGTACAGGAAAATGGAATAAATATTAAAAGAAGAATTACAACTACTGTTATTAGTCAAGAGTTACATAATTTAGCAAATAATATCAAACGAATTAAAACAACTACAAAAACGGTCGTTGCAGATGAATATCCTGATGGATCTACTATCATTAAAACAAGTGAAAAAATATCAACAGTCGATGATGATCTACAATTATGTCAAATAGAAAAATCTCCTGTATTAATATCAAAAGATAAGCCTGAAATATTATCCCCAATTTCATCACATGAAGAGAATACTGACAAAATTGAAGAATTACTTAAAGATCTTAGCGCAACAGGAGATCCTGAAGAAACTGAAACAAGCGAAAATAAAGAAATAAAATATGAAGATTTTATAATACGAAGAAATATTGTGGTAAAAGTTACAAAAACAAACTATGCTGACAATAATGGAACAGTAAAAAAAGTTAAATGTATTACAATTACTACCACTACAGATAAGTATCCAGATGGTTCTTCGCGTATCAGTGTTGACAAAAGACAATCCATCTGTGACGTTAATGGCAAAGAAAGATTGCAATCAGACGATGATCTAAGAGAGTTTATACATGTTTTAGATAAATCTGTTAACGTTGATAATCAACAAAAGACAGTTGTAAGGGATGGTTTAAATGTCGTTCAATTGATAAATATAATGACTACGAAAGAGACATTGGCTACAGAAGATTATTCGAAAAAGATTATAAAAACTACCATAGAAACTGTCACGGAAACTAAATTACCAAATGGAATCACTGAAGTCACAAGAGACGTAAAAATTACAGTTTCCGATTATAGTAGTGACTCTTTTGATGAAAATTTAGTTGGTTATGTACAACTAGGAGATCCTGATACAAAAACAATTATAGAGACAGAAGAAATTATTGAAGACAGTACAAAAATAAACAGAAAAACCACCATTACTACAATTAGAGAGGAATTCGAAAACGCTGAAAGCAAAAGTAAAAAAGTAAGAACTACTACACGTACTACAACAGAAGATGAATATCCAGATGGGGCAATTATAACTAAAAAAAGTGAAAAAGTCTCCGTTGCCGACTTTTTCCTTAAAGAACCTAGCACTAATGGTAGTCTGGAGCCCGTAGATTCATATGACGAGGAAAGAGAAATTGTAGAAAGCACTTCACAGGATACAGTTGTCAACAATGAACTAGTAAAAAAAGAAAATGTTGAAATAAGTCGTACAATTACAACGAAAACTAAAAGAGAAATTTTAGCGAGTTCAGATAAAGATATAGAACGTGTTAGAACTACAATTGAGACTATTACTGATGATTTATATCCCAATGGATTAATAGAAACCACGAAAGACATTAAGATAACTATTTCTGAGTCACAAAAAACATACGACAGTGATTTACAAGCTGCGCTCTATGGACTTAGGCCAACTGGTAAAGTAAAAACAGCAGTTGACAAAAAAACTAACATTATTTTCACAGATGATTCCAAAAAAATCGACCAAATTATAACAACATACATTACCAAGGAAGAAATGATTAACACTGAAATGAATTTATTTGCTGTAAAAACTGTAACTGAAACTGTAACAGAAAATAAAAATGAAGACGGTATAACACAAATCACTAATGACTTGAACACACAAGTGACAT
The DNA here is from genome assembly GCA_038994665.1 of Podotricha telesiphe. Taxonomy (NCBI): domain Eukaryota; kingdom Metazoa; phylum Arthropoda; class Insecta; order Lepidoptera; family Nymphalidae; genus Podotricha; species Podotricha telesiphe. Next base: position 5,533 of record JAOYRR010000330.1, read on the forward strand.
ATCTTCCACAAGGTACAAATTTAGATGACTGGTCTCCAGAGGAATTGGATCGAATTGAAAAAGGACCTACAACTATGGAATCAAAACTTATAGAACCTAGCAAACCAGTAAATATAGAAGATTTGAAGCCGTCTATTTCTGAGTTATCACTAGAAAGAAAACCACAAACTGAATGTAAGCCAAAGAAGAGATCTCCAGTTGGAGAAATAACTACTGAGACTGATACTTTTACGAAATTCGTAAAGGAAGGTGACAATGAAATAACCCAAACAATTACTGTAGTTACAACTAAGGAAGTCATAAGTCCTGAAAAAATTAAAGTTACTGTTGAAACTACGACCGTAAGTAAAGGTAGCGACGGTGTAACCAAAACTACCAAGTCAACAAAAACAACAATATCTGAAATAAAGGAAGAATATGAAGAAATAATAGATACGGGTGAAAGTGAAAAATCATTCTCTAAGCTGTCATCGAAAGCAAGTGATCTACGTAGTTCTTCTGCGGCCAGTGACGATTTAGATCATCCTGGTATTTCATCTCCACCTTCTGATATTAGCTCAAGAGAATCAAGAGCTGCTACACATATTTGGGGAACTGAGAGTAGTGGAATGTATTATAGTGATGATGACGGCCAAGTTAGCCCAAGTAGTACAAAGTCACAAATAGCACATTCACCACGATCGAATTTAAGCTTTGAGCTTGACACAAAATCACCTCATTTAAGAGAACTAAGTCATGAAAGTTTCCCTAAAACAGAATTTGATCCAATGTCTACATCAATTTATGGACAACTACCAGATGATGATTCATGTACATACTCAACACATTCCGAAGACAAGACTGAAATTCATTTTGCTGGAAAATCATTAACAAAAACAACCGAACCATTTTTATTACATGAACAATCACAACCTAAAATAAAAAAGCATTCTAAAACATCAGATGCGTCATTTTTGAAAGAAGCTGACGAGCATTTTGAAAAAGCCATAGAAGAACATAAAAAAGTTAGTGGTTCTGAAGTAATATCGAGTGTTACGGGTAAATATAAATTGGATCAGCAAGAATCGTCTAGGATAAGTTGTCTAGAAAGTGAAGAAGCAACTTCGCTAACACTTAAAGATATCAAATCGGAAACAAAAAAAACTAGCTCTTCCACATCAAGTAGCAGCAAAACAGAAACAAAGTCTGAAAAAATTTATTCTAAAGATCCGATAGAATCTTGGGGCAAACCTCTAGGACTGCCAAGTCCAATTTTGCCACCCAATCAAGTTGATGGTAAAAGTACACCGAAAAAACAACTTAGCGCAACCGTAGTAAATAAAAACAAGATAAATCAAGAAAAGAGCAAAGAAGCTAAAAGAGCTGTAGAGTCTCCTACAAAGAAAAAAACCCCAGCCCCCATTTATATGGATCTAACGTATGTTCCTCATCATGGCAATTCATACTACTCTGCTATCGAGTTCTTTAAACGAGTTCGTGCTCGGTATTACGTTTTTTCTGGAACGGAACCATCAAAAGAAATTTACAACGCTCTTCTTGACGCTAAGAAGACCTGGGAAGATAAAGATTTAGGTAAATTTGTTTTTAATTACTGGAATTATATATTTATTTAAGATTCCATTTTAAAAACTCTTCAATAATGTTTTTTTGTTGTTATAGAAGTAACAATAATTCCCACGTACGACACCGATGTCCTTGGCTACTGGGTGACCGAGAACGAGGAAGCGCTCGAGAAATACAAGATCGACTTGTCGCCATCAGCTTCCCGGTGTACAATCAACTTACAGGACCACGAGACATCTTGCGCGGCCTATAGGCTAGAGTTCTAGGTGTCGGGTCTATTTGTAGCCTTCTCATCGAAGAAGTAATCCTCTTTAAATTAGGTAGGTGCTTTTTAATGGGGAACCAAAGAGTCATTTATTGTTGTAGGGGTTTAATTAAGGCTGTGATAAAGAAAGAGGCATTGAAAAGCACCTAAATAGGAGGACGCTTCTTCGTATGAGATTGCTTGCAAATAGTAAAATCTATGTGATATTAGAACGCAATCAACAGACTGCTGTGAAGTTTAATACTGTAGACTTTAACAATGTGTAGTGTAACTTATGGAACGGCCGAGTGTCGTTCCTGAAACGAGTCCTTTGCTGTATCCAAATCGAATGTCAAGTAAACCAAATTCTCGACCTAATAACGGAAACGTCCATTTTTTTCTAAAACTGTTTTCTAGTAGCGTCATTGACAAATAGTACATGCCATTTAAAATATTTTTCTGACGGTATTTTTGAATTTGGTCTTATACAATCAGTAGTGCTTTTATACACGATTTTTAGCGAAACCAGTCCATTTTGTTTAGCCAAAACACCGCTTGTGCGAAATATCTAAATTTTGGAAAAATTATTTTGCTAAAGCATTGACTTCTTGGTAGGGCGTAATTAAATATAATAATAAATACGTATCGCAAATGTTATTTTGGCGAATCGCTTTACGACGGACGTGCTGTATACAAGTCCAGTGCCGACACGAAGATGATCAAGGACGAGTACTAAATTTCATCTGAATTACACGAATGGCTTTGTAATGTGATTGAAAGTTTAAATAGAGAGTATATTTTAGTAACTGTCTTAAAAAGACGCTTATAAACTTCGTACGACGAACTAGTGCTGCTTGCACTGTTACGTAAATTAATGATTATTGATAATTGATGTCACTATGTCCTATATTCCTGTTGGGAACATTAATATCTCGACTTCGTTGCGATAGGTTTGGTGCTTGAAAAAAATAGACTCCTCAATATTTTTTTCAGCACAATCAGACGCCGGGACTGAAGATAGATAAAACAAAATTTGACGTGTCTAGATTTTATGGAACTGTGCCTGGATTTCATATATTTCTACATGCGCCGAATCGGACAAAGTTAACTAGTCCTTAGCGGGTGGAGATATTATTGGCTTCCTAGAAAACCGATCAGCCTAAGACGATAGAGAGCTTACTCCATATTAAATAAATGTTTTATTAGAATTATTAATACAAATAAAAACAATATATTTACCTTTGTTTTAAGTTGAATCTGCTTGTTGCGTCGATGCGATGTAGTTTAAGTGAGTGTTGTTTAAATTTAACTCATTTCATGTACAGAATGTTATCAGAATCTCTGACTTCATAATGATTTGGCAAAAAGTTTGGTCTATTTTATTGAATAGCTTAAAATCCTAGTCGACTCCAACCTAAGTACACGTAGTATTATATGTTCCTATGTGAATTGTTTTATACCATATTGTATGTTTTATTCCAATTTAACTTTACTCATCTACGTGTATAGAGACCTGGTCCCTTTAGAACAATGATTGTTTAAGTAACAAGTACATTCAAATTGTGTGAAAGAATGTGATATTGATAAAACTCATCAAACTTACCATTTAGCATAGTGGTTAAGCTGTAAGAACTTTCCTTGGACAAACATTTCCTTTCGTTGTTTGCTAATACAATTGAATATTTCGAGTCAATTAATTTTAAGTCATCCATAGTGTTAAGCCGACTTGCTCCACTCGCCTGACATCGCTTCATTTGCCAAACTTTATTATTAGAATATTAGATAAAGAAAACGATTCTGTATAATTGATGGCACCAGCACAATATAATAAAATAATTAAATGCATCAACAGGTACATTAATTATTGTATACTATATATTTATTTTATACAATATTATAAAGAATGTGTGTTTATTTTGTAGAAGTACTTATATTATTGATCGATATTGACGTTTGAGCCGAGTGTTGTTTGTGTGAGCACAATTCTGTTTCGGAAGGAAGGCTTAAACAAAACGTGAATGGAAATAACAGGGAGATGAATCTTGTTTAAATCTAAACGATCAATCGACGATGCGCACTTTGAGGGTCCTGGTGTTCTGTTGTCTCGGCTTGTTCGATTTACTTTAGCTTTGCTGTCGTAGCGTAGTTCCCTCGCTCAGCTGTAACATAAGTGTCTAGTGATTTTTTAACCCCCCATTAGACCGCTGTTCCCCCCCAAAGTGAGCATCGCTTTGATCGTTCGCTTTTTGAGTGTTAGGAGTGTCTTTCGGCTTTCAACTTCGGCCAGCATCCACTATCTCGCTGGCTTCAAAGCCTGACACTTTACTATTGTATTTTATAGCTAGAACTCTAATTAATGCATATTATATTAGGAATATTAAAATGTTATTCAAATTAAGAATTGTATCAGCTTAGTGAACATCAATAGCTCTGGAAAATAAATCATTATTAAAATTATTAAATGTTGTATTCTTCAAATTAACACTGACATTATGTTTGATATATCTATATTTATGACGGAACGAGGAAGGGAAAGATCGTGGAGTGTTACAGTTCCTAATGGGGGAGTCACGTTGGAGGTTCGGACTAGACTTTTTAAATTAAGTAACGTTAAGTTTGCTTGGATTTATAGCTTCTAATTGACTTAAGTTATGAATTGAAATGTATACGGAAGCTGTAGGTAAGATTGGATGGCTTTTTGGTGCTAACATCTGATGTGCTAGTTTGTTTACATGCGTTTCGGAAATAAATCTCGATGCTGTAATGGCTTTGATGCAAATGTAAAATTAACTAAAGCATACTGTTCAAGTTGGAATAATATTTAAATAGATAACCTATTTTAAATGAAAATAATTTTCTAGTAATAAAATACTTCGAAATTATTACACTATTTGTAGTTAAATCCAAGACACAAATCGAGATTTATTTAAGAAATATGCACGCTTGATGGCAAGAGACTGATTTTGCGTTTGTATTTTGTAGTTTTTTGTTTTAATTTAATAATTTCAATAATGATGTCCTCTTGTGGATCTCTAAAGTATTTGTAATTTAACGTATTAGTGTAAATTAAATATCGAATATGAATCATTGTATCAGTCATCGCTAACCATTCGGCGTGTGTGTGAGGTGTACGGTTCATTAAAATAATAAAAATATTTCAAAAATGTTATCGATGCTTTCATTTTGTTTTAAGTTTTATATTGAAAACCTAGCTTTTTTTTATATATTTTCTTACTCTGGTAGACAAGACAAAGCGCGGCGTTCAGTTCCCCCACTCAACACGCAATGTCTCAAATGTGGGAAAACGGAGAGTTTTGACACTAAGTTCCCTATATGAAAAATATAACGCTTTTAAAGATGCTAACTGTAGTTATCCTACTTAACTGATAATTCACTTTTTGAGTAAAAAAGATACATATGGGATTCGAACTTTTTTCAATCTTCAAATAAAATCAGACACACACTAACTCCACCATAACGATTAAAACTCTTCAATTTTATTATTAAATACAAACTTGCATTGAATGCAAATTATATATTAGCATTTCCACACACATTTTTATCCTTAAAATATTTCTATACAGATTAACGCCTTACTTTTTAACATTGTTTTTATAGTGGCAAATCTAAAATAAACTGTGGAATCAGCTTTTCTCTAACACTCAGTCAATTGTACATTATATAACGTGTATTTAAACAGAATGCTTAATTTATTACTTTAAGAATTACGAAAGCCATCGTGGCGCAGTGGGACAGTGTACGACTGCGACAGGTGGTAGTTGCGAGTTCGATCCGTACTCAGTGGAATTTAAATTATTTTCAGTTCTCTGCTCATCACGTAGTGTCTCGATTTTGAGCAAAAAGTTGAGAACTAAGTGTCTTGCGACTAGTTTCTCTCTGCCTACCAAAAGCGTTGAGCTGGAATGAGTAATTGTTATTCAAATTTAATTGATTAATTGTTTAAATTTAGCTTTTATACCGACTTATTTCCAGATTTTAGATAAAAAGGATAAAACAAACAGCTTTATCAAATAACACAAGAAATTCATAATAAATGTAGGCATATATTTAACGAAACACAATACATTTTAACCTAACAATAACAATTAACATAACATTACATATTTATTAAAAATAGCGGAATCGAATTCAACGGGAATTGAAGAACGGAGTGTTTTGACACTAAACTCTCTCTCTACCCTGTTATGGGGAAAAACGTGTCACTACTTTAAAAAAAACATAACTGAATAAACATGTCGTAATCATACCGTGAAATATCAATAATTTTTAAATCACTTTAACAGTTAAATAAAGACGTATTTAGAAAGCCATACGTTAGCTTAGCGGTCAGAGCGCTTCAACGGTTTTCAAGAGGTGCGGGTTCGAATCCCGCTGCGTTCAAATTTTAATACGTTTCCTAAATATGTGCAATTAACACTTTCAAAAATGTTAAAACACTAACAGTTATTACATATACTTCTTTTACAAACAAATTATCTTTCTAAATAGCCAATATCACTAAATAAAGAATTGTACCTTACAATTGCACTCAGAGGTCAATTACATATAATTTACATCTAATCATCACAAATCTTTAGAAATACCTTTCTTTCGTTTTTACCGATTTACTTTTAGTTAAATGCTAATTGATTACTGAAGGTGTCAGGTTATGGTTTAAATTCAGTATAAAATACAAATTAATTTACATATACGAGTAGATATTCAATGAAGCAAAACCAGTGTAATGCGGATTAACTAATACGAAGCTTTTAATTGTATTAAATAAGGAATTAAAATGTATACAGGGTGTCATTGAACTTGACTTATTAATTGACAGAGAGAGAAAGAGAGATTTGCCAAAAACTCAAAGTTAGATAAACGTGAAAGAGAAAAAGATATAGGCTGTGGTACTGGTTTTTTGGTGAATGTAAAATATTACTATTAAATATTAGATAAACGTGTTAGTTGAAGTAGACGAGGTTTTATAGACTATCTTATACATGTGAGATTGCAAGTTGCAAGGTTCTAATAATTGACAATTAATGTGTCACAGTCGAATACAATACACCCTGTACATACTCATTACAATTTCTCTTACAATATAAACGAAATCACAATTAGAATAATACTTAAAAATTGTAAAACTTCATTGTTCATTCAATTTTGATAACTATTTCTAGAGAAAGGCACTCCAATTCAATATTAAACAAATATCGAAACATCTTAATTAAGACTAGAAATAAGGAAATCTCAATGAAAACTAAATTTTACTACAATCATGCATATATATATATGTATATAAATATAAATTTGTTCTACAAAGCACCTTCTTGAAAGAAAATGGTCTAACTCAACATTTTCATTATTTGTGATTAGTTGAAACAAAACTATGTCGTTCTGCTATAAAGGGTCCTGTTTCTTTTGAAATATAAAATACGGAACGGAATTTCCTCACAGTTTCTTACCACTTAAAGTATTGGAAATGAATTAAGATAACATGTTTATATATTTTTACACATTTAGCATATTGCTTTAAAAATATTATATATTACACATTACTAAAGTATAGAAACGACAGAGAAACAATTACACAGACAATGCTATAAAACACGTGGAATTCTGTGTTATAATATAAAAGCAGCTGAATTTGAACCCGCGCTTGTATTTTCAATTAACAGAAATTAAAACAGTATATATTTAATGATTGACACTAAAGTATTTTTTAATATATATATAAGACCTATTAATACATAAACCAATGATTGAAATAAATATTATTTATACAAAATAATAGCTTAAATCCATAAATTCAATCAACAATTAATTTTCATTTATACCAGCTTATACTAAAATTAAAAATTTTAATAATTATGAGTTAGGTCACTTTCGTTCACTAACCTTACAGTTCAGTTGGTTAGAAGGTCTAAGTGTTAAGAAAGCGCTAGTTCAAATTCGGCTTCAACTTATATACAGTTTCTTGTTCTTGTTTGCAGTGATATTGTTAGAAAACACAATTCATTTTATTTATTCTTTCTTTATAGAGACCATAATTTTCGTATTTTCATATTATCATTATTAATAAATACATTTTTGAATTTCTATTTTGATTTCAAAACCAACTGTTTTCCAAATATATGCTAATTAAACCAAACGCGGCGTTCAGTTACAGTATACAAAGCACAGTCTCTTTAAAATGAAAAAATATTTTACTAGGTTCTTATAACTTAAAATCTTGGAAATTGGAATGCTTTAAGATTTAGGTATTTGGCATATCCTTTGGATGACAAATTCTTTGAAAAAATATACAAGAAAAACTCATTTCCTTTGGCAATTATTATTATTACTCGACTACGAATAATTAAAGAAAGTTTACAAATGTTTAAATGACCATGGTTTAAATTATTTTGACGCTGCCAAGCAATAATTAGGTACATGCAAAATTACAATGATTGCGTAGTCGAGTATAAAATCGACGTTCATTTAAAGCGTAAGTCGTCGGGTTTCCTCAAGAAGTAAGCGACGCGGTCTGTTGGGACTTTGTACTCGTGCATCCATCTATTGCCTTTCCTGAGGGAACCGTCTATTCCGTCCTGCCAAAGTCCTGTCGGGAGGTACACTGGAAGGGACAAAGGTTGCTTTACACATTTATGAAAAAGAAAAGAGTTCTCTAAAGTTACATATGAAGAGTGAGCAAGCAATAATGAAGGCAACTGATGATAAGAGAAAATCCAGTAATAAACCTCTCCGTTCTCAGTTTTATAATTGATATATTACGCGTTGTACGATTATTTGAAAGCACAAGCATGTCGTAGTCGCAGTATAGATATACAATACCTTCTTTTCAAGTGCTCCGAAGCTACTAGGCAGGATTTTCAAAATTTGAATTTCAAAACTGTATGGATTTGTGCTTCAAACTTAGAAGTTGCCAACCAAAAAAACCAAAAGCCTACGTGAATTGCCAAGTATGATTGAATGTGAGAAAGCCCACCTTCTCTCGTGGTCTCCCCTTTATCGAGAACCGGAGCGACCACGATTTCGTCTCCGATCGCGAACTCGTCCTGAACCGGCATCGACGCTTCTCCATCCGCTATCAGCCACAAGGGTCTGATCAGAGGCAGACCTTCTTCCAGCGCCTCTCTCTTATACTTCAGGAGCAAAGGAGTCACCTGAAAAGGAAAGTCTTGGAGGTAGTCGATTCTTTTCATACTTTTGCCATATTTTATGGATTAGGTAAAGAGAAGGTCCGTCTTGATATTGTAAGGTTTTACGTCATACATTTCTCATTAAACTTTAATGATCTAAAATCTTGAATTCAGATTACTCAAATAAAGAAGTGAATGGTATCTGCGTGTAAGCTTAAGATTAATTTAAACAAGGAATATGTAATATTTATATTAATTACCAATTTCTGTCGTAATAAAGTCAAATTCTTGGCCATTTCCAGAACACGCTCATCATTATACTTGCTAGGTAGATGAGTGAACTTCATGACGGGCATAAACGTCGCCATTTGCAACCACCGCATGTACAATTCTCTTTCCGGAAGTGCGATGCCATTTTCTTGAGTTGTATTCAAATTAGTATCTATAGACCCTTTGGGTGAAGGCAGAAACTGTTCGCTCCCTGGCCAGTAGATGTCACCTCCAACTGCCCCAGGCATTATGAAAGGGAACCCGTTAATACCGTAAGTCAGCATCGTTGGAATTACTAATCTTAGAGCTTCCCAAGTAGATTCAAATGGCGGCAATGAAACGAATATAGGTGGTCGTGGCAAACTAATTGCCGATGATACTCCGATAACATTTAAAGATTTCTCAAATGTCTTTATGAATACTGTCTTATATTGATCTGGGTTAGTTAACTGTTTCTCACATTTGTAGTAATGTGGCATATCATATGCAGTACCTAGATCCAAGTAAAACGAGTCTATGTGGTACTCGTCAATGACAGCTTGCAATTTACTTTGCAACCACGGCACGGATCTCTCATTTGTAATATCTAGAACCCCGGCACTTGCTAGTGATTTGAACCTAGTTAAAGCTGGTATTCTTCTATCACTATTTCTCTCGCTAATTAAAAGCCTCTTTTGTATGGTTTCCACGAAATTAAAGCTTTCTGTACTTATGAACGGTTGGATTGTAAAAGCCACTTTGAAACCTCGCCTGTGAAGTTTATCTACAGTGATGTTTAATGTTGCAAATCGACTCGTATCGACTGTTAAATCACCAATCTCGTTTTGCCAAAACTCATTAATAAGCACGTGCCCTTGTTTCAAAAAGCCTAAATTGATAACATCTTCTGTGTACTTGGATATGGTCTCGTCTTGCAATTCGTGCTTGAACCGTGGAGCTATTTGCCACACTGGCTCTGATATAAGAGAATCTAAAGTGCTGATGTCGGCCGGTTTCAGTCCATCCCACAAAGGAGCGCGTCTGTGGCTATGGATTGATGAATGTAACGACCTCATGTCTTTAGACGTACAAATATTATATTTCATTTCTGGAAATTCAGTTACTTTGTTTGCAAATGCAAAACTGTCATGTTTAGCCTTCAAGCATATTTCTTTTCTGCCCTTATTTATAGAAATATACAAGGGAGTTTCATCATCGATAATAAGTGCTGCACCTTTGGAGTTTATTAGATAACGAGTCAAGACATTGCTCCACTGAGACTTTTGCATGTCACCAGTAATGAAAGGCTTATAGTCGATGGTCCCTGTGTTCAATGGCCAAGTAAGGTTGTTAGATTGACCAGCTCCAAACCAATGCACTTTTGTGTCGGTCCAGTCGAAACAGTCATTAGGTGTGACGTCTGGAAAATTAACAAAATGTGTTAAACTATATGTGTAATTTGAGACAATCAGGCGCAATGAGCAGCGTCTGTCTGAATGACTGAATACCTATGCAGGGCAATGACTATATTTCACAGATTTTTATGTATCTGCTCTGGTAAAACAAACGTGCTTGAAACGTCTTGATGATATGACTTTTTTTGTGAATATAATTTAGCTATAATATTAATTAATTTACCTGCTCTCAACGCTTTCCAATGAACTGAGTAACACGTGGTGTTGTCTACACCAGGATCGTGTGGAAGGCACTTGAGGTAGAAGCGAAGGTTGTGAAGCCATTCTAAGCACTCCGATCCATCTGAGAGGCGATCTTCGGGCAAGCATGGGAACGCTTTTTGTTTGCCCTGAATACCCACAGCTGAAAATTAAACACGTTACAAAACGTACAAAAATTTAAACACAGCGAGATTCGAATATTTTTACAAATAAACTTATTTATTTTGTAACAACATATAATAATTTTGTAATTACAAAAATAAGTTGCAATAGGCGTATAAGAATTTCGACGTAGACGAATGTAGAGCGCATGGCTTAGCGGTCAGAGCGCTTGGACGGTTTCCGATAGGCGCGGGTGCGAATTTTTATACCTTATCATTATATTCTTGCCAAATTACACATAATATGTATAATTTATAATGATACTGATGTACAAACTATATCACTTTCAAATTAAGTCCGTTCAGTAGTTTTTGCGTAAAAGTGCAACAAACATCCATCCATGCGCTCAAACTCGCATTTTAATTTTATAAGTTGCATTACAATCTCTTTGTAAAAATGTGTAACATAATAAAAAAAAATGCTACTTTAACTTTTACCTAAGGTGGCCCTCAAGATTTCTACATCATCCGTATTGAATATCCTAATGAGTCGCTTGGGCTCGTTAAACTGTACACTCTGGAAGTACGCCTTGGTGAGTGCTTGCTGGTGATACAATACATATGCGAATCCGACGAAGAACACAACAGCAAGGAACATGAGACCGACGAAGGCACGTAGCTTGTAATCGGTGGGCTTCTTTCTTATTTTTTGTGGAATACTCTGAAACGGGAATGCAATTGGTTTTATTTTTACCGCCCACACAGATAGTCCGATAGTCAGTCTTCAAATTGAAGTCTTCCAGTTTTAGTGAAGTCGCAACATGTGGAACTGTACATATTAATACGTGAAGGATAACTGCCGGCCACATTTGACATACAATTCTATATAAAGTGGTTACATACTCGTTGCTAAGATGCGTATTTTACAAGTCAACAAATAATTATATAGTAAATACAAATATTTTTAAGCATTTGTAAATTATTAATCATACATTGAGGAAACTCAAATTTGTATATGGTTTCTGAAAATGTTTTTTTTTTAGTACAAATTTTCTATCAGAATCGGATTCGATACCAAGACCTTCACATAAAGTGAAGCATCCCAACTACACCACAATAGCATCGTAAAATATAATTAAACGTTATATCCTATTCTTATGAATGACAAATACGAGCTGGACATGTATTGGATGCTAAGTCACATTTGTCTATGACTAATGCCGTTCCATTTATCATTGCATAATTCTCATAATCAGAATACTTAATACTGCCAAAATATAAGCTCTAAAGTAAAAAAAATTGTTATAATATTTAATGAACATATGTTGTAACCTGAAAAACGGCAAATTTCTATGAAAATTTTTTTTTATATACCTGCAACTTTTCTTTCAGCAAACTTGCAAGAGAATTAACACTCGTTACAGAGTTACTGGGCGAGTAGTCATCGTCCTCCATGCTCATCTGAGATCTGAAGCGTCTCGGTGCCGTCGACTTCCGGCGTGGAGACCTGAGTGGTGCTCTGAAAAATATATACATGATATGAAATCAAAAGAACTGGTCAATGAAACTTAGTGTTTTTTATATGGATAAGCACTGTATTAGGCTGACTAACTTTAATTGGATGAATTCCTGCTATCACCGTGGCATTCTAACTTCTTGCATTGCACCATGTAGACGACGGCTATGTGTTCATTTTAGCTTAGCATATTAAAATATTTTTCAATATATTAACTTTACCAACGAAACATATATAAAACTCCGTGTAATAATAAGTATATTCGTAACATTTGATTTTAACACTCAACACTTTTGCTAAATACTTAAAGAGAAATAGCTACCCCAAATATAAAATTCTAAAATACTTCTATAATTTCTCAAACATCTCAATTGTATAATTTGGGCTGATTTCCTTCCATAACCCCACTGTTTCCTCGTTACCTCAGTAATACGTTTCTCAACAAGGTCGTTATATTACTTGCAGTAGGGTTGACACTTGTGTACAAAAAATACCTGTTTACTCTCATAAATGGATATCTCCTAACCAACAAAAAACTATATTAACAGAAATTTAAAAAATAACATAGATTTAATTTATTATAACATGTTTACATTAATTAAATTGGTATTTCCATTATATTTTAAGGTGTTATTTTTAACCTGTCGGTTTATTATGCTAAATTAGAGATTTTGTGAGTATGTACATATAAAACTATTTTTTAATGCATTTACTAATAATACAATGCATTTACAAATAATAAGACAAAACGCGACCCCTCAACACGCAATATCTCGAATTCAAGCGAAAAGTGGAGAACGGAGTGTCTTGACACTGGGTTCTCTCTGACTACCCAGCTATATGGAAAAAAGTGAGAACCTGAAAAGAAAAACTTATCGTTTCGACAATACAAAAAAAAATGTTAGAATGAATATATTCGCAGCTCACCGTATACATATATTATAATTTAAGCGTAAAATTGTGCTTAAATAATATGGATGGATATAAGTATTATGCCTAATCTTAAAGATATTTTAGCACTATTGGTAAGTTGGCTGTACGTGATGTCCAAACTCCAGTCTGGTCAACTAGCTAGTAGCAACATATAATGTTTTTAAATAGGCAAAAACATTATTATGTACTGCCTACCTTAAAAATGCTCAAATGAAACAACAGTTTAAAAAAAAAATCAAAAATGAAATACCATATTATACAAGTTACAGACAACCAGTGCAAACTGTGGCACGACTGTGTCATCTATTGGTTCATTTAGTCTTAGTTATAAACACAATTTACAGTCCAACTAGACAACACTCGTAACCCACGTCATAGACTTCTATTCTTTAAAATCTAAATGCATACGAAGATAACATAAAAATAGTTTTATTATTATTTCCTTGTTTTATTAAAAAGTTTAGAATTTTTTTTTGTAATTTGGTGCGGTGAAACTTAACGTCGCGCTTCTTATCAGAACTGGGATAGGAATATAACTTAATAACCCACAATCGTCTTATTTTTAGTCAGACGCAGCTCCACTGCGCCACGATGGTCTTCTCAAAAATATATTTTCTAAAGGTTGTCATAATATGAAATGTCTCTGAAACAGAGGCACAATGTTCCGGTGGAAAATGCAGAACGAGGTTTCTTGACACTAGGTTACTCATACTACTACGGGACAAAGCGATAAAGCTGAAAGCTGGGCAAAGCAATGAAGTATATTTCTCTAGATTTCACTTCCTACCGTACATATCCAGTTGGATAAATACCAAATGGACAATTTATATACTTATATGTATGAGCTCCCAAGTTCTCATTACATCAGCTATCAGCCGGTCAAAATCAGTCTAACCGTTCCAGAACACACAGGCAGACAGAGAGACATAAATTGTAAATAAAAATATTTTCAGTATATATACAGTGAACACATATATATGCATTTAATAAAAATTGGTTATCTTAATATCACAAACAGTTACTCCAATTTTATTTATTTATTATATATTATAAATGTGTGGACTCCGAACGCACATTTACAATATTACATAGCGTAATGAAAATCTGGGATCTTTAAGAACGGAAGACGGCAATACGGCCGTTATTGGTTGACAAACGGGTGAATATTGTTTCTTTTTGCCTGCACATACTTGCTGGGATAAAACTGCAATATAACAGGTTTAATTCTTAATAAGTTCTTTGATTTTCACGATTATGACATATTTTGAAATGAAACTATTTTAACCGGATTAATCGCGTATAATTTTAGTATTCGAAAATACATTTTAGAACCCGACGTTTCGTGTCTTGTCTACCTGTGACCACGGACTACTGTAAAGTGTTCGAAACTTCGGGTTCTAAAATGCATTTTCGAATACCAATATTATACGCGATTAATCCGGTTAAAATAGTTTCATTTTTTGAAGGTTAAATTCTTGGTTGAGACAAAATTTCGTAATTTAATATCGGCTACAATCAAATTAAACCAAAATATAAATTTAAGACCCTGCCACATAGTAATTTACAAAATAAGAGAATGAGTGATTTTCCATTAACAGTGATTTTTAATATAGCCGTATTCGGAAGAGCGCACAGGTTCAAATCCCGCTACTTTATTAGCATGCCCCTAATGGCATTTAGATTTTAGTAATTTGTATTCTGCCATTATTGTGCAAATTTTAGCTATTCATTTATAGGAAAATATTATATCAATATTTCTCTCTTGCGTGAAGTTCATTTTTACGTGGTATTACATTAGTTGTTTTAGTTTATAAATGTTTGTAATCTAAATAAATAAAATAAGAAAATATATTACTTAATTCCTTTTGCATTACACTATAAAAGATAACTTAAGTTCTGAACGCACAGACGAACACTTTGATAGTATATTTTTTTAACATTTTTTATAGTGTTAATCGCACACTTAGGAAAAGTTAATCATGAACGGTTTTCAAGAGGCGCGGGTTCAAATCCCGCTGCGTTCAAATTTTTATACTTTTTCTAAATATATCTTTTTCACTTTGATATTATGTTATTAGCTTAAATTAATTATAATTGTACTAAATTGCTCCTGCACAATTTTATATCAGACAATATGAAAAGATAAAGTGTTTTAATTAGTAATAAAAAAAAGGAAATAAAACTTAAAAAATAACTACATTACCATTTTCATTATATTTAATTTGAAAAATATATTTAGAAAACAAATCAAAAAATTTCAAAGTTCGAGTGCAATCGCCATTGAATTTTATAAATAGTATTCGCGGTTTCCAACAATTGTTTCGTAGAAATAATCTTTGTATGGTAGAAATTTGTAAAAATCTATCTACTTAGATGAACAAGAATTTCTTAGCGGTCAGAACGCTTAGACGGTTTCCAAAAGGCGCGGGTTCGAGTCCCGCTCGCACAAATTTTTCTACGATTTTCTAAAAATGTCAACCATATAACCATATTATTTATAATAATAATGTATGCTTCTAATAAAGTCACTATAATATACTATGAAAAAAATAATTCTAAAAAAGTAAATTTTTGCTTTCACCAACACTATATTATCTATCATTATATTACTATATTATATATATTGCTCTATCATTAAATTAAAAATGGATTTAAATCAACTTCACATCACTTGAGAATATATTTCAACACTATTTTTTGTGTTTGTAATTTAAAATATACTTACATTATTAATTTATCACAACATTAAGTATAAAATATAAGAATAAAATAAACTAAGTGAAAGAAGCACTAGAAGTGACAGTGAATCTCGACGAGTGAAGACACACTGACCGGATTGACGAGTGTACAAATGATACGCTCTGTTAAAGGGTACCTTTTTAAAAAATAAAATTTAATTGTCGTTATAACCCGCGTAGCAGGGTAATCAGAGAGAACGTAGTGTCTAGACACTCCGTTCTCCATTTTCCACCCAAATTCGAGACATTGCGTACTAAGTGGCGGAACGCAACGCCGTGGATGTCGTAAGTGGCAGATCAGAGAAATTAAAATATTTTAAATATAATCATTAACGCGAGTGGGAATCGAACCGACAACCAATCATGTTTACAGGATGATGATGATGATGATGTCCCATAACCCCAAAATGTATAAAAAACTGAACATACATTTTTGTTATAGTAATGCTTATACACGGTACATTTTTTTTTTTTTAGAACTTCTAACATAAATACATTAGTATCTGATAAATAGCAAGCTATAAGCAACAGCGCAGGTATATTTTATTACATTTTTTGTGAAATAAAAGCCCATCAAGATCACAGACTCGTTCGCTATCACTCGGCTCTATAATTGTTAAATTTTATACACTAGTTCGGTAGTTCAATTGAACGTTTGTCACTAAATTTTAAAACTTCATTTATCACTAGAACTCAAGCCATTCTAGTTCCTAGAAAAATAGTAAAGAATAATCTAAAAAATTACATCAATTGCAAAAAAAAAACGAAATCTAAATCGTTCCTAAACCGGAAAAAGAACGATTCGTTTACTTTTAAAAGGTCCGTCCGGTTTTGCAACAATATGCTTATTCTAATTAAATTAAAAAATTATATGTAGATGTACACATTATGAATATATAAATATTCTGTAAGCGAATTGAATCGACAATCTTAATCTTAGTGCCCTTCAATTAAATTAAATAAAATGAATTAAATGTGTGACAACGGTGCAACAATAATGACAGGTAGGTAATGACAGGTAACAATAATGACAGGTAACGTATGTAGAGTTCAAAGAATCATTTACATACATAGAATACATTATTATGCAAAAGCGCACTTTTATTGATATTTTTAAATACATGATGTATGATTAACTAGTTGTTGTTTTGTTTATTGCATAATAAGCTTCTGTATAACAAGTGTTACTTAGTTTATAATAGAACAGAAAAAAAGAATACATTGAGGCCATCGTGGCGCAGTGGGACAGCGCCCGGCTGTAAAATGATTATGGGTTCGATCCCCACTAAAGGAAATTATTATATTCAAATTTTATATTATTATACCTCGCTCTGGTACGACAAAGCGCGGAATTGGGTTCACTCAACACGCAATGTCTTGAATTCCGGTAATCGGAGAATAGATATTCTTGACGCGTGCAGCTAAAAAAACTCCATTCTTCCCTAAAAAAGACATATTTAGAAAACGTATAAAAATCTAAACGCAGCGGGATTTGAAACCGCGCCTCTTGAAAACCGTTCTTTCCTTTCTAAAAGTCTTAAAGTCATTGAAGGGACCTAACCCTAAATCTCAGTTCAAATATTTAAAACATATTTTTATTTACTATATTTCCGTTTGGTTAAATAAAGTGTAACATAGCAATTTAAGCACTTAAAGTGACTAGGTCCTATTTAAATAACGAAAATAATAAAATGATTATAGAAATGCTTTGATAAAAAAACGAGTATCTAAGTAGAGTTAAAAGATCACACATTAATTTGGCGAACGTACTGTAACCTTTCGTGATAACTCTCGACACTTAAGGTTAATAATAGAAAGTCAACAAAGGCAAGGCGTAAACAACACTACTACAAAAACAAAAAAAAATACTAAAAATCTTAAAGAAAAAGTAATTTCTCGTGCGACTGACTAAGACGTTGTCCTGGTTATAGGAGGATATCAAGCTGCGTGCTATAAAAAAAAAATATTGTATTGTCAAAATTCGGACACGGGTGCACATTTCAAAGCCAATCAGGGTGACAAGAAATATATCAAAATAAGGTTGTGAAATTTGAACACTTGTTAATTAAAACAATTTATATCTCTTCTAGTTTTGGAGAGAAACTAAGGGACAGCTGTCTTGTACTACTTTTGCATTCAAGTCGTTGTGTTCCACTAATATATAAATTTGAATTTAAGACCACAACACTCTAATCCCATTAAAAATATCTAACCAGTTAAAAATGGTGGTCAAATTAAAAAAATAAATAAGAGGCGCCAGTTCAAATCCCGCTGCGTTTAAATTTTAATATGTTTTCTTAAAATGATTTTCATGTCCTAGGTGTCCGAATAACACTTTAAAAGTGTTAATAATATATAAATTATATATAATATTCTTAATACTAAGTGTATTATATATATAGTAAGAGATTCAAATTGGCACAAATTGTACTTTACAATACTTACCAATCGCGATGTACACTTTCCGCCAATTTGTCAAGACACTCCGTTACTACTTTCCGTCCAAAATCGAAACATTCCGTGTCGAGTAGCGTAACTCATCACAGAAAATATAATAATTTATGTATCAATTATAAATTAAATCTATTACCATCACATTTTCTAATACCATCTCCACTCCACAATAAAGAATTCTCTAATCAATACGTCAATAATATATGCTTAGAGCATATTACTCATTCTTATTTACAACACGAAGTATCGCATTACATAAATGATTTAATTTATAATATTTCCATTATTTAAACACTACCTGTGCCCACGACTATACATCATCTATCTGCCAGTTACGAGTCCTGTCAAAATCGGTCCAGCTCTACCAGAGCGTAGTAGGAACAAACAGACAGGCAGACAGACAAAAATTGTTAAAATATAATTTTTGTGTTTGTACCGTGTATAGCGGTTATTTTAATATTACAAGAGACACTTCAATTAAATTTATCTGCATAGATAAATGCAATAATTGTATTTTAATCCGCTCTGTTCAATCTTCGTAAGAATAAATTAACCAACAATATAAAGCCTATAGCGTTTTCTTTAATCAAAAGGGCGAGGCGCAAAAACAGCAGTACTTGTCTCGTTTAATATAAAAATCGGTTGTGGGTTCAATTCTCACTCGAGTGCATGAATATTTTAATTATTTTCATTTCCCAGCTCTAATAAGACAAAGCGCGGCGTTGAGCTCCGCCACTCAACACTCAATGTTTGCGAGATTGTGCTGAATGTGGAGAACCGAGTGTTTTGACACTAACTGCTCTCTATTCCGTAAGATAAGATATACATAGCCACATGAAAGTATACAGGTATATAAGTACAGTACAACTCGTACTAATGTCTGGTCATAAATCACCTTCACAGTGCAATGTGTGTCAATTGCTTGTTTATTCTATTGCAAAGGGTGCCATATGAAGGATGGAGTTGCTTGACCTACGCTTTTTTTTATTTCTTATATAAAGATATGCAATAAGTAGTGATGTAACTCTATTTTTTGTTATTCTTGTGAATCTATTAAGATACTGTCTTATATCGCAGCCTCAAAATGAAATGAGTGTCCTGACTCAAAAATATGCAATTTGACAGAAATTACACAATATAAACTTTCTGGTTTGGTCACTAAATAAATATTTGTATGATTTGGGAAATAAAGCAATTTTTTGAACTTACAATATAACAAAATTTGTAATATTAGTTTTTAGTTAAAATAAGAAATTATAGAAATTTTAAATTGTCACTTTCATTGTATAAGTGCGATTTGTAAACGTATTAAGCAAAATTATATATTTTGACCAGTCCATCGTGGCGCAGTGGGACAGCGTCAGACTGTAATAGCGATTGGTCGTGGGTTCGATTCCCACTCGAAGGTATAACCATAATTTTAGTACTCCGCTCTTGTAGACAAGATAAAGCACGACGTTGAGCACCGCCATTCAAGCCGCAATGTCTCGAAATCGAGCAGAAGTGCAAAACCGAGTGTCTTGATACTAGGCGCTCTCTGACTGCCAAATGATACTTTTTTATTATTAGTATTTCTTTACAAATTTAAAGGATTTTAGCATCTACTTTGTTTTACGCTAATATATTTTTTAATAAAATTTAAGATATCATTTTGTTTTTATAGTACAAAGTCTCCATATAAAATGCGTTCTGTATACTAATTTGCGAAGCTAGCATTAGGCAAAGGGCTTCGGTCGCTACACTTCCTCATTAAGACCGCAGACGTTGTGTAACGATGTAATGTACACACATGTACGTGTATGTGTGTAATATGTGTAGATATGTACGAACACACAATCGCGAGACCTACTTCGATTTGGTATTTGTGTGGTATCTATATATTGAAGATTCAAAAGAATGCAGTAACATCGCTGTGTTTTTTTAATTTTTTGCCTGTAGAAGACAATTCGCACACAAAAAATGTGGGATCAAATCCTGCTACATTTAAATTTTTGTATAGAATTTCTATAAAGGAAATTATGACACATGCTTATAACTAGCGACCCGCTCGCGGCTTCGCCTGCGTAAGCTACACGACCAAAACTGTTTCGTTTTTTCGCCCGCCCGCATCAATCAATTCAATTAAATCACAAACTACTTAGACTTATAATTTAGTACTAAAATAGAATAGGCAAAACTGCATTTCAATCAGTTGAGCCGTTTCTGAGATTAGCGTGCACAAACGCACAGACAAACAGACCAACAGAAAAAAAACACATTTTTATGTCCTGTTACATTGATTATTTAGAAAACGTATAAAAATTTGAACAAGCACGCATGCATGGCTTAGCGGTCAGAGCGCTTGAACGGGTGTCAAGAGGCGTGGGTTCAAACCCTGCTGCGTAAAATTTTTTATACGTTTCCTAAATATGTCTTTTTCAATTTCCTAAGTGTGCGAATAATACTTTAAAAAAATGTTAAAAATATTTGATAAATACTCCCAATAATATATTTCTTTCCTATATCCTCAATGTACAGACAGCGATCAGTAACATTTTATTATATGTATAGATAGATGAGGCAATCGTGACGCAATGACACAGTTTAACTGTAGACACGATGATAGCAAATTCAAAATCCTTACTCGGGAGATTGATTATATTAAATTATGCTCAATTCCCCACTTGAGTAAGATAAAGCGCGGCGTTGAGTTCCACCCCATCAATGTCTGAGGGAAAGTAGAGTGTCCGGACACCGAGTTCTCTCAGCCTGCCCTATTAATAATATAATAATAATTAATATAATAGTTAAATGAAAACTTACTTTGCTCGTTCCTCATCAGACAGTGCATTTTGATCTTCATTTGCATTTTCTCCATCGCTGAACACTGATGCTGAACTCTGGTGGTGTTCTGGTATCTGGTAATATAACAATAAAATGTTTTTTTATTTGCTGCCTCACTCTTTTTCCAACATAGCTGATAGCTAGCCACTTTCCGCCCTAATTTGAGACACCGCGTTTTGAGTGGCGTAACTTGACGCAACGAAAAAGTAATGTTGGGTAAGACGCCATTCATCACGCGATGTTTAAAATTCTGACGGAAAGCGGAGAACTGAGTGTTTTGACACTAGGTCGTCACTGTCGTCACTGTGTATGCGGGAAAAGGTGTTAATCTAACAAAAACACATTGATGATATTTCACTACACAATATTGGGATTTTTAACACATTATGCCTATTTAATATGGAAAGAGGAGAATGAAATCACTTCCCACTAGTTTTTCTTAAATAAGTTTAGTTAATATATCAAGAAGAACAAAAAAACATTGCCATCATGGCGCAGTGGGACAGCATCTAACTGTAGTCCCGATTGGTTGTAGGTTCGATTTCCACTCGGGGTAATAAAGATATTTAACTTATTTTCATACCACCGTTTTGGTAAGAAAACGAAATGTCTCAATTTCCAACAGAAAGTAGAGAACTGAGTGTCTTGACACTTGGTTCTCTCCGACTACCCTACTATGCAGGAAAGAGGCGTCAAGCTGAAAAAAACATAAGAAACAAAAATATTCCCAAATTTTTTTCAATTCTAGATTGTTTTATTATATTTATAACAACCTATTAAAGTGTCAATAACGACTAATAAACTAAAGACATATAAATATACACAATGTTATTTTATTTTATTTTTCCTCAACTTACTGACCATATGCATAGACTGTAGCGATTTTAAATCCATTTTTAAGGACACAGACACAAAAACAGTCTAACAATCGTTCACTAAACTGCATTTAATGTAACACTTACAATATATATCAAAGAAGCATATAGATTGTTACTCATTATCTTAAACGAGAAAAACAAATATGTATTTATTTTCATCGACTCGTCAAATTATCAAACGAATACAATTAACGTCATTGGGGCGCAGTGGGACTTGACAGGGGAAGGGTTTTGGGTTCGATTTCACTTAGGGCATGGTATAGCAATGGTTAGTTTGCAGCTACACGTTTTTTACCCCATAGCATAGTAATTAGAGACAACCTAGTGTCAAGACACTCCGATTTCCACTTTCCGCCTGAATCCAAGACTTTGTGTTTTTAGTGGTTTATAGTGGACAAATGAAAATAACTCATAAATATGATTATTCTAACCCACGACCAATCAGGTCAGATTATGTATTAATATGTAAATACTTTCCTAGTTATTTTATTGAAACGATTTGAAGTAGAGCAAGCTTAGGTCTATAGCCTCGTTATCGGGCAAATATTTGCAACTGAACGTTATCTGATGAGGTTTCTTTAAGCCTATTTGGTATTTAAATGATTTTTTTTATTTAGTTACGGATTTGAGGCCGTCGTGGGACAGCATCTGGCTGTAAACGCGATTGGTATTTTGGTTGATTGATTATTACCCGTAATATTATTTAATTTTTGTTCATACATTGCTACCTTGCCATGCGGGAAAAAGCTTAAAGCTTAGCTTTAAAAATGCATCATAATATGTAGTTACAAGTTTAGTTAGTTTCTACATTCAGATCTGGGTGAAATTTCGTTAAGAAATTTTATTACAAGATATTTAATTTAAAATTACATGGTGAAAAAAGAAGCTATGTTATTTGTTTTTGCTAATAAAAACTATGTTATAATAGAATATAAGTAATTCCTCTCGTTTTGTAAAACAGTTCAGGTAGTTTGACACACCTTTTTAAACTTAACGCCAAATTTTAAGCACAGTGTCCTCAACTCACTCGAATTTATACACTATATACAAAATAACGTTCACAGGTTCGATTCCCGATGGGTAGATCATATTAAAATATATATATAATGTATATTTTATTTAAAAATCTGACCTTAGTAAGAGGGATGCAGTCATAGCGACGCTTCGCACTATACATTCTGTAGTGCAGGAGCGAACTGTTAATGAAACAATTAGCTAATGTACCTAGATAGCTAATTAGATATAGACTTACTTGTGCCTTGAAGTGGAGGTCTGATTTATTTCTATTTTCAGGCTTAATGTAGTATATTTTAAAGATTCATCACACCGCTCTCCAGTTTTCACTTATTTGTAAACATTGTTTATTGAATGATGGGAAAACTATATACATATATTTGAAGTTTGTTGCTGAAGTTGAAATTGAATTGACCTATTTAAGATAATTGTTTGAATTTTGTTTTTTGAAAAATTGTTTGATTTTTTTGAAGGCATAGTATTATTATTAAGAAATAATAACAAACAATATCAATACGTAAGCGCGATTGGTCTTGGGTTCAAATGTGATGTGATATTTAAAATATTTTAATTTCCGCACTCAGGTACCTATCAACCTATAAACTAAATAACTAAACCAAAACCTAACCTAAAGCAAATGCAGCATTACGTCCCACCAATTAACTCGAAATGTCTAAATTTCAGAAAGTGTCCGGAACTAAAAGTCCGGAAAGTGGAGAACTGAGTGTCTTGACACTAGGTGTCACTCTGACTACCCTGCTGTGCGGGAAAAAGCGTGAAACGTGTTAAGAAAGTCGATATGGTTTATATACATATTTACTCCTGTATATAGCATGGAATGTGGAGAGTTGCGGAGACTAGTGTTGAGACACTCTGTTCTCAAATGAAGTTTAAAAACAAAACTTGTCATTTTAACGATGCGAGTTGTAGTGACATCTACGTTAATAAGTTTAAACTACTCACTACACATTGTGAAGGAACATTTAACTCGTAGTTTCACCGATAGAGGGTTTTGAAATGGGTTATGTAAATCAGTTTTCAAGATACAATAATATAAAAAAGCAGCCTTGTTAATATTGTAACATTTAAATACGTAGCTTTGCACTTTTTCCCGCATAGCATCGTAGTCAGAAAGAACCTAGTGTGAAGACACTCCGTTCTCCACTTTCCGCCTGAAAATGAGACATTATGTGTTCAGAGGCGGAACTCAACGCTGAGCTTTTTCTCTGGTCTTAGATATCAGAGCAAATAAATTACAATAATTTAAATATATAAATAATTAATGAGGTACAAACTATATATAATTTATATGTTTGTATATATACATGCCATTATATATGTATTTATATATATACTAGCTGTGCCCGCGACTTTGTCCGCGTGGAGATCTTACATCAGCTATTTGCCATTGAAAGCCCCGTCAAAATCGGTGTAGCCGTTCTAGAGATTAGCCGGAACAAACAGACTGACGGACACAAAAATAGCAACAAATAATATTCTGGTATATGTAGCGTGTATACATATGCATTTAGTATATATATACCATAATATTAATTTATTGACTACAATGGTTCACTATTTAGGCTTTAGTGGCTTGAACATAAGATACTTACTTGATATTTAGGTCAATTCACACAATGTCTTTATAACTTGTAGCCCATGTGTTATTCTGATGTATAAGCTATATTATTATAAAGTTTCATTAAAATCCATTCAGTAATTTTTACGTGAAAGAGTAACAAACATCCTCACAAACTGTCGCGTTTATAATATTAGTAGGATGTATTTTTAACATTTTTTTAAGAGTTAATCACACAATTAGGAAGTTGTAAAAAGCGTATAAAAATGTCGACTCTGTTGGATGTAGAACGCATGGCTTAGCGGTCAGACCGTTTGGACGGTTTCCAAGAGGCGCGGGTTCGAATCCTGCTGCGTTATAATTTTTATACGTCCTCTAAAAATATGTTTTTATATATATGTATCTATATTTTCATATTTCAATTTATAAATTTACATATTATTTGTCTAATTTTTATTTTCCACCGCCTAACCGTTTATCATTATAACAGCTTATTTTCGGCCTAAAGGTTGACTACTTAGCCGATAAGACATTTTGTACATTCCTTTTTTTTATGTGTTTCGTACTTATTGTTTTTGTCAATTTAATGTGGTGTGCAAATAAAGTAATCATAATTGTGATGTTAGAAAGTGCTTATTAAAATGATGGGAGTTCAAATTCTACTGTAGAAAAAAAAACAAAATCACGTTTTAAGTTTTAGTACGTTAGGATATGTGGAGTGAAGCAAACAATACGACACTCCGTTTTCCGCTTTCCGCCCGAGTTTGAGGTACTGTGTGATGAGCAGCGGAACTCAACACCGTTTGTGTAAATACTCATATAGCGGAACGCTAATAGCATCTATGCCATGTGTTCAAGCAGTGATTTTTATTTTATATGATTGAAAAAAAATCTAATTTAAAATCAAAATCAAGATAATCCATCATGCCACAGTGTAACAGTGTGCATCTGACTGTAAACAAGATGCTTGTAGGTTCGATTTCCACTCGAGATTTAATGTCCGCTCTGGTGACAAGAAACACTCCGGAGTTCAGTTCGAGCACTCAACGCGCAATGTTCTAGATTCAGGCGGAAAATGGAAAACGGAGTATGTTGACACTAGATTAGTTATGGCTATGCCTAGGCTATGCGGGACAAAGCGTGAAGCTGAATATATAAACAAGATAATCTCGTAGTGTGTATTTAAAACGTTTATTACTAGAGCAAATTAAGACACCTATGTTAAAATTTACACTATTACAGATAAGATTAGAATGCAGAACAACACAGTGGTATTAATGATGTATTATTTATAAATAAAATTGGAGTGTCTGTTTGTAATATTAAAATAACTACTTTTTACTATATGCGTATGTATGTACTTTTTACTATACGGTATATATACCAAAATAACTTTTATAAAATTTTTGTCTGTCTGTTTGTTCAGATTAATATCTGGAACGCTTGGACCGATTTTGATGGGACTTTCACTGGAAGATAGCTGATGTACTTAGGAGTAACTTGGATTATGTGAGTGTTATCGTAGACTAAATCAACACATAGCATCTGGCTTAATGTAGTCCTTATTAAAAGGATATATACATAGTCATATAAAAACAGTTTAAAAAAAGAAAATTCCCCTACAGAATGAAGTTTCACCTGTACAGTGGACTGGCCTAATATTCCTTGCAATAGCGATTTTATTAGTGGCAATTATATTTGAAGTAACGATACACTCTAAAGAAATAAAAACCGGATTACTCTTGTACGATATGAGTTAATATATCTGTAATATGTACATATGGTGAAAAAAAAATACGTAGTAGGAACCGAGCCTGCCCTTATTTTTTTTTGTATTTTACATTTAAGAAAATTAAATATATTATTAACATTTTAAACTGTTATTCACACACTTAGGAGATTGAGGAGAAATAATCTATTTTTAAACTTATACAGAAAAAATCACGAGAGGAAACTAGTATAGTATATTATATAATTATATAGCACTTTTGTGAGTTATCAAGTTGCAACTCGTAGAACAATAGTTTAGTCTATGTGTTTTGTTCTTCCATTTCCGGTTTGACACCACGAAGGTATTTAATTACAAAACAAAAAATAGAGTTATTATTTACTTGTATGTACATAAATATACATAGGTACATTTTTTTTGTAGCTCCATGCTTTTTCCAGCATAGCATGGCAAGCAGAGAGAACCTAGTGTCAAGACACTCTGTTCTCCACTTTCCGCCCGTAATCGAGACATTGCGTGTTTTTTAGCGGAAATCAACGCCGCGCTTTGTCTTAGGTACCTGAGCGGGGAAATTAAAATGTTTTAAATATAACCATTTCCCCAAGTGGGATATCGAATCCACAACTAATAGCTTTTACTGTATGACGCTGTCCGACTGCACCACAATGCTATCGAATCCGGACACTTGTGCAAGTTTTAGACGACACGAAATGTGTCAAAATACCGTTACAAAGATTTTCTTATAGACGGATACAGGTGAATTATTTTTTATTATTATGTAAATATTTCGTCGATCTAATTAGATAAAGTACAGCATTGAAATTGAATAATAAGAATAACGTTTAAAATTTAAAAAAATAAAAGAGAATAAGGGTGTGCGAGGATATAGAAAATGTGTGAAGTTTACAAACGTTGAAAAATATGTAACGCAGCTTCTAAGATACTTTCATTGCAGATTTTCACAAAAAAGTCTACATGACACAATACAAGATTGATTGATTTAAAGATTGATTGGTTTATTTTTAGATGCGTCATTTAAAGTTACATTTTAAAACAAATAAAAAAAGCTGTTCAAGAAGATTAAAATCATTTCAATATATGGAATTAACATAAACAAACACACACACTCTCATTGTAACAAACATATTGTAGAGATTATATACATTACAACCATGTTAGGTTTCTCTTTGAAGCTTCTTTAATAAAATTATATTTTGAATAACAATTCAAAACTAATTTTACTTTAAGAACTATTATTTTGCGGACACAGAGAGACACATAGCACAGTTGAGGCGTTGCCGGGCGCCACTTGAGTTCGGGGGCCCTGGGCCTGGGTCTCATAAAGCATCACCTTTTTATCTAAAAAATTATTGATGCTATCAGAACTATTGGAACTGCACTCCAAACTGTCATCGCTGAGACCACGCTCTATCCCACTCCCACTGTCTCGCTCACTCTCACTCTTGCTTATGTCTGAATCGGATTCAATCCATAACGGCGAACGATATTTGAAAGTATGCGCGAACGCGTTGAATCGCGATTCATTGTTCATTTGTGATGTTGAATACGAATTCTTCATTTTTCAAATTCACTTCACTGCCTCTTGTATATTATTTATGTATCGCTTTTATTTAAACATTGAAAGAACACTTTTACGATTAGAAATTAAAAACGAGATAAAAGATTCGAGTAATATGAATACAGTTAGGTATATTGTAATGACCACAATCTTAAAAATTTTCAATCTTTTATAACTTCAAAAGATGGAAAAAAATCTTACATAGAAAGTAAAACTTGGTGAAAATCTGTACAATTACACTATTTCACTTACAAAAGGTCACTTTATTTCGTAAGGTTAAGGAAAAACTATTTATGATTAAGAATTTAGAAAACACTTTGTTGTAGTATTAGGTATGGCTAAAGTTACACAATTCTTAAATAATATATTCACCGTTTTACCTATAAAGGTAAAAGTAAGATAAACACAGGTAAGGTAACGGATATCATGTTAAAAACACTATCAAATAGGCAAAATTGAGCGTTTTTTTTTTAAAAGAAAGACAGTACGCATTAGATGAAGATCACGGGCACTACAGATGTAGGCAAATAGAACATGGGACGTTTGGACTGACCTTACTTACGGGTTAGTGATGGGCTAATTTTTTTGTTACTCATCGTAAATTATGAAGGCCGTTTGCCATATAATGTGTCGTAAATGAAAATATAAGAATTGTATACAAATGTTAAACCATTATATTCTTTTTGAAATGAAACTATTTTAACCGGATTAATCGCGAATAATTTTGTATGTATTTAGGTAGACTCTAACTGTGACCACGGACTGCTGTAAAGTGTTCGAAACAGTGTAATAATCGTGTAATAATCGTAAAAATCAAAGAACTTATCATTATATTCTTCGTAATATGATTTTTGAGATATCCGATATGTGCTTTAAATATATATGCTTTAAACAATCAGACCTACGACGTACTTTTAAAATAAATTTTACTCAAGGACTCGAACCCGCAGTCGTCGCGTTTTATACGATACTTATGAACTGCGCTATGGGTTAGTTGACTTATGTGTTTGACAGATAACCTTAACTATTAGCGAGTATGTTAGAGCTCGAGGACCCACGGGTCAACCCGGATCCGGATTTACAGGTCTTAAACAACTAAATTGTCCCGACTGTGCTGTAAGTTAAAACATCAAATAACAATATAAATAAGCGTAAAGCATACATTACATACACAGTTCGCAAAAAGACACAAAAAAAAACTGGCTTTTTATCCATTGAATAAGTTTTTTACAGAGTCAACTCTGACAAGATTGTCGATATTTGGTTAAGTAATTATTTTTTTATAACGATGATGCTGCAATATCTTTAAATAAAGGTACAATGTATCATAGATAAGCAGGTTTTTATAAAAAAAATGAGGCCGCGCTTTTTCCCATATACCAGGGTAGCCACTTTCCTCCCGAAATCGAAACATTGAGTACTGAGTGGGGAAACTCAACGCCAGCCTTTGCCTTACCAAAGCGGGAGAATGAAAATGATTTAATTATAATCATTCCTTCGAGTGGGAATCGAACCCACACCAATAAATAACATATACAGTCAGACGCTGCGCTGTCACTGCGCCATGATGACGAACAAAAAAAATTTTTGGTCTACCAAAAGTCAGTCTTATTCGCTTCTTTTTGGGAGATACGTTAGTTTCGATTTAAATTTAAAAAAAAAACAAAATGAATCGATAAGTAGAGTAGTGGGTAGCCAGTAGTATATATATATATATCGAAATTGCACGTCCCTCGAGAGGATGTGCTCGGTCAATTTCGTTAAGCATCTTAAAGTATAGCGTATTCGTCTCGTTGGTCATTTAAATACAAAAAGTTATTGACAATTTTTTACATTTCTTTTTAAAGTGTTATTCGCACACTTGGGGAATTGAAAAAGACATATTTAGAAAACGTATAAAAATTTGTACGCAGCGGGTTTTGAAACCGCGCCTATTGAAAACCGTTCAAGCGCTCTGACCGCTAAGCCATGCGTTCGCATGTCACAATGTTCTTGAAAGTGATTTTTACCCTTTTTATTCAAAATTTTTGTTTCAGAAACTGTACTTTTTGCCATAATTTCGCTTGTTTAGAATTTAAAATTAAATTTACGTATAGTGTCTGCTTGAAAATATGTAAACTGACATTCTCACATATTCTGTATTTTATTACACTGGATACTAGCGACTCGCTCGCGGCTTCGCCTGCTTAAGCTACCCGATTTAACTATTTCGTTTTGTCACCCTCCCGCGATCACACTTAAATCCCAAACTTAACTTAAATTTAAAATTTAAATGATTGTAACTTTCTTATTTATGAACCAAACACTTGAAATGAAATAAACACTTAATGTCAAGGGAACTTTACCAAAATACAATAGTTAAAATTGCATTTGAATCTGAGACAAGCGTGCACAATCACAGAGACAAACAGATAAGAAAATAAAAATCATTGCTTTGGGTTTCATTACATTGAATATTTCTTTTCATATATATTCCATTTACAGACAGCGATCAGTTACATTTTTATTATATGTATAGATTAGAATGAGTCTTACAGCATTGTATTATCAGCCTCAACATCGCTGAAGCTCATTTCTTCTGGCATTTTAAGTTATATGTTGTTTTTTTTATTTTTACAGATTAACGCTTTTTCCCGTATATAAGGATAATCAAAGAGAATCTAATACTTAGCCACTCCGTTTTCGACTTTCCGTCCGAAATCGAGACATTACGTATTGAGTGGCAGAACTCAACCCCGCGCTTTGTCTTAGGTACCAGAGCGAAGAAATGAAAATATTTTAATTATAATAATTACCCGGAGTGGGAGTCAAACCCACAATCAATCGTGTTTACAGTCCGTATTACAAATAAATAAATTAAAATATGTATCTTTATTAAAAAATACTGTACTATTTACTCTTTATAGCCCCTCTAGAAAGTTTTGTTTATTGTTATCAAACGAGGTACTTAGATCTGATAACGTCAATTATAATATTTATTTGTTTGAGAGATAACCTACATCAATCTTTATTTAATCTATATTTTTAATTCTGTCTAAACTAGCGTCGACGAACTACGAGTTCGACGACCCACGGGACTCGAGCCCAAGGCCCCCGAACTTACGGGGGCCCCAGACGGCTCGTAAGCAAGAAAAATAATTCTATTAGGCCCCTTATTCGCGAGTGTGCAAAGGTTTACGGTATATGGTCTAAGACGACACTGACTGATCTCGGACCGGAAGCGAACGGAACTTTACTTTATCAGGATATAAATAGGACATAAATGACAATGCTTAAATTTATTGAAGTCAATAATAATTAGAGAAAATCTGACTCAAAACCATCGCGTTTAATCTGAAGATCTGGCTTCAGATTACGCTAATATATATATTTATGTACGTACTTTTATCTTAATCATAATCTGTTTCTGAATTTTTCTTATCTTACTACCAGAATATTTCCTGTTTTTCTTTACTTTTGGATACTTTAGTAGGACACAATAATTATTTTTTTTCTATGAATTCATGACAATAAAATTTAAGAAATTAGGTTAGTGTAAGATTCTCAATAATAACTAATGTTATCTTGCTTTCAATTAAAAAATGTTTGTCCAAAAATCTTATATAGAAATAGCAAAACCACTATTGTAATATTATGTCTGTACATTTATCTTATAAGATATTTCTATGCACGTTTGTTCCTATGAAAGACTATGAAACTGAAACCTACTTACATTTAAGCTATTCGAAGGACTCCTCAGACCATGCCTATGGCAACTGTTCAGAAATTCCGGTACTGAAAAGGATGCCCTTTTAAAGTCCCTACTATACGACAAGGAACTTTCTCCACTTGTAGACGGCGATATTACAATTTCCTTATCCGATTTGACTTCTGTAATTTTGATTTCTGGAGTTGCTGATCTTAAGTTTTTCGGACTATCAATACTGAAGTTTATCTTAGTTTGATCATCATCATCGTCTATATATTGTATGTCATTTGGTGTTCTATTTGCCTCCAGTATCAACCTTCTGGTCCCTGGTGGCATTTCCACATAATCATGAGGATAGGAAGGTATGTGAATGCGAAGATCAGGTTTCTTTCTAACTCGCATTGTTAATTTTCAAGTCAACCTTCAAACTTAATTCCAAATTTGTCCACCAATATTTTCTTTCCTGTATTGCTTGAATGCTTTATTCTATAGATAACGCTTATCTCGTCCAAGGATGCATTTTGCAAAGTAGAAAATCTAATCTTGAGGCATAATGTAATATCCCAATACACTATCACTACTATAGGAAATATATTAAAATTTCAATATTGTATAGAAATTTAATAAAACATATACGAACAATACAACATGAACAATTGTACTGTAGTAACAAAATTGTAGCACTAAAGCGAATTTCTTTTATTTATCAATTTTGCTGGTATCATTTGGCTTGATAAAAACCGACGTAAGATAGCAAAGTATCAAATAAACATGTGTGATGTTAGGAATCGGAATCGTCATGTAAATTATCACGCGCACTCGTCATCAAGAGTCATTGAGCAAATATCTTTAAGATTTTGATCCCAGATAACAATCTAAATACAGGTTCTAGGATCGTTTCAAAAGTTGTAAAGCAATTGAACAATAAAAAAATTAGGCTGCAATACTAAGAGCCTAAATTTATGAGTTCCAAACTTTTGAAAAAACACCATACAATAGTAATGTTGTTTTCTATATTGTTATATAAATTATTGGGTATTATTTAGAAATATAGTATTAAATATAATTTAGATTTCCTCTTTAAAACAATTTTGACTCATTGTGAGTTGGATGGTATAATTCAATGATGCTTTGTCTAAATAACATTGTGAGAAATATTTGGTTAATTTTTTTACAGCTTCACGCTTTTTCCCAGTCAGTAGTAGTAGTCAGAGACAATCTGTTCTCCAATTTCAGCCAGAAATCGAGACATTCCGTGAGTGGCAGAAATCAACGCCGCTTTGTCTTAGGTACCAAATAGGGAAAATGAAAATATTTTATTCCTATATATATTTCCTTGAGTCGAAATCGAATCAACCAACAAACACGTTTACAGTCAGACGCAGTCCCACTACATATTAAAACATATAAAAAATATATGCACGTACAAAAAGAAGATAGAATTCCGACAATCAATTTTTGTTTACAATAATATTTTAATCTAATGTTTCAATAATAGTAATGTCTGTGTGTGTGTGTGTGTGAGTATATATATATATTAACAAGGTCACTCACCTGGTCTTGTGTGTTCCTCATATACTCTTGTCGTAACATCTCTAAATTTGGTAGAGATGGCATTGATATCGAGTTCCGCCTCAAGCTGGCTCTCCTTTGCTCTATTTCTTTCTCTTCCATTATCAAATCATTCGACTCTTTGACACCAGCTGCTCTAGATGTAGTAGGGGTGTAGTCAGATATATCTGTTGATTGAGTGCTTGGACTAGTCGGCTTAGATGATTTAGACGAGTCTGGGTCTAAAGTTATATATAAAATTCCTTCAGGAGTATCGACAACTATAGTATCTTTGTTTGGAGAATGTATTGCACCCAAATCTGATGCATGTATTTTTTTCTCCTTCTCCATATCTCCTCTCTCAACATCTCGATTACTTTTCGGTCGTAGTGGCTGGTCGGGTCTCACTTGTTCTAGTTCTACGAATTCGTCAGCATATGGTATGTTTGTGTTCGATCGTATTTCGGGTGAGTTGAGACCTTTTGCGACATTGGCTTCGTTTGCCATTTGCCCTTATACCATAGGAGATATCTGAAAAAAGAAACAATTAATGTCAGCGATTAAAACATTTTTTTATTGACACATTTTTTCTATATGGACTGGGTAGGCAAGTTAAAGATGAGTTACACAATTATTGACTTTCCTTTCATAAACAGATCGAGAACAGCGCTATAAAATGTTTAAGCCTATTTCCAAATAAGATTTAAGACTTCATTTAGTATTATGAATAATCTAAGAGTCCATTTTTATTGAATAAGTCTTTGTTTTTCCAAATATTCAAGTAAACCCTGCTAACACTTCAGTAAACAAAATATCACATAATCTAACTCTACTAAGGCTGACAAGTAAGGTGCGCTAATTGGATATAAAAATCGCTAATCAACACAACATATTATTTTCCTCATTTAGTTTCACACTTTTGCCTTACTCCTATATGTATAGTATATAAATAATTAAATTTACGTATACTCTGGCAAGTTCTTTTTAAACAATATTGTTTAAGAAATACAATTTAAATATTTTTTATATATTACTTTTAGAAATTTTATTACAGATATTTGAGGGTAATTTATTAATTAGTCTTGGAATAAGATAAACTGTAACTGTTGCAATACAATATATATTGAAGAGGGAGAGAGAGAGAGAGCGACTTGCGACATTAATGTAAGCTCTTAGGGCTTAAGATATTCAAATACTCCACTTATTTTCATACTCCAACACTATGATTTGCACATATACTTTCAATGCTAAACACAAATATATTTTTTGTACGGAAGTTACCGGTCTTACAGAACCACTAACAACTCAACCAAGAGGCAAGCTTACTTAGCTTTTATAGACAGGGCTATATTGACGCGGTCAGCTGTAACTAAGATAGCTAGTTATTCACGCACTGAGACATTATATAAATAAATCATTGTTAAAATTTCAACCACTAATATTTTATGTTTGTTGAAGTTTTTAAGTACTTAACAAAAAGAAAAACGATAAATTGCTATTTTGTCTTCATTATTCAGTCATAAGTTGAGCAATCAATATAGGAAAAAAAATTGACTTTAAATATATTTATACTAATTTATTGATTTTAGAATATTATACAAAACCAAATTAATTTACATATGTTTTAGACTTTTGTAGCTTTACATATCATCCGTTTATAGTAGAGAATAACAGTCGGTAATCTAGAGGACTTTTCATTTTCTTTAATATATTTTGTTCACACACACGTGGTCCGTACCTTTTCTAAATTATTTTCTTTGTCCTGTTACTCAACTAAATAATTTAGTATTCCAACTTGCATTAAATTCCGAGAATTTCTAAATTGATTAAAAAATAGAGAACGCTAGGAATTACTAAGTGAATCTTGGCTTATCTCGGCTCTCTAAAAGCAACTTCACAATTTAACTTCATAGTTTTTTTGTAGTCGAAGAGAACGTAGTGTCAAAACATTAAAACTATTCGCCACATTCCGTCCGAAATCGAGACATTGCGTCTTTAGTAGCGGAACTCAACGCTGCGCTTTGAAAAACGAAGAAGAAATGCCTTAAATCTTATCTCTCATACGTTTTAGCACTGCTCTGTTTACATACTGTATTGTATGTATGACATGGGTAAAGTGTACTCTAATTATCACAGATTACCGTCTTTACACAGATTATAATGTGTTCATACAATTTTTTTATCTGTTACTGAACGTCCAACAAGGTTGGTCTCAATATACTTATTTTACTAGATCCCTCTTTTTTCTTAAAACATTTGATGTATTTAAAAAAAAAAGGCAAAGAAAACGTAGTGGCATGTCACTCTATTTTAAAGAAATACTTAGAGTTTGCCATTATTGTGTAGTAGATAAAATAAATTTGTTACGGCAATATAGAATGGAGGGTTGTCGAACCACTCGATAAAAATTAAAGTGCCATATTCAAAAACTAAGCACACTGCGTTCCCAGCTCTCCGGCAACTTGAAAAAAATTTTCTGCGCTGTCAGAGAGTGGAGTACAGACTCGTAGATAGAACCCTCTTTACTAAAGTCTATAAGGATACACGGGAACCGTGTTCAAATTCAAATTCATCAACCTCACAAGGCCTCCATGACCTGTAAATACCTACAGCGCAATCTCTTATAATTTGTTGCATTTTCCAATTATGCCCTAAACTTTCTGTGTGTGTGTGTTTAAGGGCCGTAATATGTCGTAAAACGGCACTTCTATTCGGACTTACAATACCGACATTTTTATATAAATTCTTGATTCAATACAACTGTAAATAGCGGAATTGAATATAAAATTTCCATTTCAATTTTGTCAGAGTGTTCAGATCAGAGATCAGAATCATTGAATTCTCTTTGCTTACCTTACAAAATAAGAGAGGTATAAAAATTTAAGATAAAAGATAACTTTCTAAGAAAAAGTAACTAGACTTAATTACGTCACCACCACCACTACCACTTTATACCATAATCTCATAGAAATTCAAATATTTTTAGTACAGCCTTTACGTTCTAGCTACTGTACCGTGAATAGACTGTATTTGCACTCCACTGTTTGCAATCGCGCTATCTCAAAGATTATCTTATTATATGTTTTACGTCACGTGCCTTGAGGACCTTGGGTTAAATCTTGATATATTAAATATAATAAAGGATTGTACACGCGATGCTAGCTGCTTCGATTCCTGGTAAACGAAATGCTTGTAGAAAAAGGCATCTTTACACCTTTCCCGCATAGCGGGGTAGTCAGGGAGAACCTAACGTCCAGAAACACCATTCTCCACTTCCCACCCAAATCCGATTCACTACATTTTTTCTAGTCTAGTAGTCTTAGAGATCCTAATGTCAAGGCACTTCATGCCTCACTTTCCGCCTGCATTCGAGACATTGCCTGTTAATTGCCAAAACCGCGGTTTGATCTTGTTAACACAGAGACGCTTCTTTTTTTTTAAATATAATCGCGTTCCCCGAGTGGAAATCGAACCCACAATCATCACGTGTACTAAACTCAAAACTGAAACACACTCAATTTTCTAAGTTTAGTTTTTGACTTAAAACTAATAAATTTGTACATAAATAGTAGATTTTCCATACTTACACATAGTTTTACGTAAACACCTTGTAATACACGAACAACACGGTAAACACTAAGGACAACACTCCATA
The DNA here is from genome assembly GCA_038994665.1 of Podotricha telesiphe. Lineage (NCBI taxonomy): Eukaryota > Metazoa > Arthropoda > Insecta > Lepidoptera > Nymphalidae > Podotricha > Podotricha telesiphe. The sequence continues at coordinate 42,645 of JAOYRR010000330.1, forward strand.
TAACACTAAGTCCAAGTAATGTATGCAAAAAGAATTTTCACAAAACAGCTTTTTCCATATTTCCATTATCACTGACTTTTTTATTGACTTCAAATTATTCTGTATTAAGATGTATATAAGGTTTTAGTGTAATGTTAATCTAATAGGATTAAAAAGACAATTATATTTCTAGATTATCTAATATACATACACATACCCAATGCTTAAGCATTGGGTCGTCACCTTATTACTGTCTTAATTTATTAATACAAATGTAAGTGCCAGAAAATCGCTGATAAAACAAATAAAACGGATGCCCATTCATCATCATTTTTTTTTGTAATACAAACGTTGGCTTATAAATTAACAATATATTAACATTTTTACAAAACATATAAATTTAACCGCAGCGGATTCGAACACGCGCCTCTTGTAAACCGTCCATTTTCTAAAAATGTTTTTCATTTTACCAAGTGTAAGTGTAAGTAACAAAAAAACATATTTAGATAACAAGAAGCCATGCATTCAATGGCTTAGCGGTCAAAGAGCTTGAACGGTTTTCAAGAGGCGCGGGTTCAATTCCCGCTGCGTTCAAATTTTCATACGTTTTCTAAATATGTCTTTTTTAATTTCCTAAGTGTGCGATATAACATTTTAAAAATGTAAAAAATAAAACTATACGTTAATACATGAGGGATGAATAATAAAATAAATATTACGCCGTCTGTTTAGCATTCACTTTCATGTAAACTGACACACCAATACACGTTGCTAAGGCAACGCAATTTTTACGCGTCACCGAGTCACTAGTCCAGTATAATATGTATAAAAATTATATAATTAACTAAGTCATTCAAAACTAATTTATGTAGGTAGACCTTCACATAATATCCTATTACTAAATAATTAATCAATACGATATTAGTTTTTTTGTCCTGTGTTTTTGCCGAAGATTCTAAAGTGTTTTTTATAGGTAGATTATATTTTAAACAGTTTTTTATAATATATTATTGGAGCGTTTATTTTGAATAAAATTATTTGATTTGGAAAACGGCAGCTGGAACAGTGTAGACAGAATGAACTAAGAGTTACGATATTTCGTTCTCCACTTTCCGGCCAGTTTTGAGACATTGAGAGATCACTGCGCTTCAGCTAGTTCACCGGAGCGGAGAATTAAAAAAAATGTAAATTATGATCATTCCTCCGAAAGAGAATCGAACCCACATCTAACCGCCTTTACAGTCACACGCTGTCCCCCTGCGCCATCGTGGGTGGAATCTTAATTCATGCACTGTTCTATATTTACACGACTTTGCTTAGTTTTTACTGTAATTTTCGTCCACCTATAGTTAAATTATCTATACCCATTTGATTTTCTATATTTTACTTATTTAGTTTAGATATTAAATAAAAAATTTATTTCTACAATTTCATTTTAGTGTAGAATGTTAAACAATATAACGTTTTCAAATTGACTTCTATTCAACGTTTCAATAAAAACAACTTTGCTGAGTAAGTAACTAAATATAATAGAAAACCCTACACGTACTTTAGGGAATTCCAATGATAAATCCTAGCACTATGAAGTGAAGCAAGTGCAAGTATTATTTACGCACTTGGAATATGAAAAACATTTTTAAAAAACGTGTATAAATTTAAACGTAGCGGAATTTGAGCCTACGCCTCTTGAAAACGGTACTTTAAAAAATCTCTACAGATGCTAGATACTAACAACGAAAATATGGTGTAACAAGTTTATAAGAAATTCAATCTAGAACGTACGGCTTAGCGGTCAGAGTATTTGGTCGCGTTCCAAGAGATTCGTTCATTCCACCGAGTGGGTTCGATCACAGTCGATTCAGTCAGTTCGATTAATAGTTTATTTGTTTCCACATCTCCTGTCTGGTGAAAAGGCCAGCGCAAATCGCAGCGATAAGGTCCGCCGTTCAACACGGATTGTCTCTAATATGGGTTGAAAGTCGAGAATGGAGAGTCTTGACTCTAGTCTCTCTGACTACCTTGTTATGCTCTCTGATAAAAAAACATCATTTCCTTAATATTTCGCTTATATAATTTATTAGAAACTTGCAAATTTGATTATGCTTCTGTTAAGTTTTCTCATTACCATGGATGACTAAGAGAGGCATGATGTTTGATTTAGTCGCTATTATCGTTTCATTAAACTCATTAAGTACTGGCTTTATTGTAGATTTTTTGCTATTATTTTAAGTTCTATATAATGATATCACTTGTACCAACAAGTGATATCATTATATTGATTGGTATATAATGTACTCTAGGCCCCATTTTTAAGATTTATGCGCTCGGTGAATGAAATATGGCAGCGTTTACGTTTATGTGGGGAAGTATATATATTTATATTTATAATAATTATTTATTTATATTATCTATTCTATATCTTTTGTATGTGTGACACTGACGTATATCTTCCATGTTCAGACAGCGGTCTATTGGAGGAATTTGTCAACATAATAGAAACCAAAACAACGAATTTTAATTTTATTTTCTATTTGTCTGAGCAAAACCGTGCACGCTTATATCGAAAACGGCTTGACCAATTTAAAATCAGTTTTTATTTTTGTACTCTGGTAAATTTTCCTGAACATTTAGCGTTTATTTGATGTCAATCGGTTCATAAATAAAAAAGAAACGATGATTTGAGTGAGAACGCGGGCGGGGAAAAGACAAAATAGTTTAGTCGTGTAGTTTACGTAGGCAAAGCCGCGAGGTGGTCGCTAGTGTATTAATAAAACAATTATTACATACACTACCATGTGTTTGACATAAATATTGTAACTATTTTTAAAGCATAATCTCCCATATTTCAAAAGGAGTTAAGAGAGAGTCTAGTGGCATGTCACTATATATTATGATTGTGAAATATATATTGACTTTCTGCACTCCCCTTCATATAAACTTTCATACTAGTGTTTTTTATTAACAAATTATTAATTAAAAAAACAGTCGATTTTCCGGATTTCACGAGTTAATACACAGATTTAGGGTCTAAGGATTTCTGTTTCCAATATTTAAAGCCTAATCTAATTTAATAAATAAAAGGGTAAGTGCGACAACGGCAATGTTTTTCAACTTGACTAGACAAAACCTAGTGTCACACTCGTTCTCCACTTTCCACCAGAAATCGAGACATTGCGTGTTGAGTGGCGGAACTCATCGCCGCGTTTTATCTTAGGTACAAGAGGAAAGAAATGAAAATAATTAAAATATAAATCGAACACACAACCAATCATGGTTACAGGCGATGTCGTACTGGGCCACGATCGCCCTTACATATTGCAAATTTTATTATCCCCATATATTAAGCTAAATAAATATATCAGCTGCCTTCAAAGTTTTATACGATTTCTAAGAATATGTATAATTTTCAATTAAAAAAGTTTAATTTGTATATATATATATATATATATATATATATATATTTATTACACACTTTTAAATGTATTCACTATTATATTCGCGCTGTTAATTATAACACTGTATTTAAATAACTTAGTTTTCATACAACAGTTAAAACTCAAAAATATATAATACTTTGTATATAATTAAACTTTACAATAAACTCTAGTAATGGAACTATAAAATTAAAACACTTCACGTTTTTATCACGACCGTGCGGTTAAATATAACGTTAATTTTAACTGACAAGTTAATTTAACCGCGACGCGGAGTTAACTAATTTTGTTTTTGTATTATAATGTATACCTTTATCATTAACATTAACATTGCGGTTAGCTTGTTATTGCTTCAAATTGTATGCTTTTTGTTTATTGGTTATAATACTATTTGAGTTTTCTGGGACTTTTTATATTTTACTTATTTATGGCCATGAGGCGCAGTGGGACAGTGTCTGACAATAAACACGGTGGTTGTGAGTTCAATTTCACTCAGGGTATGATTATATTTAAATTATTTTCAATTTTCCTCTCTAGTAGGATAAAACGTACCGTTGAATTCCTCCACTCACCCAAGGTCTCTAATTCAGGTGGAGAGTGGAGATTGGAGATGTAAAATTATGTAAATAATACTTTAAAATATTAAAGATAGCTATTTTAATGGCGGTATAATTTCATAGTTGGAACTTGTTAACTTCTGCTATCTTAATATTATATAGTACTCATTACACTAGGAATTAAATGAATATTTTTTACAAATATATAAAATATAGAACTTAACAGGATTGGAACCTGCACCTCTTGGACCTTATAGTAATTTGTTCAACGAATGGTTTTTCATTATTTTATTCAAACCGTAACGACGCTGTTACTGTATGTTTGTAACGAGGTTGTTTTGCAAATAGAGATCATTATACTAAAGTGGAGTTAAAATAACCGTCTTTTAAAATTTTAATTGCTAAGAAACTCGTATATATATATAAGTATTTGTAATTTTTCTTTTGATATTATATTTATAGCAACCTAAAAATTATGAAAGTTTTTATATATTCACATTAGAATATATTTCAACGCTATTTTGTAGCACTTCTTGTTTGAAATGTAGCCCATGTGTCCGGATCCAATGAGAGTACAATTTATTTATAGTATGAATTTATATCACCATGGCAACAAGATTTGATCTTTTTTAACTTTCCTTTTGCACCAGCTCTCTGTATTCAGCCAAATAGACACAGATAATGTAATATTAAGCATATTACTCTTGGTTTTACGTTTTGCTTTTGCCAGAGCGGCGGAAAGATAAAAAATAATACAATCTTTCCTCCAAGTGGGGTATGAATTCGAAACCAATCGCATTTACAATGGACTGTACCACTGCGGCACAATGGCCTATTTAAAATATATTCGAAGCATACTACGAATATAATATATATATATCTGTCGATATATATACATAGACAATAATCGCTAAGATTACAAAATCTACATATGTATGTATGTTAAAATGTAAATGAACTTGTCACAGTGCGTGAATATGAATTTATAAACTCACAGCTGAGATTGCTATGTACTCGTCGTGATAATGCAGCACCATAGAATTATATATAAATATAATATACTATATTTTAATATCTCTGGTGAGAAGAAAAACGCGGCGTTAAGTTTCGCCATTAACTGTAAACGATTATGAAATGTATTTAATTTAATATTGAATAATTTTAATATAATTCACGCAGCGTTAAGTTACCCAGCAGACTTTGATCAACAAATCAACAGACAAGCATAGGTTCTCTCTGGCTAGTGTTATGCGGATAAAAGCGTAAAGTCGAAAGTTAAAATATATATATATATATATATATATATATATATATATATAATATTTAGATACTGCAATTTATAACCGGATCTTAAGAATGAAAACGATGTAAATTTAAACTTCTATATTCCGGAGTTCTTTCTAGTATATCAGGATAGTCAGAGGGAAAATAGTCACAAGACTCCAGGCACTGCCCGAAATTGAGACATTGCATGTGAGTAGCGGAACTGAACGCCACGGTTTGTCTTAGGTACCAAAGCAGAAAAATGTAAATATTTTAAATAGAATAATTCCCCCAAATGGGAATTAGACCGATAACCAATAGTGTTTCCACCAGACGCTGTCACACTGCACCACAATGGCTTCAACCCGCCTTTTCACACGTTTTAATTATCTCACTTGTATCAATCAATATAACAAAATTAACATTTCATAGTCGTTTGATTTGCTTGAAAAACTGCACACGGGTCCGGATTCTATCACAATACAATTTTTTTTATAGTGTAGGCCTGAGACGACTGAATAATCTCAATGTAATTTGTTTTTATTTACTTAGGTTAAGTTAAGTGTTTAAAAAAAAGAACAATTTCTCTAATTTCACGTGGAAAAAAAGCAATTTAAGTTAATGCAAGGTCGCTGGAATGAACAATTGAAATTTTGACTTTCCTTTAATCATTTAGTAACTTTTCGTCCTGACTTTGTATGGATTTGAATATATTTTATACAACGTATATATGTATATGTATTATAATTTAAATTATATAAGAAGTAATAAGAATTCAGAAGAACGTGCTCGGGTGGAGAGGATGAGTAGTGAAAGAGTGTTAAGAAAGCAAATATGAGCAAGGTAAAAGAGGCAGAGGGAGACCCTGGAGGAAGGTCACGCAAACGACACGAGGACCCATAAGGAGGGCGTATATAAAGGTTGATGATTGCAGACGAGGCGATGATTCAGGGACTGTTGCATTTGGCTCTCCGTTCCACCTGTCAATGGAGTTGATAAAGCAGGGATAAAGCCTGAAGATGAAAATAATAAATATCAAAGGTATTTAAAAAAACCATGTTAACATGTGTTTCTCCTTTTTAACGGAGTAGCTCCGGTTCTAAAGTAAATCTATCTATAGTAGACCAGTATGTCTGTAGTGAGAGTGGATGTAGAAAAAGGAGAATCCCAAAACTAGAATCTCTCAGCTCAGGTCGTAGGAAATTATGGAAAATGTGAGAAGATTCACAAAAAACATAAGATTAATATGGATTATTAGCAAAATATCAGGGTCTAAAATATATTTTATTCAAGCCATCACAAGGCCTTGCCAGTGATTGTATTGGTTTTTATTCTTTTGTTTAACTGATTTCCTCTTGTTCGTCCTTTGGAGAAAGCACGTATATCTTATGGTATATTGTAATCGATATAATTATAGATATCGCCATTTTAAAATCAAATTCTGTGTACGGCCATAAGAGGCCATCGTGGTGCAGTGGGACAACGTGTAACTGTCAACGTTATTGCTTGGGGGTTCGATTCCTACTCAGAGGAATGATAACATTTAAAAGATTTTCATTTCTCCGCTCTAGTATCTAAGGCAAAGCGCGTTCCGCCACTCAATAAGTAATGGCTCAATTTCGACATTGCCTTATTTTGAGTTGGACAAATGTTTTGTTTTTATAATTTTTGTGATACGTTCTTATTTTGTCAAATAACAAATCTATATCAAAAAGTCCAAAGGTTATCAAAGCAATAAAAAATTAGGAAAGAATTCACCTATTTAAAGAGTTATTGGCATTTGTTTAACCCTATTACGGCACAGCGCGATGAACCTGACCACGAGGGTTGTTGGTTTAAATCTCATTTGAGGAAATATTTATATTAATAATATAGGTGTATCTGAATGTATATGTCTCTGGAGTTAGATCTTGCAAATGCTCAAGAAAGGCTGGATGTCGTACAGCAATGCTTGAGCCAATGGACTGACCACTATGGATGTGATCGTGCAAAGTGGAGAATTTTAAGAAAGGCAGACCCTGGCTACAAACGGCAGGATTAATGTCAGGTAGATGAATGTATTTCTACGGTCTCCTTGAAATACGTACAGCTTTAGACTATTCTAGTCATTCAAATGCCTATCATTAGATTAGAGGCACCAACGCTTATAGGTGCCGTAGACGAAAACACAATTATCAGGTTTCCTCTGACTTGGTGAGTGATGTTCAAATTACATTTGTAACGTACAAAAAAGTTCACCATAGCGGGACTCGCGGGGAGCGTTCAAAAAATAATTTCAGATCCAACCAAAGTCTAAGTGCTAAGCGTCCTTTACTTATAAGTGCACAGCCGAAACTAAGGATCGGACTAATGTAAAATGTGGTAAGTATATTCTATGGAGAACTTTGGAGAACTAAGCAAGGGTTTACTGAAATTTCTAGGGAAATAGGAAATTTATGATAAATGTCTTGTTTTCCCGAACTTTTAGGAGTTTTAAAAAATCCTTAGTGATTCCATACAGTCTTGAAAGAATCCAGCTGTGTGTTGTGTGACAGTTAATAAATACTCGTAATGGCATATATAATATAATTTAACCAAAAACCAATGAAAGTATTCCAAGTATAAAGTAATATATCTACAATGACTTTAAAAATAAATAGCGAAGTTAAAAAATACATCTAAATAGAAGTAAATAGTCACAGTACATTGCAGAATTGTGGTAGAAATCGAACCCGCGACCTCTAATATAAAGGTAATAGTCACTAACCACTAAACCAACAACTGTTATTGTTCACATGTATTGTATTTGTATTTTTTTTAGCTTCACGCTTTTCTCTCGTATTGCCCGGTTCCGGTGGAGAGAACCTAGTGTCAAGACACTCCGTTCCTCGCTTTCGACTTGAATTCGAGACATTGCGTATTGATGATGATACTCAACGTCGCGCTTTATCTTACCAGAGATAACTACAAGTGAAAATCGAACCCACAACTAATCGTGCTCACAATCAAACTCTATATACTTATAAAAAAAAACAATAAAGACTCAGTTTAATATAATTTTCTTGCTATCCTAGTAACTAAATAAGGACATTAGATTCATGATAAGAAAATATTGTATTATTGTTGGATCTGGAGACGGGAGTATTTTTTCAAGCAAATCGGACGTAAGAAGTGGGTCATAATGGCGCTACAAAATGTTCTTACACTAAATAAAGCGTGTTGAAAACGCGTGCGCTTGCGTTTAGAGTTCTGGCGAAAAGTGGGGAAGGAAGTGTCTTGGAAAAAGCTAAAAAGAATTGATAAATAACAATGTATTATTATTACTCGACTAGCTCAGTGTTACAATGGTTCAATAGCTGTGGGTTTGAATTATACCTGTAATTTTTTTATTCAAAACGTATTTTAAGTCAGTTATTAATATTTTTTAGGTAAGGTCAAGGGGCGGTGTTGAACTTCGTTACATTAAATGCCTCTATTAGATCAAAAAGTGGAGAATGTAGAGATTTGTCACTAGACTCTTTATGTAAACATACATGCATAAAAAGTAACGAGCGACATATAAAAAAAATTTAAACATTTAAATATATTTCTAAATATATTTATATCAATTAAATGACTACGCCAATAATATATTTAAATAAATTAAAACATTATATTTAATATAACTTACGCTTAGATTAAAAGTAAATAAAAAAAGTCCTTACTTACATGAACACAAAAAAAACACTCAAGCTCAACGAACACAAAAATGTACACAAAAAATGGCACACTAGCTCTAGATGCGCGTGAGTTGGAAGCGCGCTGGAGACTGCGGCCTTATTACTATAGAAATTCACACAGATTACATCACTCCTAATGTGCTAAGTAAATATTACTGAAAAAACCTTAAAATGGTATATGTTATAAATTTTCTTACTTACATTTAATTTCTGAGGTATTGAGACCGGAGTGTCAGAACTCTGCGTTGACCATTTAAATGTGCTTTTGATGAATCTTATGTATGTAGGTTGTACTTTGTGCAGCTAGACCGAGCTAGCCAGCTCGATATTCTGAACTCAATTTATTATATTGTGTTTATGTATGTAAAGCGGAGAACGGAATGTCTAGGCACTAGGTTCACTCTGCCCACTGTTATGCTGGGTATAGGTAATAGGGTAATGTCGTTTTTTTACTTTGCTTATATATTTTTGGCCTCACGCTTTTTCCTACATAGTAGGAGAGAGAACTTAGTGTCAATACACTCCGTTGTTCACTTTCGTTGTTGAATTCGAGACATTGCATGTTGAATGTGCATTCAACGCCGCGCTGTGTCATGTCACTAGAACGGAAAATAATTTAAATACAACATTCCCCGAGTAGGAATCGAACCCACAACCATCGCGTCAGACCCTGTCACACTTTGCCACAATGACCACAAATGATTAATTGTTGTAATAAAAGGTGTTGTAAATTATTTTAATTAGATTAAAGAAACACGCTTGTTACTAATATTTGTAAGTCACTACGATTTGAACCTGTGGCTCTAGAAATACTTGTAAGAGCGCTAGGAGGAATTTCAAATTTGGAATTCTTGAAGTCAATTTTATTTAAATTTTTATTAAAATTCTTAAATGAAAAAGTATTTTATCCTTTTTGCTTTCAAGAGTTTCAAATTATAAATAAAATTAGATGAAAAAAGAATTCTTCTTACCGTAAATCGAATAAGAATTAAAACTAATAAAAGCAAAATAAACCTAATAAAACTAACCTTCTTTTATCGTGACGAAATCCGTTACGGATACCCCCGATCGGGGACTTGGGTGGGTTATGTGGGACTCCGCACTGGCAGATGTAGGCCGTCCGAATACCCACTAAAGCCCCACGGAGCTCCGCCCCGACAGCCACTGGCCGGGGCCTGGGAACTCCGCAATCTTCCGGGAACCGCGGCGGTAATAAAAGCTTCTGTAAAAACATTCTATTATGTTACATAAAGAAATGATATGGCACCGATTCCAGTTCTTTTTGTTATCACAGAGGTCGTCGGTTCTCAACAACGGAAACACAAATATTTCGTCTGATCTGATAACGAATAAGTAACTGATAAGAAACGTTTAAACTTTTTTTTCGGTGTTAAGGGTTGAATTTAAATTTTGTTGATTTTGTCAGTTCTCCACTCCCGAATTCAAAACATAGAGTGTTGAGTGGCGGAACTCAATGCCGCTCTTTCTTTTATAAGAAAAAAGAGCAGGTAAACAAATAATTTATTTGTTGTGGGTTCGATCCTCACTCTGGGGAATGAATATTAAAACTCTTATTAATGTTGGTGTACCTTAAACCTGTACCTTAAAATACAAGTTTATTCCTATTTTAGGGGGCAGAGAAACCAATTTATAAATATATTACTTGTACAAACCTCGTTCATGTAATATTTTATTGGTTGTTACTTTCTTTGTGGAATGTTTCTTAATGAGGCCATCGTGGCGCAGTGAGACAGCGTCTGACAGTAAACTGGGTTTGATTCCCACTCGGGAATTCCCATTGCTATCCTCATTTCTCCGCTCTGGTACCTAAGACAAAGCGCGACGTTGAGTTACGCCCTTATATACACAATGTCTAGTGTAATGATTTCGGGCGGAAAGTGCAGAACGGAGTGTCTTGACACTAGGTTCTTCCTGACTAACCTTCCTTAAAAAGCGCGTAGCTGTAAAAATATATGTATTTTTTCATTTTACGTCTCACTTATTTTATTGGCAACTAGAGGAACCACTGATAACTCTCTCCGTTGTCCGTTTTCAAGTGCAGGTATAGTGTTTCTTTTTACTCTATTTTGTTAAATTTCGAGTATACATATAATAATAATGTAACTGATCGCTGTCTGTACATGGAAGATTTAGGAAAAAAAATATTATTAGGGGCATTTATCAATATAATAGAACCTAAAACAATGATTTTGAATTGTCTTTTCTGTTTGCCTGTTTGTTTGTGCACGCTAATCTCAGAAACGGCTTAACCGATTTAAATGCATTTTATTTCATTTCACTGGGTTCATATACAAAAAGTTACCTTTAAATTATAAATTTAAGCAAAGTTTGTGATTTAAGTGAGACCGCAAGCGGGTGAAAAAGCGAGGGGGTCGCTAGTTAAAAATATACTCTGATAAAGTGATGCCTTTTTTATATTTAACGCCATTAGGTTGTTCTATAAATTAAAAAAATATATACGATGAGTATGAATATTGTATGTATATATTTAATTCTTCAATTCATAACTATTTATAATATTTAGGTGTTATTGTCGTGTTAAATGATTGTTATCTATATAAAAACCAATTAACCATGTAATCGATTTTACGATAAGTATGCGAGTGAGTTTCGCCGCTCTTCGGTGCGGGTGAAAAGTGGAGAACGGAGTGTCTTGACACTAGGTTCCCTTTACCTCCGGAAAAGCGTGGAGCTAAATAAATTGCGAGATAGTTGGGAGTATTGTGAAACTTGGCATAAATAAAGTTTGCTATATGAGAAGAGTGTAGAAATTCATTATATTTTTTTATAATAATGCGAAATGTATTGAGGCTATCGTGGCGCTGTGGGACAGCAAGCGCGATTGGTTGACAGTTCGATCCCCACAGAGGAATAATAGGTTTCATTCTCCGCTCTGATCTTCAAGACAATGTGCGGCGTTGAGTTCCCCCCGACTTAACGTGCAATGGCTCGAATTAGGGCGGATCTCGGGTGAGAAGTGGAGAACGGAGTCTTGACACTAGACTCTCCCTGACTTCCTTGTTATGCAGGAGAAATTAGAAATACATTAAATTAATAAAATAAGCATTATGCACACCACCATCTATTTGATATACGCTTTTCTATTAAGTGAGACGTTGCTAAGGCAACATGTTATTTACGCGTCAACGGGGCTTCTAGTTTTTAATAATAATACAATAGAAAGTTCTAATAAATCGATTTTCTTTTAATTTTTCATTTCCTCTTTCGATGAGGGTCGTCATGTTTATTCAATAAGTTTCCTGATTTTTTTAAGTCACATTTTAATTATACTATTCACAGTTTATAGATTTGATTGGATCAGAATAAAAAAATAACATTTATCTTGGACTTAATTATGAAATATGATACATACTCTGCCTCCATTCTATTAACTGACCTTGAATATTTGTGGCTTTGAGCTAAAGCGACTTTATACAACTTTAATTGCCTTTTGACGAGCCACAACTTGCTAAGGTTAGTATTATGTATAGTTAACTCAATTCTTCCTTTGAGGTCCCACAAGGAAATATATTAGTACTGAAATAATATCTCATTTACTTTCCAGGCACTTCCAATGAGTAAAATTTTGGCTTTTACGTTTTTGGCATAGTTAAGTAATAATTAATGAAGCAATATTTACAAATTTTACGTGCAGATTAATATACTGTGTAATTTTTTTTTCATTGTCCATCTTCTGAATATAGCGGTGGTCAGAGAAAAACTTGCCAAGGATTTTTTTTTATTTTACATAAATAAACGCTTCAGATATTTATTAGAATATTTTTGTTAGTCCTAGTCCATGGTGTTTAATTACCATATCACTATCACACAATTCCAATTTATTAATCATTTATTACTTTTTTTAATAAAATGTGCTCCTCGTATCGTCTATCCATCCTCAATACCTTTCTACCCTCCTATTTTTTTGTTTTTCAACGTTGCTAACCTTTATTTCAATAATGTTTACATTCTATAATAAAATAAGTCTATTTACTATACCATACTAACAACTTATATTAAATAATCATAAAAATAGTTAAAATCACAAGAACATTTATAAAATTACTTAATATGCTAACAAATCCGTACAATTCATACTCCATTTTATGTAATATCACGTTAATATAATTATTCCGAACTAAATCTAATTAATATGTGACAAACAAATATAATATATTGAAAAATGCATATAACCTATTTACCTAATTAAAGGTATGAGTGCGATCGCTAATGAGTTCTAATCGACTGTCTGCGTCTGCGCAGGAAACTGGCGTAAGATTCCAACAAGATAACATTACTTAGGATGTGCACTTACTATTATTTAGAATATTTACTTATTTTATTTAATTATACGTATTTTATCTAGTTTAAGATACTCAGATCTCCAGGGTTTTGTAAAGCGTTATACATGATGATATCCCATGACAGTACCGTTTAGGCATATTTTAATGTACTTGGGCACACGCAAATTTGGGACCTAGTGGAAAGTAAATCTAATTTTAAGATTACACTGCAATTATTTAGAGGCCTGTGAAGACAGTGGTCCTGAGCCCCGTGTGCCCTTATTATAAAGTCAGAACATTTCAAGGTCATATTATGTACGTGTATTCAATGAGAATCGAACACACAACCATCGCTTACAATCAATCACATCCCAACTCCGCCTAGATAGCGTTAGAATAAATATTTTTGTAGGCAAATAACTTTCCTAATTAAAAGTATATTTTATGACATCGTATGTGGTTTTCCTAAAATTCAGTTCAAATTTAAGAAACTCTAGTCAGTGTTTGTGAAACGGAAGGGATAAGTGTCGACCTTATTACGAGTAATCTTATTTGTCTGTTTGAAATATAGTACCAGAATCATTACCATCGTGGCGCAGTGGGACAAGTCTAACTCATTGTGGGTTTGATCGCTAGTTGGGGTAATTATATTTTAATTATATTCTTTTCCACGCTGTGTTGAAACAAAGCGCGGCGTTCAGTTTCGCCACACAACAATCATTGAGATGAAGAGGTAAAGATACAGCGTTAGGAAAAACAATTCTCCATTTTCTTTTTGTTTTAGACACTGCGTCTTAGGCGGGAAAGACTTTTTATCTAGACCAGAGTAACAAAAATATCTTTAAAAACATTTCCCTAATTAAGAATCGAACCTAATACCGTCATCTACTGAAACAGAAACTTAAAATATCCCACCTACTAAGATCTACATTTTCACCTATTTTTATATAGTAACATGCCTAAGGCCCCAGATCTTGAGGCCATCGCGGTGCAGTGTGACAGCGCCTGACTGTAAATGCTATTGGTTGTGGGTTCGATTCCAACTCGCAGTCAAGATTATATTTAAATTACTTTCATTTCTCCGCTCTGACGACTGACGACTGATGATGGGTATTAAAATCCGTAACTTGACACGCAATGTCTCAATTTCGGGCAGAAAGTGGCGTACGGAGTGTCTTGACACTAGGTTCTCTCTCACTACCCTGCTATGCGAGAAAAAGCGTGAAAATCTATTGAGCATTAAACCCACAACTATTGCATTCATACAAAAACATGCCAACTGAGTCACAATGGTGCCAATTATCATAACATATTTACATACGTAAATGTCACATGATGGTTAAAAGGCCGCACTAATACGTCTCTCACGAATCCACGCGCGGTCGTCTTCTTGTGTAGGTATAAGAAATATATTGAATTTACAATTATATTATACAAGTTAAAACCGCAACTTCGTTTATGTACACCATAAAACATTAAATTCCTTATTTTCTTGTTAATTTCAGATTATTCTTCAGACCATTGTGACGCAGTGGCAGTATCTGACTGTAAACGGGATGGTTACAAATATTGTGCTTTATTTTTTATTGTGATTGTTAATTAAGAAAAATGTATTATATGTATCTGCAATATCAATGTCTGAACAATTGAAATTATAAAGTAATTTGAGATAACCTACTGTATTTTGGAGTTAATCATAGTTATCCAATATATTTATTAATTAATGTGTTATTAATATAATACAATAGTTATTGCCATGATTAATATTATAAAAAATTACAGTAATAGTGCACTTAACGAGTAAATTTATTCAGAAATTAGCGACAAGGAAGTCCGAAAGTAGAACCGAATATATGGCAGTTGGACTCGTGTTCGTTTTGTATGTGCACATACATTTCTCAATATTCTTCATCATGGCATATTAATTGAATATTCGAAATTTGAAGAAGCATAATTATTGTAAAAGTTTTATCTTTAAAACGCTCTCCTGAAAACAAGTGATTTTAGATATATATTTTCATATTTCCATTATTGTCGTCCAAGTTATAAATAAATTAAAAATGGTTATTAAATAAAACACCTATGTGTAATACAATTAATATATATTTAAGTGAAATCCATATATACTGATAGGTACACGACGCCCACAACTTACTCTAACACTAAGTGAGATTGGAATGTGCTTAATCGTTTATTTCATATTGAGAGAAGAATAACGACTCGATAGAAAACGAAACATAATTTCACATGAAAACCATTTCAGAAAAATTAAACATACGTTAAAACATTACCTTTTCAAATACCAAATTCCTCTAAACCATCATTATTAATACAATGAAAAAAAAAACATTTGTATTACAATTTTCATATGAAATTCGTAATTGAACAATTTAAAATTATAATAAATCGACATTCTATCCCAATATGAATTTCATACATTGCCTAATGAATCCCATAGATAAAACTTACACACATCATATATTAAGCGATAGTGATATTTAGAATTAATTCGGAACTTTAAATCGATATTAAGAAGCTTCATTAGATAACGATACGATAGTAAATTAGAGCCATTTACACAATTATTAAACAATATAACCTCTTCATCCAAACCATAATTCATACAAATACATGAATATTATCAATCATACAAAGAAAGTGTACATAATATAGGTTTTTTATTACCTTCCACATTTTGTTAGCAGAGAGCATATAGAATATCCATTGTCTCTGGATTTTCTGATCACTTACGCAAAGCTGTTTATTTTTATAAATACCAGACTATATAAAACCACAATGTTATCAATAAAAGTCTAATTAAATAAAACATTAATTTTAAATACTATACACATTAACATTAAAAAGTAATTTATTAAGTTTACAAATAATAATTCAAGAGAGGTTAAGGAGGTTATATCATTTCGCGCCATTTCCCATACATTCGGATACACGCACCGTGTGACAACAAAAATACTATAACTGTCTTATAACGATAATATATATAAATTCTTGTGACTGCCTTTATGTATGTAATTCCAGTATACTTTATTAAAACATTAAAAAAATAAGATATATAAATAAAAAAGAAGCCTTAAAATATTAACCAAATTCTGATTTTAAACATAAATTGTTTTCTTTTTTTAAATCAATAAAGCATTACAATATCGATTTTTATTTCACGTTACGACACAATTATTTTAAAACTGAGTAAAGTATAAAAAAACAATTAATTAAATTAGCATTTAATTTACCTACAAAAATCATATATCTCAATTTAAAAAATATTTACAGCAATTATAATTTTAACTAAACGAAAGAAATGACACTAGAATTTCATACAAGCATCAGAATCAGTCTACGCAAATAAAAAACGCCTTTAAAGCGACATATTGCACGTACTATATTCAAATAACTTAAACAAAGATGTTCGTTTATTTATTTAATCATATAAAAAAAGTCCTAATACTGGAATGACAAGCGACATATAACCAATAATTATATAACCGCCATATTGAATCAACTATTTGAACATTAATATAACAAATGTTTAAGACCACAGAATATATAACAAGCTTTCAGATATAATATATTTGTGTAGCATTTCAAATATATTTTCTTAAATAACATCGAATAAATCATATTGTTAACATTTCTAAAATGTCTAAATAAAATACAATAGCACGTCGCAGGTTCAACGGCTGATATAGCTTTAACAATATTCTAGTATTTTCAGGTTTTTTTTCTTTTGAAATTAAACTATTTTTAACCGGATTAATTAATCAATTAATAATATACGTGTAATGAAATGTGTAAAAATCGCGACAACCAAAGATCGAAAGACTCGAATCGGCATGCAGAAGACAGAGATAATAAGTCGCATATATTGATTACACAAAAAATATATATATTACACAAACAAGTTAAGTTAAAAATATGAATTTGAGTTTTTAAATCACGTACACAAAAAACTGAAAAACAAGCGATATATGTAAAAAAATGGCGACACCAAATTAAAATCTAAAAATACTTGTCCGCCGTCGAGCCCGTAACGTGACGTCATAAAGTAAAATTTAACTTAAATCTATGCAGGTAATATAATTATAATTATCTATTCATTCATAATATATAAGTGTTTATATTAGGATATACGAGTACAAGAATGTACTAATAAATACTGTAAAATCAAAACTATTTTTCTTATATATGTAGATATTATATTTGTATATATTATTCACTACATACTATATAATGCACATACAAAAAACAAATATTAAATTATATTTGGATTCCAACCTGCGACTTTTTAAAACAATTATCTTACATTATATAGAATTGCCAATTCCGTTTCTTTGTTATCAAATTTATCCTCTCGAATTTAAATTCATATTTTTTGTACGAAATAAAAGAAAATATTAATTAGTAACAAAAAAATTTATAAAACCGAATAAGAGTCAATTATCAATTTAGGTACTTAAATAACATTTGTCACTTGTATGTAATTGCCAAATTGACAAGCAAATATGGTATATGGCACCATATATTCTATTATATACACATACTTAAATATATATATATATATATATATAAATAAATATTTAAATAATACTGTTTATATAGAATATAATCTATTTCAAATATTGTATATATAAGCATTTATATATTTATAGTCTGTGCATAATAGCAAATTAAAAAATGCATCCTACGACGAAATTTTTAACCACTTTTTTTTAGCTAGCAACCGTTAAAGAACTAAAATGTTACCATTATAAAATATTCTACTAGGAAACATTAAATAAAAAAAACTATACAAAATACACCCATTACACATATCATTAAGATTAAAATTGATTAAAAAAATGTAGATTTAATAATAATATAATTGACAATTACAAAAGTCATGGTTATTAAGATTATGTATGAGATTGAAAGAAAAAAAGAACACACAAACAATTGGTCTCTTCTTTAGATTTAAAATAAATTAAAATATATAAGCATCTTCACCAATACAGAGTATGTATAAAAATATTATCAAAAACTTTTATTTCTGAAAATTTTTACCAAAAACTATAATTTTAATCGCTACAATTGATTTAATATGTAACAAATGTGTCATTTTGCAAGAAAATAAGTTAAATTTTGAAATAAGTTAATCACAAAGTTTTTAAAACAAAGACAAAATACTTTTATAATATTGATTTGTATAAACAAATATCGTAAACACTTTGCTAGCTTTTAATATATATCTTTCAACTAAATTTTCTACATTTTATGTAACTCATTAGAAAATTATTCATATAAAAACCGCCCCCAATTGCCACTTAAGTAACAATCGTAAAGTATTTTTAATCTGTAACATTCTATTTAAAAGCATTAACATGTCAATAAATCTATTTGTAATTTTTCATACCAGTACATAACTAAAGACATATAATAAATTACTAAGATGAAATCAAACTAATTGTATGTTATTTTTCATATTTTCCCAGTTCTATGCAGAAATGTCAATTTATACTATTTTCTATTTTATTTTAAAAAAATATATAATTTTTATTGTGTATTTTGCGACATATAACCTTCATCCATATGTCTAATTTACCTTAACTCTTAATCTTAAAACCTCCACAAATGGAATCTGAACCCACAACCTATCTCTAACAAAACAATTTTAATAGCAATAAAACATACACATAAATTTACGATTATTACCAAGTAGCAATTTAAAATTGATTGGCGCAAAATCGAATAATATATCGATATTGAGTATTAAATATATTTTTTAATTAATATACTTCAATAATGGAATTTTAAAAGGCAGTATGGACAAAAACCCTTTTTGGATAAATAGCAAGTTTACAATAAAAGTAATATAACTCAAAATTTCTGTAATTATGAATTTTATTGAAATCTGATTTATTACTTTAAAAAGTATATATTTCAATTACAGTAAAATTTTTAAGTTACTTTTACCTGAGGGATGTGTGTCATGTATGGTGTATTTTTATTGTACGTATGAATAGAACCATATTAAATTATTATCAATTCTGTATAATATACATGATTTACACAACTTCTTTTTATTTATAGCAAGATGAACAGATTATTTATTTTTGTATCACTGGATAATTGCTTTATCTTCTAAATTAAAATTATGCATAAAATAACAATAACAAAATGTAACTATTTTTGATTTTCTTTATAATATTCATAATTTTAATTTAAAAGAAAACAATCGATTAATTATAACATATTGCAATAAACGAGACATGACTATTCGGTATTCATAAAATGTTTTATCAAAAACCAAGCTATATACTTTTATATTATAATAACAATGTAATGCAATCATTGTTGAGTACATATTTAAAAATCTTTTATTTTTAAATTAACTATTATTTTGTAAACGAAAATAATTGAATACTTTTAATATCATCATAAACTGTATATAATATTTTACGATAATTGTTTCGTGAGTTTAGTTTCATTTTCACGAATATAGTAACATTTATTCACATATCAGATGTGAACCCACTACTCTACATGATAAGCACATATTACACCAGCTTACATATACTATTGTGAATATAAATTAAACTTTAAGAGATAAACATGTAAAATGTAGAACAAAATCGATATCTTACAATCGCTATGTAACCTAAACGCGAAAAGTATTACAAAAATCCGATTAAATATTTACTAATTAATAATTATTATGTATCATATAAAAACTTGTAAGTACACATATTGTTAAGAGCCAGAGGAGATCGAGATTTTGATAAACGATATTTAATCGACACATCGCGAGCATAAGACGAAAAATTGTTATAATCTTATTTTGTTAGTGATATACATTATTTTTGTTTTTATTTATGAGGTGAAATATTTTTTTTTAATAAAAGGCTCACGTAAAAACAGATAAATCGAACTTATCACAGTTTTGCAGTTTCGACATGGCAACCCCAAACCACAGATACAAAATATCCAATAACGTTAAATAATTAACTGTTTAAAAACAATCACATTAATAATAATATACATATATTTAACTAGATAGGATAATATCGCCATTTTGAGAAGCACGTTTTTTTTTATTTCATAAAACAAAAACACGAAAACATTTTCCATAAGAAATAAAAAAAAAAAAAACAGTTTGAATTTATTAGTTAGTGGCACACACATGTCAATCAAACAATTAAGAAGAAAAAAGTATTCTGACATATGTTCTTTTTTAATCTCATTGGACTACAAATATTCATATTAAAAAAAAAACAAATACCTGTCAAGATGGCGGTTAATGGCGTAATACATTTATATCTTACTTATACAATATTTATTCTCCGGTGTCGACCCAAGTAGCCTCCTCCGCTATTCTGTCCATACAGTTGCATAGAAATTGGTACTGAAAATTAAAAATAAGTAAAAATTTAATAAATAAATTATTACTCCGAGTCGGGATCGAACCCACAACCAATGGTGTTTACAGTCAGACGCTGTCCAACTGTGACACGATGGTCTCAATTCATATATATAAAAGTGAAATGACATGTGTCAAACTTGCTAATTTTTATTTCAAAATATTTGTGAACGTAAACCTTCTAAAGAAGGTCAGAAAACATTTTATTTTTCAGTTCAGAAATTGAACACTAAGCAATGCATATAGCTTAGACTATGAAAGATGAACGTTTACTGACGTAGGGCGTGTAGAGCGTGAGCGTGCGCTCGGGGTGCTCCGGGCGGCGGCACAGAAGGCGCGCCGCCGCCGCCTCGTGGTCGGCGCTCCACTCCGCCACGTCGCGCCAGGACAGCAGCGCGCCGCGCAGCGCCAGGCCGCGCCAGCCCAGCGCCAGCGCGGCGGGGGCGGAGGCCGGCGGCGCGGGCTCGCAGGCCGCGGGCGGGAAGGCCACGTGCCCGTAGCCGGGCAGCGTGCGCGCCAGCGCCAGGTACTCGCGCGCCCGACGCACCTCCTGCAGCGCCTTCAGCTGGTAGAGGCGCGCGCCGGCGGAGCACACGCCGCGGTTCACGTCTTCCACTGCCTAACAGTTGCACACTTGTCATGACTCCGTCCCACTCTGGCACACAGACTGCCCTCTCTCCCTCCCGCTCTCTCACCTGCCAGAATATGAAGGCCGCGGCCTTCTCGTCCTCGTTGACGACGGATATCTCGATGTCGGGGTTGAAGAGCCACTTGCGAATGGAGAGGCAGCTGCTGGAGGCGGTGGAGTAGTTCTGTATGTACAGAGAATGCGGACACTCGTTCGGTTGCAACTTGCGTTCTGAAATGTAGTCCTTGTATTTATTAGTTTAGCTGTATACAAAGGCTGTAGAAGTATTAATATTACTTGATTTTATATATGATATTCCACGTGATAAAACACACCGTTTTAACATTCTGAAAATGTACAAAATTCAGCTCAACTCCGTCTACTACGTTCTCCGCTTTCCGGTCGAATTCTAGACATTTATGAGCTGAGTAGCGGAACTCTTTCTCTTGCCAAAGCGGGGAATTCACAATACAACCTCTTGTTTGAATGGGAACAAACTTACAACCACCACATTAGCAAATCACACCTCTATACAAAAAGCTTACCAAAATTATACTCGACGATTTCAAACAAATAGAAATACTTCTGGACAGATTTGGAGAGGCCCATCTTGTCGCACACCGCCCGGTACACGTCGTCCGCGTTGGTGGACTTGAGCACGGACACCGTGACCACCTCCTTGTCGGGGAGCAGCACCTTCAGGTCCACCGGCGAGGGGTTGGAGGAGTCGTCCGAGTCCGTCAGGAACTCTTGGACGGCGTCCGACTCCGCTATCACACGAACAGCGCACACCTGAAATCAACTTGGTGTATGTACAAATACTGCGTGCGTGCTGTGTTCGTATCTTTTCAAGTTATTTACATATTTTCATACAATTTAAATTCAATTCGAGCCTAACAATAATAAATTGTGACATTTTGTGCCTATAAGGTCGTTCAATAAGAGCTTATAGCTTAGTTTGCCAGAGCGATGGGGCTCCAAGAGGCGCAGCTCAAGGCCCGCTACATTAAAAAAAATCATCTTTTGCTCTGTGATCATCTCTTTGTGCATCTCTTTTTAACATTTTTATGATAATAATGTCAGTTTGAATTTTTATCCTTAAATATCTTTAAAAAAAGACAATTAATTTTTATAACTATGTCAACTAAACAAAATTACGTAAATATAAAAAAGAGTAAAAATATATTTTCATTGAACACGAACCCCATAACATGCTTTCTATTGATTGGATGTGAATAGATTCATTTTAGTACAATTTAGTTTCATTGAAATATAAATCAGCTTCATTAATGTCGGTCA
Source organism: Podotricha telesiphe (assembly GCA_038994665.1). Taxonomy (NCBI): domain Eukaryota; kingdom Metazoa; phylum Arthropoda; class Insecta; order Lepidoptera; family Nymphalidae; genus Podotricha; species Podotricha telesiphe. The sequence goes on from JAOYRR010000330.1 coordinate 65,218, forward strand.
AGTTTGATTTCAAATAACATGCTCTTATGTAGATAGCATATATAACATATAATAGTTATATTTAATTATTTTCCATTAAATTGCTGTCAGACGCTGCCTTCTGCGCCACGATGGCCTTTTTTACAAATTCAATTGGTTGTGGGTTCGATTCCCACTTGGGGGATTATATTTAAATTGGCTTCTCATCTCACCTCTGGTCTTAATACTAAAATGTGACGGAAGTTCCGTCCCCCAACGTGCAATGTCTCGAATTCGGGCAGAAAGTGAAAAACAGAGTGTGAACTGGACACATGGGTTCTCTCTGCCTACTCGCTATGCGCATAAAAACACAAAGCGAAGGAATTTAAGTATTTTTGTCACTGGCGACAAGTGTGTGGCTGTACTTGCGGTAGTCGCGTGTTCAATCCAGAGTCGAGGGAATCGATTTATTTAGAACATGTTCTCTCCCGAAGCGCGAGTCGCGATGGCAGAAGATTCCCTATTTAGTCCATTTAATGCTGGAGTTGCGTGAATATAATGTTTAAAAATTTCAGAGAAATCCAAATCCAATAAAAAATCCAGGATAATAAATATTTTAGTTAACTAAACGGTTATAACGCCAATTAGTTATTAATTCGCGTGTAAAATCTATTGTATTAAATCTAACTAAAATAAACTTGACAAAGAACAACATTTTATTGTAAAAAGAGTTTTTGAAATATAGAGCAAAATAAAATAGAAAACAAGTAACTATTTTATTAAGAGAAAAAAAAATTGAATACCTTCTCTAAATATTGCTCTAAGCCCCTCCTCCGCGCGTCTAACTGTTGCTCACTTAATGTGAACGGCCATTTACCAGGAAGTTTGGGAAAATTGAATCCTGTAAAAAAGAAAGCGTGCCTATAGTTTATTATTAGAAATCTTTATCTGGCATAACAGAGTAGGTCGAGAGAACCTAGTGCCGAGACACTACATTCTCCACTTTCTGGACGAATTCAAGACTTTGCGCATTGAGTGGTGGAACTCAACGCCCATGTTTTGTCTTTATAAATGAAAATGCATTCCTTACTCTGGACTACAATGGAGTTCAATACTCTAGAAAAGAGCGTGGGAATGATTATATTATATTAAAAATATTTAATATTAATTTAATATCTTCCCACCGTAAGGTTAAACTGGCCAGTTACATTTATTCTTAAATTATTAATAAGTTCTCTCTGATATTTGCAGACAGAACATATGTCTAAGACACTTTCTTCTTCTCCATTTAGAAGTTATTAGTAATAATTAGATAAAACAACAACCAAAACAGATAAAAAGTTCCAAAAAATGCATTTAAATCATATATAAAGTAGCTTACCAAGAAACTCCTTCCTCAATACTTGGTGCAGTGCAGCAAACTCTCTATACCTTCTGCTGCACAGATGTCTTCCAGCCATATGGACGTTGAAGGCCACGAAGGACCGTCCAGTGTTCCTCTCCATGACCACCCTGTAGTCTGGTATGGAGACGGGTAGGGATCTTTTGTCAGTATAGTCATATCGTTGGTAAACTGTTGCTCTCGAGTTTGCAGCACCACCTATAACGCCTATTGGAGCTGATCCATCATCACAGGGTTCTAGACGTTCGGCCTCCTAAAATTTGAGGAATTGGTATTTGGAGAATTGTTATAAATGGTATATAACGTTGCTATAGTTAATATTGTGTTGCGTTGCTAAGACGGTGGTGAACATAAATCACATAATTGTTTGCCAAATTAAGAAAGTTTCGAAACTTTTAATAAGTATTAATCGTTTAATCTTTATATACGTATAAAACTTTTTCATTACTGAAATTATGACAGATAATCCGCAGCTCCAGCCTTTTGGGCGTAGGAATGTGGAATTTGGTAGTTTTTCAAGGAGAGTAGCGTTAAATGATAATTACTCGGATCTCCTTCTAGATTCTACGCAACTAATGTTGCGAGCTACAACTCGTACATAATGAAAGCAATTAATTTGCAAAAAAATGGCTTAGGTTAATTAAGTAGACGTAAGTTAAATAATTTTAACAGGGAATTACAGAGAACCATAAATTTAACGAATAATGTTACATACTTTGGGTGTGACAGAAATAACAGTGAGCGTCAGACAATCGCCACCAGATTTAATCAGGTCCACGACTTGCTTATGCGTCGCGCCTTCCACGTTGACACCATTGCTGAAAAGAAATTTAAATATTGACATTTGTCTTTGAATATATTGCCAATATGTTATTGAGAATATTAATATCGGGCCTCTGGCTTCTTACGTGCGTCCGGGTGTAAATATATTTAGGCATAAGTATATCAGGAGATTTGAAATTTCGAAGGATTCAATAATGAAGAACTGCACTTTACTAAGGCAGATTATTTTTTTGTATTACTAAATATATTTATTATTCCTTTTTAATTACTATCATTAAAATATTAATAAATATAAAATTTCATCCATATTGAGGCCAGTGTGGCGCAGTGGTACAGCGTCTCAAACGCGATCGGGCAAGTGTTTGATTCTCACTCGCAGGAATGATTATATTGAAATTATTTTCATAATGCGGAGCAATGCTCATCAACAAACTGAGGTAAACCACGCTCGCCGATGAGGCGCGGAAGTGGAGAAGGGAGTGTCTTGACACTGGGTTCTCTCTAACTACCCTGCTATGCGAAAAAAAGCGTAAAGCTGAAAAAATATATCATTTCTATGTATCAAGTGATATAAATTATATCGCAAATAAAATACATCCAATAAATATACCTAATGGATTTCGCTTCAGATTCCACATCGTATATCTCGAATCCAGTGCTAGCACAATAGTAATAACAGTAACGAAACGTTCCAATCGCTTCTCTGCGCACCGACATTTTATTATATTCAGCTAATTCATAAGCTCTATTTTTTACACTTCCATAAGGAAAAAAGTAATATCTAGAAATTTATTTTCTATAAGATCAAGGAATTAATTGATGAAATTCCATAACACTTTTAGATAATTTTTGCTTCGGATGCCTGTATACCAAGCAACACTTTATAAAAACTCAACACATTTAGTATTACACACTGTTTAAGTAATATAGCAAGAGAGTAATAGTCACACTATATACAGAAACTTTAACAAAACACGTTACACATAAAAAATCGTAAATTTGAAAAATCTGCTTAGGAACTAAATAACAAAACGTCCCCATACTATACGAGCAGTCTAGGAAAACCAACAATCACAGGATCATATCGACTATCAAACCAACGAGTGCTAGTAATGGACGAGCAATGAAAATAATTAGTTCATTAGCAATATATTAATTAAATAGTGATTATACGACGTTATGGCCTATTTAGACGTACTGCTGATAAGGCCGATGGAGTTCAAGACACACGTTTAGAAATTACCAAAATTAAGTAAAACTAATATGCTCATCCGATAGATTTAGCACAAAATATTTAATTATATATATATACATATATATAAAATATGTTAAGATTTTTTTTTATTTTATTATTGTCAGCATCATAATTATATTACGCGCATAATTATATACGCGAAAGAAAAACTATCGTCAGCTTTTTACGAAATTTATAGACATATGAAATTTGTTGATATAAGAAATTTTATGTACAATCAAATTTTATATAGAGGAAAAATCCAAGCATATGCGTTTATAATAAATACCACATTATAAATTCGTTATAATTAATAAATTGCATATCATCACTTAGCAGTCAACAGAACGAACAAACAAACGGAAAAAAATTGTTTATTTAAAATAAACTAGGTTTTATGTGTTGTTACTTGATATGTATGACGATGTTTTACTATCTTGATTTGACGTATCAGACAAATAAACAATTTAAAAAAAAAAGAACCGCTTCTTTCTGTCTAATGTAAAATTCGTGAAAATGATATAAGCGGTGTTTGTTTGCTAAGGGACGATATTACACACACTACCATGTGTTTCACATACACAATTTGTGTACCGTTATAACACACATTGCTGAAGTAACGCATATTTTACAGGCTAACTACTAGTTTTTCAAGTAAATTAAGTATTAAAAATTCCTGAATAGAAAGAAGAAAGTTTTCATTAAACTAAAAAAAACTGACTAGATAGTCTGTAAAAGACTCTAGTTACTTTATCAATAAATTGTTGATTTTACCTTGAAACTATTTTGAGCGCGTGAAACAAATATTGCCTATCGTTCATTGTCGACAACGAAGACGAAGTCGGAATAAACAAACAAGGCTTGTAATACACAAGCTAAAACTAATAATCTTAAACTGTCTCAATTTAAACGCTTTTTCTCGCGTAGCAGTTTAGTCAAATTAAAACATAATTGTATGATACAGTAAACTTATCAGTTTATGTGAGTGACTGCTTTTATGTATAGGTCGTTAAAGATTTAACTGGTTCTTCTCATACATTACTGATACTCAGAATGTTGCGAGACCGTGAGAAATTGTCTATTGATTAATCATTCCATTCAGTACCTACTTACGCTCAATAAAAAAATGAGTTTGTTTAGTGTCACAACTTCACGCTTTCTCCACATAGTAAGGTAGGCAGAGATAATCCAGTGTTTCAACACTCCGTTCTTCACTTTATTCAAAATATTGCATGTTAAGTGGCGGAAGTAAACGCCGCGTATTGTCTTAAGTATTGCCCCAGAAGTGAAGATATGTAATACGTCATTTTCATTTTGTAATTAAACCCCCGAGCAGGAACCAAACCCACGACCAATCGCGTTAACAGTCCGACTCTGGTCGACTGCGAAACTATAACGGTATTTTAAACTATAACCAAATTGATTATATTAATAAAACGTATATTAATCACACTACCATATGACCACAATCATAAGACACAATTGAACTTACGCAAAATATTTGTATACGAGTGAGTCCATGAATGTGGCGCAGGAGTTTTTAAATCCTGATTTTTTTTTCTATACAGATTTTTTACTTTTAAATACAATAATGTCGAATGTAGAAACTGGAGTGAGAATATGCAATTTCTTGTGAGATAAGAGTCAAGTAGGTTACTAGTGTATGAATAATGAAGCTTGACAGTTTATGTACAATTAATTAATTTTAATGGTAATCAGCTGTTTGCTTGCTTTTTAATAATAAGCCAGTGACAGCATAAATTTAAATTACGAATAAATTTGAAAAACAGATTAAATAATTAATAAATTTGTTAATTTTACCAAAGAAATTAACGCTTGGAACGACTAGAACTTTTTTAACTATTCTTGTAGCCCTGGTGAGGATATCACGTTCATGCTACGATAGTATTGTCAACATATCCGAACTCTTGTGCAAAATTTATAAACAAATAGGACGTCAAGAAATAAAAAGTAGCTTGCTAAAAACTTAAAACGACTTACTTAAAACGTTGATTGATTGATGGATGGATAAAGAAGAAGAGAGAAGATATATGATGCGCAGCGGCAAGAGAGGCAGGGAGAGACCTCACTTGACTTTCGAGAACACAGTATCGATAATACTGGAGGAAGGTACCCGACTTCGGAGGTCACGTATAAAGAGGTTGAAGACTGAGGACGATACGTAAAAAGTATGCGGGGACCGTAGCGTTTGGTGCTGGGAACAGACCCTTCCAACTACCCCGCTAGAGATAAAGTGCCAATCTAAAAATAACTTCACTTCTACTAACCAGTGAAAATATAAGTTCACAATTAGAAACAGTTAGTTTTAAACTGTTCAATTATAATTAAAAATATATATTTATTAATTCATATCCTTGTAATTAATTTGCTTAATTAGCTGCTCGCTTGATCTCGAAAAGTGAAACTGTTTATACAAAATGTTTATTTCGTAGTTTAAACTATTCCTTTTAAATATTTCTAACATATATTTTTTTATGCGTGTAACAAAAATTACGAAAAACCTAACAAGCGCTCTGAACGCTGCGTTCAAATTTTGTTGCGTTCTCTAAAAAAGATGCTTTTAAAACCAAAACGCATTTATTTATAACTTTTTATAATAAACCTATACACTAATCCTCCAATATGTATAAAAAATCTATAAGTTTCTGTCTGTGTGTGTATGTGTGTGTGTTCGTGTGTGTATGTGTGTGTGCGCGCTGCGCGTGTTTATGGACTTTAGCAACAATTGTATTGTTCAAACAAGTACAGTGGGTTAATCTGTCTTCGCATCCTGTCAGCTGTTAAATGGTTTAAACAGATAATGTTTTAATAGCCCTATTATGTATGATAATAGCTCAGTAATGTAATTAGGCAAACTACGAGACTGTGTCCCTAAATTAGCGAAATGCAAAGAGCGGAGTCTATTTTACTAAATTGTCTTGGCAGAGAGATTCTAGTGGTTAGTACAGCTTTTCTCTGTTTAATAGGTTTTCTAACTGGGTACTCGGTACAGTGACATTGATAACACCAAGGAAACACATACTCTTAACTAGCGACTCGCTCGCGGCCTCGCCTACCTAAACTACACGACTAAGTACAGCTAATTCGTATCTTCTCCGGCCTGCGGTCTCGCTTAAATCACAAGCTGCTCAAGTTTATTGTTTTATCGAATTATATATTTAATCGAATTATATAAATACATGGCGCGGGGCGGACGGACTATTTTGATTGCGTGTTATTTTATTGTGATAACTTCTAAAGGAAAAAAGACATATATAGAAAACGTATAAAATTGCTGACGCTGACGCATACCTTAGCGATCAGAGCGCTTGAACGGTTTTCAAGAGGCGCGGGTTCAAATCCCGCTGCGTTCAAATTATCATACGTTTTCTAAATATGTTTTTTTCAATTTCTTTAGTGTGCGAATAACACTTTAAAAAATGTTAATAAATTATACTTTTAAAGTACTTATTTAAATGAAAAAAAGTTAAGATTCATTTTGATATACATACATTAAATCGTCAACGTAACTTATTTGGATATAGAAAATTGCTTATTGACGGGTTCATCACAAAATATCGTTTTTTTTTATATTATACAAATACTTAATTAGAATGTTTTGTATGTAGGAACCTTCGAGAATAGATTGCCTAAATACCAGTGAAAACTGCATCAAAATCCAATGCGTGATTTAAAATAAAATAGCTTAGAAACAGAAAGATAGCGGCGGAAGGCGATATTGTTTTATACTAAGTATGGAGTGTATAGTGATATATGATATCTATTTAGTAATAACTGCACTACATTAACGTTTTACTACAGTAAATTGAATTATCAAATATTTTATTTTCCATAAAGCCACAAAAATACAAGAATTTCAAATATATAATTTGAAATTCTTATACGCTAATTAAAACGTTCAAATTTTTAAACGTGTTTAAAATTTTCCTTTGTAATTTCCTAACACTTGCGAATAACACTTTAAAAAAATTAAAATATATATATATATTTAATAAATAGCATTCTCTCTTGCCAAACGATTGTTCGTAGAATAATCTTTGGGTAGCAGAAATTTGTAAAAATCTCTCTACAGAGATGCTAACAACAAATATAAGTTGTAATATAAGCGTATAAGAAATTCAAATTCAAATAGTTAAAATTTTTATACGTTTTCTAAATATGTCTTATACTATATATTTAATTTTATGTTTTATTATTATTAAATCTTTTTTTTTCTTTAGGACAATCATTTAAGACGGACGTCCAAGATGGACGGTTTCCCAAAAGCGGGAATTCCGCTGCGTTTTAATTTTTACACGTTTTCTAAAAAAGTATTTTTGTTTACTGTGTAATTTAAAATACTAAATCACACAATAAGTATTTGTTTCTATCAATGATAAATACGCAAAGAAGCCATAATATGTGTTATTTAAATTATACGTAGAGGGTAAACGGCTAAGCTATAGCTATATAGCTGTAATCTACGAATATAATTAAATTTTATCATTTACTCGCTTTATGTACACGAAACTCTCTCATGGCGCAGTTCGTATATTCTAACCAGCGCTAGGATCGTTATGGGTTCGATTTATGCTTCGAAGAATGATATTATTTTGATATATATTAATACGTGAAAATATGCGTTATTCAAATATTTGGTACAGTCAAAGTTTATATGAAGAAGTAGTTCATAAAGCCAATATTTTTTATAGCAATGCAATACAAATATGTACATTAAATTAATAAAATAAATATTACACACATTCCATGTGTTTGACGTACCTATATACTTTGTATAGTCTGATATATCCCTATATATCAGACTATACAAAGAACTTATGTTCATAGAGTGTCCTGCCATACCTGTCCGATTGTTGGTCTTGGGCATACTTGGCAGTGGTGTACTTATACCCCACCTTTCATCTTCTCCTTTACCTGGTCCCGTAAAAGGGGTTCTGGAGGTCAGATGGCAATCGCTCCATTAAAACAATTCTTCGCCACTTCAAAATAATAGGCTGGGTACTGGGCAAGGGCGTTACCGCTTAACGACGCGCAGGCACATCGCCCCTACACATGCGGCAAGTGAACAAGGGCTACCGTGTCATGTACTGACACGGTTAAAGACTAGGCGCAGCGAATGCTGGCCAGTACTGTCTAGGCACGCCAAGAGCTTCACGTCACGCAAATGAAGATGCCGTGGTGGATGTGAGGCGTAACGCGTTCTGACCACATATGTAACACATTCATTCGTGGTAGTCTTAGAGACCATGACGTAGCGGATGAGCTCCAAGAGCGTCACCTGAGATGGTATGACCACGCCGACCTGAGAAATATGTCTGAAGAATATGCCTTGATATATCTGTCCCTGGAGCAAGACCCCCGGACGCCCAAAAGAGGCGGTGGCTGGATGTCGTACTTCATGCTAACTGAAGGAGATTGAGTAGGATAACAGACCCTGGTTAGGCCGGGATTAGTGCCAGGTAGAAGAAGAAGAAGAATAGACATATGGGTTACTTGACTCAAGTAGTGTTTATTGTGCCTATCAATGGAACTAAATTTAAAGCCATTTCGTGCAATTTTCGAAAAATATACAATATAATGAATATTCCAATGACTTTACATTCAAATCTCGCTGGATGAATATTTCAATTTAGAACACAATAATTTTCTCATTCTAATGAGACAAAACACGATATTTTAGTCTGCCAAGTGGCACGCAACGTGCCTAAATGTGAAGTGGAGAACAAATTTTTCGCAATAGGTTCTTTATGTCCACACCGCCAGGGTTCATGGAAGATTAACCTTGAAGCCCCATGTAGCCTGGCCAGTGGCGGTGGAGGAGCACCGTGAGGGTTTTAGTGAGTAAACGGACGGCCATACCGGTCCAGAGTCCCACGCAGCAACCGCGTCCGAGTCCCCAATCGGGCGGGTACGACGCGTAAAGGATTTCACTCACGTTAAAAAAAAAAGGTTCTTTATGTCCAACAGAAACGCTCATAAAAAAAAAAATTTTCTTCCCGCTGATATAGTTCGAAAATCGGAGTTGGATAACTGGGTGCTTTGATTTGGGTATGTTTTCCAAATAACTAAAAATAAATATTGCGAAAATAAAATGTTGGCTCTAATTTATGAATGACGAGTTGCATATGAAAGACGCATTCGTAGCGCAATGGAACAGCGTCTGACTACAAACGCGATTGGTTGTCGGTTCGAACCCCACTCGGTGGAATAAGTGTATTAAAACTATTTTTTTACAGAGCAATCTGGTACAAGAAAAGCGCGGCGTTGAGATCCGCCACTCTACAATGTGTCGATTTCGGCAAGTGCGTGAAGAACACACTAAGTTCTCTATTTGCCTGCCCGGCTATACGAGAAAATCGTGAAGTTATCTGAATGAAATTTATTTACATGTTGTGTACAAATGTTTTATGTATTTTTATACGACTATGTTTAGATGTTCTAATTTGGGGCATAGAGCTTAGCACGCTATGCCTTACTCACCAGTATGGAGTAGTCGTAATTTACAATATAATTTATTATTTTTTCGCATAGCAGGACTGAACCTAGTGTCAAGACAGACACATGTTGACACTGTTCTCAATTACCTGCCAGAATTCGAGGCATTACGTGTTAAGTGGCATAACTGAATGACACTCTTACTGGAGGGGAGAAATGAAAACAGTTTAAATTATATTTTGTTTTCATTTTTTACCTATTCCGGTTTCAATTTACCCGAGTAGGAATCCAACTCGCAAGCGATCGCATTTATTGTCAGACGCTGTCCCACTGCTCCACGATGACCTTCAAATAATATACATAATTAATATATAATAACACGAACACTACTACCTACCTTAGCAAGTTAGTCAGTAAAAGTTACACTACATATTTTTAGGCTTAACATACGAGACTCCTTTGTTTATGTTTAAGTTGGATATTTAAAAAACAAGAAATAAATAAATAAATATTCCTAAAATTAGCTGCACGCTAGCTGAATTATGAATGAATGGGACGAACATATTTAAAGTACATTTTATTTTTTCCGCTTTGGTAATCTAAGACAAAGCGCGGAGTTGAGTGCCGCCACTCAACTTCGCTGCCTCGATTTCGATTCGGGCAGTAAGTGGCGAACACTAGGTTCTCTCTGACAACCCTGCTATGTGGGACAAAGCGTGAAACTAACTGGCCTGGAAATGGAAATTAAGCTAACTGGAAATTATCTTACGATCCTTGTGGCGGGATACAACGCCGCGCTATGTCATTCTCATACCTGACCCAAAAAAAAATATATAATAGTATTCAATACAAATTTACTTTAAATACTTGTATGATTCGAAAAATTAAGATACATAAAATTTGCCATTTAAGTTCCTTTGGGAGTGCCACAAAGACTTCAGCTTACAGCTTCGCCCAATTTTCTCCGAAAAAAGGAAAATCTAAAACGGGATATTACATTTTAACTATAAGCATAGTATTAGAGATTCTGCTTAATATGGGATCAGATAAGCATATTTCAAGAGCATTCTAGTTTATTTTTAATTTATCTTCCCATATAATTGATTTATGTATACAAATAAATAAAATTGGTGTGTATGTTTGTATTATAAAAATATCCGCATTTTACTAAATGAAAATCTATGTACGCAACCTAGATATGCTAAAATACCATATTCTATAATTTTTGGCTGTCTGTTTGTTTTGGCTTATCTCTGGAATGTCTGGGCCGATTTCGACAGGACATTTTCTGGCAAGTAGCTGATGTAATAAGGAGTAACTTATGCTACTAATTAGGATTACTTTCGTTTTGGAATTCCATGCAGACAAAGTCATGGGGACAGCTAGTTCTTCCATATAATACATAACTAGAGTGTAAATTGCTCAACTCTTCAATATTTTACTACTCAATTAGTGTTAAATTGCAGAATTTAACACAAAATTTTCTTTTGGTTAGTCTGCTAATTTAAAATAGACTAACCAAAGGACTTAGAATGGAATATGAAACCATTATGATAGATATATAGTCTGTTTCATTTATATTTGTATGTGAAGAAAAAAAATTGGGCACATTTTACAAAAAATTATATAGATGGTATGGTAACTAACCATATTCATAATTTATATGAAATCTACCGACAGAAAGAATCTATTTATTATTAAACATTACAAATACACACTACCATCAACCGAGTGTTTCACATACACTGTTGTATAAAGCATTGCTTACATACACATTGCTAATAAACTGATACTGATAAACTGAGGATTTTTTGTCAATAATGTTTGTTAATAATATTCGTATATATAAACGAAAATCCTTGGAATTATGCAGATGTAGTATGACTTTGGCATTGTTAAAGTTTTAATGGAGAAGAAGTGCGGAAAGCCAAAAATATTTATAATAATGCATTATAAATAAATAATAAAATAAATGAAACAGACAATATCATATGTTTCACATGTTTTTGTATAGTGACATACATAGTGCTAAGGCAACAAAGTACTTTTTGTGTTTACTTCAACAGGTCTACTTATTAACATAGTTACACATGATTTTTTTTATATTTAAGGAATTATTCTAATTTATTTTCTTATATAATAAAAATACAAGGTATCCTTTATAAGTTTTCTACAAAGTCCAATAGAATTTCACTTATTTATTATAATAACTAATCAATCTCCTTTAACAAAAAAATTAAATGATCAGCATACCCTTTAAAAAAATTTCAATAATTTTTAATTGAATTCTAGACAACTGAACTATTAAAAATATATATATATATTTTAAACTTAATTAGTTTCTTAAGTAATACCAATTTAAAAATTAACTTTATCAATAAAAGTAGAGGACAACAAAAATTAACAATCACATCTTGTTTACTCAACAAGCAACAAAGTGTAGTTGTTTCTAAATATATTACAAAACTGGTTCCTATGACTCACTATGTAAATTAAGTTGGTAAGAGTTATGATAACTGACTTGTCTCAAAGAATAATATAACATTGTTTTCATATATGACTAAGACTCTTATTAAAAGCTATAAGAGTCAATATTTTTAAATTATACATGTATACACACAGCTAAAAAGAGACTAATAGATAAATTAGATTTAATTCACAATACATTTGTCTAGTATCCAGTGTGAATATATTTCTTAAAGTAATAAAAATTCATTGATATTACAAAAGTCTGTAGCTAACGTGAAAAAATGAACACCTAAGCCGTAATTCAAACAATGATGGGAAAACCTACAAGACTAGAGACCTAAAGAGCAATATGGAAATTATTGTTTTGAACACGTATATAGGTCTTCAAGTTACTTACACTTCTAGGATCCTGTCTCCTTTACGTATACCAGCCTGTTCAGCGGCGCCTTGCTCCAGAACAGCGCTGACATGCTGTAAAGGAGCATATAATTCCCCATTGATCGATCTCAACTGCCCGCCCTCGGAGACTTGACCGCGGACATTGAAACCGAAACCAGTGTCCGTTTTGTATATAGTAACGCGACGGGGCCCATTGCTAGTCACCGAACCCTTATTTTTATCGGACCGAACGATACTGTTATTATCGGCCTCTGTCTCAGCCATTTTGGACAACTTTGAACACAGATGTCATATGGTCTTTATGATAGTTGTCAAGTGACAACGTTTAAGACTGTAAATAAGGCTCAATCTGTACAGAGTTAGAGTAAGCAATAGATGTAAAATGGAATTTGTTATCTAAATTATTACACAATTATTAAACCAAATAAAATAAAATATAAAATTTAGGCATTTTATATTGAACATGTCCTAAATTAGAATTGTAGCTAACAATAATATATATTATAATCAAGTTAATATTTTTTCTGAATACTGATTACTGAAACATTTGAAAATTCAGAAAATGACATCTGCAAACAATATATTCAAAAAGTGTTCATTGTACAATTTGCATTATCAACATATAAAAGTAAGGAGAGAGCCTAAAATCTTCTACAAAATATAAAATCTTTTTCACACAATGCAAGGAGAAGTAAATTGATGACATTATTATTTATGTTATTTTAATAATTATATTTTTATCATAAATTGTTAACAAACTTAAATAAAGTAAAAATATTATTATAAGCTCTATTCAGCCGTACATTATATTCATCTTTTTTTTTACATACTAGCAATCTATTTTTAATGGCAACAGAGAAAAAAAACAACATTCTAACGCCATCTTTTGCCGATTCACTAAGTTATCTAAAACGGGAGTGTCGATAAAACAGCGCGTATATAAGCTAAAATTAACATATAGATGGCACGAGTTCCGAAACAACGTGGTAATAAGAAAATTCCAACTACATCAAAATCAGCTGTGAACATCAGTATGGCCGCTCAAATATCTAAAAAATAATATACGCTATAATCACATTACAAGAGTAAAGTGCTGTTCTAGTGGTCGCTTATAAAATTACCTTTTAAATAACCGTATTTATATCGGTGTTGAGTTGTTGACTTAGTGTTGCGTCATGACAGACCTTTCTCACTGACAAACAAATACAATAAATTTGATAGAGATTACGACTAACAAAGTAGCATTTCTATTTCGCACATAACGTGTCTGTCCATTCGAGTCCATTTAGTGTATAGCTCACATGTGTATTGTGTATACCTAATAACAATGAGTAGTGTACGGTTGAGCTTCGTGTCCGTTGGAAGGATTGCTGTAAGGAGAAATTCGCAATTGACACCAGGTGAGTGTTCTATCACTTGTTTTTCCCACAATTGGACGTTTTCCAAACTTGCGTCGCAATACACTGTGTTTGATAACAAAATTTCACAACTACGATTTAATATTCTTACCTATTAGAATCTAACCTTATCTTTTTGATTCGAATATTATTTTACTACAAAATAATGTTCTGTCGAGGCTGTAACAAGGTCATTAACGTTAAAATTGTATAATCGACTGCTTTGGAAGGTCTTTTCTATGTAAAGTATTTTTGTTTGTGTTCATGCGTAATATATTAGCTGAGTAAATTTAATAATATTCAATAAATAGAGTAGAAATGGGCGTAGAATTTATAAATATTTATATACTCGTAGGTTATTTGCTGTTAAACATGTTTAGTCTGAGCAATGAATAGAAATAGATATTTTCATTAAAAATGTGCATATAATATGTATTGTATGTTGAAGCTAAATTTGGCATAATTATTGTAAACAACTTTAATATTTGGTTGTTATTTGTTACTAGTTTTTTACATATCATTAGTACATTCCACTTATGTCACCTATTGATTGAAGTTGATGGATAACATTTTTATTTACGCAGTATGTTATTATAAAGTACCTGAAAGTTTAATTAAAATGAACAATTATATAACTTACTAAATTACTTTCTTTGGAAATCATTTATCAAATAATAATTTTCTTTGAGACATTGTAATCTGAAAAACAATAACTGTACAAGGAAAGTGTGGATAATATTTCTCAGTGCTAATGCAACACCATACCACCTTTGTTCTTTTATTTTCGCATTATGCGAATTGAAACAATGTTATATGTGGCAGGATATGCGCTGCTTTCATTTATCTTGATGGGTAAATGGAAAGCGTATTATATATCAAAATATCCTTTTGTTAAAGTAAATGTCAGTATTGTCAGTACCAAAATGTACTATGCTATTATGATTTAGTAAAGACTGGTTGATGGTCATGTTTTAGGGACTCTTCCTAAAAAATAAACCTGCATATCTTTTCTCAAATAGCAGATAACGCAGGCAGAACCTACCCTACACTTCTGCCGCTCAACAGGCAATGTGTTATTTTATGGTGATAAGGGTAGAATGGAGTGTTTTGATACCAATGTATCTATGCCTATCCTGCTGTGTGGTAAAATATGTGTAGACTAAGAATAAAGCTGATAGTAATGGAATTCATATAAAACATTATTGTTTAGATAATTGTACCTACACATATAAGATCTGCTGAACATAAGGCCATTTGTCTCTATCCAATAGAATGTGGATTGCAAAATGCTTAGTTTTTGTGATGTTACAATACTTTAGCGGGACCTAGAGGGGTACTAGGGATAAGGCTTAAAAAAATCAACTTTAACCCAGCAGGTAGACAGATAGATAGACTTCCTTGAAATACTGTTAAGTATTTGAAATATTAAGATTCCTAAAATATATGTGCAAATATGAAAATAAAATGCAATTTTATATAATTTTATTTAAAATGTTTCAATAAGATTCTGATGGAAATCCTACTACTTAATAAAAGTAAACTTAAAATTTATATCTAAATTTCTGTTTGTTATATATAAATTTATTTTAAACAAATTTATGCAAATAGTTTTCCTTCTAAGTCTTCTTACAATATATTATTTATTAGTGTTTGCTCGTAAAATAGGAATGAAGAATGAACAGTGGGGGACAGTATCTGACTGTAGGTATGATGGTTGTGGATTTGATTCCTACTTGGGCATAAAATAGTATTTAAATTATTTTCATTTCACCTCTCTAAAGCTAAAGTGTGCCATTGATTTCTGCCACTCAACATACATCTTGATTGAGGGCAGAAAAATGGTTCAATCATGAGCAATAGATTCTCTCTGGCTACCAGGCTATGTGGGAAAAAAAGTAAAACTGAAAATTTAAATTAATATAGTTTCTTTGAGTATTTAAATATAAAATATATTCAATTATTTTAATTAAATATTAATCATTTATTCAATTAGCTGTGATGTAAAATTTTTACATTAGCCAACTTATGGTTTTTTACAATGATTTATTAATTAATTGCATATTTGTTTCGTAATAAATTACAGTATTGTATTGTTAATATATTAATTACCAGTGACTCGCTTATTATTAAAATATATATAGATTATTTATTGATGATGATTTTTATTTCTTCCGCATTTAAAACTTAAGTTAAGTCAGTCAGTTCTCTCTAAATTTACTGCGTGTTGATTCGCGCGGAACACAACACGCGTTTTTGTCTTACTGAGGACTGATCACGCGGAAATGTTTTAGTATAAAAATTCTGCAAAAATCAATCGAATCATAACCAGCCGCTCGTTCAATCAACTATGGCATTAATACTCCAACTGCGAAATGACTTCTTTGATTTCCTTTATTGCGTTAATATTATTATTAGCGGAACTCAACGCTTTGTCTTAGATACCAAATATTTTAAATATAATCATTCCCTGGGTGGAAATCGAACCCACAACCAATCAGTCAGACCACACAGTAATATTATTTTAATTAATTTATAATGGACCAAGAACTCAGTTTGCGCTTCGCAATTATATTATGAAAACATAGTAAGTGTTTAATTTAACACGATATATATATATATATATATATATAATTATTAATGTAAGAGAAAATTAAAAAAATATATTTTCATAGCACCAACGGAATATTATTATATATTTTTCGATATTTATTATGTTATTTTTCCGAAAAAAGAAATAGCCAAAGAAAGTGTGTTTTCCTGAAACTCAATAAGTCAATGAACTTTTAATTGTGATAAATGATGATAGATAAATTGATAAGCAAAACGATATAAAATAATTGTTTTTTTTTTATGTGCCCATAACTAGAGTTGTAAAGTGCATATTACATTATAGAGAGCGAGTCAAATTACATTGAAATCAAGTCTAAATAATAATCATTAGTCTTTGACACTATGAATTTAATTACAACTATGCTATTAGAATTTAGATGAATTACTCTATAATTTGAGGGCAAGTGGCTCAGTGGTCGGTTATCATTTTTCGACTCTTGTAAGGAAAAAAGCGGGTTTTAGCTCCGCCAATCAAAATACTATAGGCACTATAGTTGTTTCTTAAATGTTAAACTTTATGTATATAACGTTATGCACTAATACCTCGCCTTGCGTCGTTTTAGTTTTGCGTTTTCGAATTTAACGACGCAAACCGCTTTATTTAGTACTAATTTTCATTGTGCGTTCGTTAGATTTTCGAGGTTTAGTTGTTTTCGGTTCGGAAGTCGTTTTTGCTTTAGCCCAACAAAAGATTTTTAAAAGAACGCCGGCTTGCTGGCAAGCAGCCACTATGGACATAGACAGCGATTAATTGAATAGTTTATTTTGTTTTAATTGGATACGTTTTTTTTTTTGTATGTATGTAATAAAATTTTATATTATATTTGTTTTTCAAATGTTTACTTTGTTCAATTTTCTTTTTCAAAATTAGTATTTTCGCAACCCAGGAACCTATATCTTTACATGGTTTGCTATAGAAAATATATTAATTCACTTTGCGTCGTGTTTTTCTTTGACTTGCCCAACCACGACGAAATGTGTATTTAAATGGGTATTGGTGTATTTAAATGATTATCATTTGTTCGCTCTGGTAAGAAGGCATAGCATTTGGTTCCATCAATCAATACGCGATGTCTCGAATTGGGATCGAATAAGAAAAACGGAGTGTTTTAGCACTAGTTTTTCCGTGCCAACTCTGCTATGCATTCAACTCTGATGTGCATTTATATGAATTTAAACATGAACCAAGGCAGTGCATCGACAGTATCACATTATATTCCAATCCAATCCAAGTATAATTATAATTTAGGTTATTTATAGAACTCTCAATATCATCGTTGCATTTACGATTCTCGTAAAAAGTATATATATTTTTTCCTTTTATCGCGGTTTATTTATAATATGGTCGCAAACAGAGCAGCGACCCGAGAGCGAGGTCATCGCCGCCTACCTGCCTACTTCGGACGTTCTTTATGAAAAAGAAAGATATAGCATCTCAATGCCACGGTTCACTGTCACTGGAAACCTACTGGTCGTGCTTAGTGGCGGCGGAGTTCAATATAATAAAAAAATTGCAAAGCAATCTGTTAATGTTACTTGTTACCAGAAGGTAACTTTCTGATCGGCTACGAGTGTGGGAGTGGAAGTGGATGGACACAAAATTGTCTAGGGTAAGCTGATTTAAAATTCACTGGTGGCTTGTATCCATCGCAAGCCACAAAAGTGCCTGTGAGGACACTACGTTCTCTGCTTTCCCGCCCGAGTCATTGTTATATACATAATTTTTGTTACACCTTCGAACGCCATACTAAAAAACTGAGCTCTACATATTTTATCTCCACGTTCGAAGCTCCATAACTACGAGTAAAGAATTGACCTGTACATTTTTTTGCACGTTCCAAGCGCCATAACTAACGAACACAGTTGTACATATATTTTTTTTTCATATAATATATAATTATATGAAAAAAATAAAAATTATAATATTCTTTTATTTTGTATATATATATATGTAAGAAATATGAAATATTTTTTGCATCGTTTAAAACGACTTAATAGTAATCTAGGTGAAGGTTTTATAAAATATACTTTCACGCGTATAAAGTGCATGTCAAAATTCTTCATTTAACAATAGCTTTTAGTTTTTTTTTATATTGACTTGGCTTACGTATTTCAAGTTTTAAGCTTTAAAAGCTCACAAGACAGCTTGTAACTAAGGCTCTTAAGCTATATTGCAATGTTTGCTTAGAAAATGAACGTTTCGCAAGTCTGAGGAATCCTTATGCATAAATATCGTCGTAGTGCATTTGTTATAACTTGTAACTTGCAATTAACTTTTTTGTAGACAGATCGTAGGTTTAAGGCTTAACCTTTGAGGATACATTTTTATTAATACTACTTTGACGCGTTGAATATGCGTTGCCTTGCCAATAGGATTTTATATAAATATATATATATATAAATAAATGTGTATGTCAAACACATTATAGTGTGTGCAATATTTATCTTATTTATTCTTAGTGGCTTCATGCACTCTTTTTCCATATAAACTTTAATTAGTTATGCCAATACTGCCAATATTGCCGTCCGCAGTATTGCCTTTAACACATGCCCATAGTGTTTCCCTTCGCATATTAATATAACGATTTTATACCATTTCATCATAATCATCATCAGTTTAACTCCATCCACTGATGGACGTAGGCAATAACACGTCACTGACCTCGTTCTTCGGCTATATTATTATTCAGATTCAAGCTTTTTCCCGCATAGTTGTCAGAGAGAACCTAGTGTCAAGACACTCCCCTCTTCTCCACTTTCTGCCCGAATCCGAGACACTGCGTGTTGAGTGGCGGAACATTTATTATATGTTTAAACATCATATACAAATTTTGCATAAAAATTGTTGAAGCATTAATTAATAGAAGCTTGTTTAGTTAATTGACCTTGCTAATAAATAAATAAATAAATAAATGTGTTATATGAAAATATTTGATTAATATCATGTCCGGACACGTGTGCAAGATTTCTTTTGATTGACAGATAAATATACGTAGGAAACTAATAAAAGCATATTTAAAGAGTAGTATGTGTTTTAAGTTTATATATCTATATACAATATATTATTTTATGCACAGGAATCGAACCTGCAACCATATTTAAGAGTTTACCATAAAATAGTAATAATAGAACTGTATAATAGATGCTACTCACACTGAACACTTAGTATGGCTAGATCATACGAGCTTCACGTAACAACTTTCACTGGCGAGATGCAATTTTGTAACACCCGTATTATTGAATTATTAATATGTCAGTATTGCTACTGGCCTACGATATATTAATTTTGAATGAAAAAAAATATATAGGTAACTTGTTTCTTTTGTATCTTAAGATCATTCGAAAATAATTAAAAAATTATATATCTAATGCATGATCTGAAAAATATGTGTTTATTAGTGAAAGTTTCATCAAATATGTTTTAATCTTTTTAAAATTTACTAAGATTGAATAAAGAGATTGTTTGAAAATATGAATTTCGGTTTTGTGATATTAAAATATTGGTTTCATGTTCTTATAAACATTATGATATCAAAAATACCTTAAACAGCGACGGTTGGACTTTCGGCGGTCAAACTTTTTAAGAAAGCTGGATAAAAAACAGCTGCACTCTTTTTCACGCATAGCAAGGTAGCCAGAGAGGACCAAGTGCCAAGACACTCCGTTCTCCATTTACTGAAATCGAGACATTTACGTGTGTAAGTGATGCAACTCAATGCCGCGTTTTGTCTTATCACAGCGGAGAAACGAAACTAAATTTTAATATGATAATTTCTCCGAGTGTGGATCGAACCCACAACTGTCCCACTGCAAAACGATAGCTAACAAAAACTTAAGATGAGAACATCCTAAGTGTGTGAATAACACTTAAAAATATGTCACACTTCCCTTTTGCACTTTGGCAAGAACAAATATATTAGTTTTTTTAAAAACATTGCAACGTGAAGGTTTTTTTTAGTCAATTACTAAACCAACTTAAAATAACAATTTCTGATTTTGTATGTTTCAAAGACCTTCTGACACCTAAAAGAATGGAAAGGTCGAACTGAACTTGCGATGAAATTCAATGTCGAGCACAGCTCTTCATTGATGATAAACAATTTAAAACATAATAAGGCACATGTTGTCATGTGATTAGTTATTAAATATTTTCTATTATGACGCAGTTGATAAACGTTTGGCTGTGGGTTCGATCTCAGCTCGGGGGTAAATTATAAATAACAAATCGTAACCTAATATCTCTTTTAACATTTTTTAAAGTGTTATTCGCACACTAAGGAAATTTGTAAAAAAAATATTTAGAAAACGTATAAAAATTTTGAACGCAGCGGGATTAGAATCCGTTGGACTCGTTCAACGTTTTTTGAACGGTTTTCAAGAGGCGCGCGTTCAAATCCCGCTGCGTTCAAATTTTTATACTTTTTCTAAATATGTCTTTTTCAAAACGTAACCTGCAATTTCGTTTGCGGGGGCTATAAAAAGTAAAATACAATTTTTTCTCGTTAGTGTTGCCTTACATTCCTCAAGGAATGATTTTAAAATTTGACACTAATGTCGCGCGCGATGGTTATGGGAACAAATTCAGATGACATATAATTAGGTTTGAAATACAAACTTTTTCTGTGGTTCAAATACGTATTAGAAAGCCTAAGTTATTTGATCAGTTGAAAGCTACATAGTCAAGAAGTTTGAAACCAATGAATTATAATAAGTAATAAATTCTTTGATTTTCACGACTATAACACATTATTTTAAAATGAAACTATTTTAACCGGATTAAACGCGTATAATTTTGGTATTCGAAAATATATTTTAGAACCCGACGTTTCGAACACTTTACAGTAATCCGTGGTCATAGGTAGACCGATGGTGGACTCCGGAATCCGGTTAGAAATAGTTTCATTTCATAATGTGTAATATATAATCGCGAAACACAAACATCTTATTATTATTCTTAACATCTTTAAGATGCTGTATGTAAAAGTATCATTCAAATAATATAAGTTTTTCATCTCATTCACTGCAATGTAGTTACACGGAGAGCTGTGGTACGGCAATTACCGAAATGGTCGCCGTCATTACAAACGCATTACTATTTGCTAGTTGTAATGGTGAGCGAAAGTTTCCTACTAAAGCCTCACATTCACTGAATATAGCGCTGTGGAATATTTGTATATTATGTATTGTGATTGCGCGAGCTTAATTTATTGTTTATTTATTTTTTTAACTTTTTATTTTCTTCTTAAAATATTTTAAAAGAGCCTTGCACACGCTCGTTGTGAAATACCGTATAACGATCGTCTTAATATTATTTGAATATGCAACTTTTTGATAGTCTACGCGTTTTTGACACGCCGTCAATTGCTATACGCTTTTCCGGCATATCAGGAGAGAGAGAAACTAGTGTCAAGACGCTGCTCTCCAGTCTCCGCCCGAATCCGACGCATTGAATTTTGAGTAGCAGAACTCAATGCTGCACAAATATTTACAATTTCATATTGTGTATTGTATACTCTAATTTAATATGACAATATTAGTTTTTTTTATCATTTTATAATAGGTATGTCTTTGGGCAATACTAATTTATTAATATATAAATATGTATATATAAGAGGGCACTCTCGTGGCACAGTGGAACAGCGTCTGACTTTCACCGCTATGGACAACCCAAGCCAAGGGTTTGATCCACTTTCGAGGGAATGGTTTATTTAAAATTATTTTCCTTTCCCTGTTCTGGTACTAAACAGAGTACGGTGTTAAGATCCGCCACTCGACACGCAATGTCTCGAATTAGCGCGGAAAGCGGAGCCTATCCAGCTATGCGGGGTATAGCGTGAAGCTGAAGAAATAATACAAAAGCTTACGCTGAAAATGATTCGATTGGTAGTAGTAACATAGAGTAGTAAAATTTTTTTAGTCTACTATGTTCTTAATATACAAAGAAAAATATATTTTTATTGACAATTAACATTTTTTATTTTGATTGTAACAATTTTAATGTAATAATATTGAGCGTACAGCACATAATATTAAATGAATGTAAAGCTTTAACGTTTGTTTGTGTTTCTTTGTATATATATATACCTTTGATCGATGTGAATAGCTGCAAATGATTTGTAAGATGTCCAAATAAATGATGACAACTTTCGTTAAAATTACGAGGTTTCACATTTACGTTTTAGAAAGAAGTAAAAGACGCAATGGTTTCACAGTTGAGTGAATTTGAATTTCGAAAGAGATGACTGTGTGGTTTAATTTACTTTCAGGAAGTTATGATGTTTCCGGGGTATGTAATCACGATTGGTTGTGGATTCGATTCCCACTCATTGAAATGATTATTTTTAAAATATTTTCATGTCTTCGCTCTGGTACCTAAGACAAAGCGTGGCGTTGGGTCCGCGCCATTGAACTTGAAATGTCTCGATTTGTATCGGAAAACGGAGAACGGACGGTCTTGACACTAGGATCTCTCTGACTACCCTGCTATGCGGGGAAAAGCGTGAAGCTGAAGAGGAAAAATTTTTTTCTCAGAAAATGGAAGAAATAGATCCGATTTAAATTGGAATTAATGTTTTTTTTTTGTATTAAATGGATATACCTTGACTAATCTCTAAAACAACTGTAATATAAATTTATAAACGCAATCCTGTTACCTAACATTGATTAATAATATTATAAATGATTTGTGTACAAAAAACTAATTATTTGTAAGATGTTTCTTCTTGCATACTACTTAACCCAATGGCCAAAAAGTTTGGTATAGACTGATACCAAACTCATTTTCTGAAGCACTTGGCTAAAGCAAAATCGGTGTTAAATGTTACAAATCAATCTCAGCCAGTCGCCAAACGTTTTAGGTTTGTTTAATAACAGTGATATCATTCGAAATGTGTATTTTCAAACGTAAAAATAATTTAAAATAAATATCAGCGGTGTATTGTTTTAACTGAATAAATATTGATACTATGAAATTTTGTGTTTTCCAATATCAATTAAGCCAATTAAAAATTACTTGATTTTGAACCTGTAGTCGTTCAAACTAAATCTTAAACCGCTCCTAGCTTAATAGCTAGTGCTATACGTGCAAATAATAGCTAATAACAGCTAAAACGCTAGGCTAGGGTTTGTTAAGTATTATTGTCTATATTAAAGTTTTACGCGCAAACAAAATTAATGCTGGTAGATTTATCAAAACGTTCGTAACGGCGCACCGCGACGCGATACGCGAGTAGCGAGGCGCAAGAGAGAGTAGAACTTACGATTCGATTATTATCTTTATTATATTATATATGTATGTATGTATGTATGTATGTGTATGTGTGTCGTTTTGTACACGCGATGTTGCCTTATACACTTTTAGATTGATATTTTTTATGAAAGTAGTTTTTTGTTTAACATTTTCATAACTTTTTGTTATGGATACTAATTTGTATTGAAACCAGTCGTTAAGCTCCACTCTTTGTCTACAACACGCTTTTATTAGTTTCATCTGTATCTATCTGAATGAAATGCAAGAAAACCTTGCCTCTCTATGGCCGTTTGTTTTAAATTCATATTTTCACTGACACTGGCATACTTTCGTATTTTCTGCTGACAATACAGCATGTGTCCTTATCAGTCCAGCAAAATTAAAATACTGACTTCTGCGCAGTAACACATTCTCAAAGCGTTAAGACTTTGTCTAGTGGCGGTGAAAGAGGTGTTTGAAATTTTGCATTGTTTAAGTTATACGAAGAAAAAAGACACTATAATGTTTTTGACTCTACACTTTTGTATAAATACACTTCTTGCTAAAGCAAACATGTACGAGTTTGCTCATGTACCTACAGGGCTAGTATGTAGGTACTTATTATTAAATGTGGGTACTACATATTTTGCTTAAGGAAGTTTCAAAGAGAAAATTGGCAGAGTTGAACCACATACGATGTGTAATGCAATGCAATATGTGTATTTCTAGTGCTGATTGAGTCGTAAGTTATTGGTTCAACACTCACATCAGAATAAAAATAAAAAAAAATTAAAACATATATAAACATATTACAAGAGCAGAGCGGATAATGAAAATAATTTGAATACATCTAATCATTCGCCCATGGGGTACAAACCCGCAAGCAAACACGTTTATAGTCCGACAACATCCTGCCTCCACGATAGTCTCAAAAATATATAAAAAAATAAATAATGAAAATATATATATCTATATATATAATAAAAATGTAACTGATCGCTGTCTGTGCATAGAATATATACGAAATAAAATACTATTGAAGGCATTTATTAATGTTGTGTTAACAGAACCTATAACAATGACTTTAATTTTTTTTCTATTTGTCTGTGCGTTTATGCATGATAATGTCAGAAACGGCTTAACCGATTTAAATGCAGTTTTGACTATTATATTTTGCAAGTAATAGTCAAAATTGCATTTAAGTAAGCAAAGTATACATACTTACGGGTATCAAACAATACATCCTTTTTGTTTTGTTGAATTCCCTCGCATCGGATTCAAACCCATTTCCATTACGCAAAATAAGTTTTAACTGTGTCACGAAAATGACAAGTACTGTTTTTAATGCAAAACCAGTTACATTTACTCAAGTATGTAATATTATTATAATATTATGTCAAGGTGGCGTTTTGTAATATATGCAATGCCTTATGTGAAAATAATTACGATCAAAAGACAAGGATGTATGTGCCAATACATTTTACACAAAATTTGCCTAAAATTTAATTATTATATATACTTAATTAGTACGACGTCATCGTGGGAAAATAAAAATGCAATGGTTGTTCATTCAAATCGCACTTAATATTTGTATGTAGAGGTATATATATAATATAGGCCATCGTGGCACAGTGGTATATTGTCTGACTGCAAACACGGTTGTTGGGTTCAATGCCCACCCTGCCTCGTCCGCTTATATTAATGAAGATATCTCTTTTCCAATTTCTACTCTAGATACAAACATCCTAGGGATTCATATGAACTTGCGAACTTTAGTTCAGCCCTGTCACAAAGTCGTTTCTTAGGTACGGCATCTGCCTCATTAACTCTTAAAGCTTTCGAGAATCCTTACACCTGCTTAATCCGGCGCTGTCACAATTTATTTTTAGCGGACGTATACTAAATTTAAACTACCTCCCTGACAAATTTCATACATCCGTCAACATATGAAAAACCAATGTACGCACGATTTGAGACTCGCAAAACCAAGAGTGCAGTGAGTGTCTTATTCTAAATCCAAGAGACTATTGCAGAGTCAGTCCTTGGCTATATCTTACAGTTAAAGATTTTTGTTGACACTGTCAAAATAACAATGTTTTAAGTTCTTTGATTTTTGCGATTATTACACATTTTGAAATGAAACTATTTTAATCGGATTAATCGCATATAATTCTGGTATTCGAAAATACTTTCTACCACCTGGGATCCAATACTGAAAACTTCGAAGTCTCAATCCCATCACACCAAAGAGTCATCTCATTTTGCAAGAATCCAGAGCAGTACGCGAGGCAACTAAGAAGTCGTTGGCGGTAGTTTGAGATAATAATTGTATCAAATGACAGACAAGTGCCACCTCAGTCTACCTGTGACCACGGACTACTGTAAAGTGTTCGAAACGTCGGGTTTCCTTAAATGTATTTTCGAATACCAAAATTATACGCGATTAATCCGGTTAAAATAGTTTCATTTCTAAATAACAATGTTTATTTATCACAATATATTTTCTTATACACGGCTTGTTAAAGGCTTTAATTGAAGTGCTTAAAGTTTTCTATATCTTTATGGTTATCTATGTCGTAATGAGACTACGAGTAGGACGACTGTATAAGGTGACCATCATCTCACTAGTATAACTTGCAGTGAATGTTGCTTGCGGAAAATACCATAGCGACAACTGAAAGCTCTAAATGCTCCGAACTGAATATATGCAATGTTGAGTTTCTCATCGGCTCTTTTCAGCAAAACCGATTTTCGACTAACTTCACTATAGTGATATTGCAAACATACAATATAGTGTATTGCAAACATACAAGTCAACTGAGCTTCTAGTAGATTTTAATTTTCATAATCTATTAGAACTTTTATCTAGTAAGACTCTTCAGTTTTTTCACTTCATGACTTAATTGCCACAAATTTTACTAATAAAGTACCTTTTACATATGAACTGTTATGAAATTTCGTGGGCAACTTTACCATAAATTACCAAAAATTATACTTTGTTGTGCTTTGCATATACGTTTCTGCACATAATGGAGATTCGATTAATAATAAGGTATAATTTTTTATATAAACGGTTGCCCGAACGGATTTTTTCGCTTTTCGAGAAATCTTATTGCGCTCCATGTCATAATTCATATCGACGATTTATGACACTGTCCGTTTAATGATTTAAGGCAATTACCGTTCGTATATTGTATATACCAATCTTAATTGTTACCAGTGAAATTTGAACCTATAGCCATTGGGTCGCAGTACACACACACACCCTTAGTTTCCTGCCACGCTATTTGATTTGTGTACCTTAGCAATTACACACTTTCACTTATTCTTTTGTTTTTAAATATAACTTAAATTACATATTTTTAACATTTTTTAAAGTGTTATTCCCACACTAAGGAAATTGAAAAAGACATATTTTGAAAACGTATAAAACTGTTTTCAAGAGGCGCGGGTTCAAATCCCGCTGCGTTAAAATTTTTAAACGTTTTCTAAATATTTCTTTAACTTAAGTTAATTAGTGAATTGACTTGTTGTTATTTTGCTTTTGATTAAATACTAGGATGTCTATACCTGATGTATGATGCGGGGGATGTATAATTTATATACACATGAATTTATATAACTTTTATAGAAATCTCATAAGGCTTATTTAATTTTAATAGTAGCCTTGTTCATGCGTAATAGAAGTGTATATGTGTGTGTAATATTTATTTTATTAGTTTAATGTGTTCCTAATGCATTATTATGGAAAATTTTGACGTCCTCCCCTTGTTTTATGTATGTGCAATGTGTGTACAACGTTGACTTTGACCTTAACCGTTCCTAATTTCATAATCTTCCGAACTCCGGTGCAAAATATTTCACGCGTCCACGTATTGAAGTTCAACCATGTAAAATCTATTAAATGTCATATCCGTCCATATTCCAAGATTACATAGTAATTACGGGTCAAAGTCATACAACTTAGCATTTACCAACAGACGTGTTGTTCAAGATTAAAGCTGCAGTACGCTTAATACAATCACTTTTACTTGCTTCAAGTAAGTCGTAAATAAAGAAAGTGGGTCGCCGTCGGGTTTGACGAAAACAATCGGATTCGTCACCCGCCGCGCCGCGCCGCGCGCCCTGCCATTGTTGTACAACAATGGATAATTAGGGGAAACCTAGTACTTTATGGTTATGTTGGGTTAAAACACTCAACAGCTTTAATTTTTAGATTACTTATTGCACGTTTTTTTCTTCTAGTTTAGGTGTACTAGTTAAAAAATATTGTTGTATGAGTCATACATATGCTTACCTTGAAGTTAAATGTGTCTTTACATATAATTAAAAACGTAAATGATCAATCTCTGTACATGTAAGATATATGAAAATAAATATTTTGGGATATTTATTAATATTATTATATTAATAAATATCCCAAAACAATAATTTTTAATTTCTTTTCTGTTGGTCTGTGCGTTTGTGCTCGCTTATCTCAGAAACGGCTTAACCGATTTAAACGCAGATTTGCCTATTATATTTTGGTAAACTTTCCTTAACATTTAGTGTTATAATATAACTTTAAAGTTACAACCATTTAAATTATAAATTTAAGAAAAGTTTGTGATTTAAGTGAGGATGCGGGCGGGCGACAAATAACGAAATAGTTTAGTCGTGTAGTTTACACGCAGGCGAAGCCGTGAGCGGGTCGCTAGTAACAAATTTAATCAATATTTAGACATTTTCTACATAATTGGTGAAAGGTCACTTCTATCTCCACTCTCCATTTCAGCGATCATTTCGCACTAAATTACCGTAATCACACTTTATCGTAACCTAATTGAATCGGACATAGGCATTAAATATACATTAAATATAAATTCGGTCCTTAAGAGAGTAGAACTGGAACTCGCAATCATCCATTCAATCAGATGCTTGAGAACTGCGTCACGGTGGTGTCGAGCGTATGTTTAATTGAAGGAGATATAAAATAATAGAAGAGGCTTTGACAATCAGAAGATAAATTTTAACAATAAAAAACCTTTAATTCAATTCAATATACCTTATATACTTCTATTGTATATTTAAAAGCGGATATATAATGGTGATTATTATCAAAATCATATAGAACTGAATTATGATGCGCCTACTTTTGAAGTTGATTTGTGTGAAGTGTAATTGAAATTATTAGTAGCCCCCCGTTTACGCGTTGCCTTGGCAACTTATAGGTATAATCTTTATACAAAAATGTATGTTAAGTGTATATGATGTGTGTGTCATATTTGTTATAATAATCTAAAGTATTACTAATTTGTAGATATTATAAAAATCTTAGCTTTCTGCTCTTCTTACTGTATAATATCGTAAAAATAACGGAGTGTCTTCACACTAGATTCTCTCTAACTAGCCTTCAATGCGGGAAAAAGCGTGAAGCTGTGAACATCGTAAAGGTCCCAATTTTTTCTTCCCCTATATGAAATAATGATTCATATAACATTATAAAATTTAACAATTTTTTCTTATATATTTTTTTGATTGCCTGTAAGTAGTGAAACGATATGGTTTTTCGTTCCCAGGTGGAGCACAGACATGTCGCAGCTTACGACGCACGTGTACTCGACCGCTAAGCACCTGCACAGTTCTATGCAAGAGTCCCACAGAGCAGCCGCCCGGCCCTCCGCACAGTGCTAAGGACTTGGGCACAGGGGAAGGTAAACTAAAACATATAATAAAAATGTTACTGATCGCTGTCTGAACATGTAAAAGAACCCAAATGATGATTTTTAATTTCTTTTTTCTGTCTGTTTTGTCTTTTGTTTGTATGTGCTGTTTGTGCACGCCAATCTCAGAAATGGCTAAACCGATCCAAATGCAATTTGGACTTGTATTTTGGTAAACTCTCCTTAACTTTATTAGTGATTATTTCATTTCAATTGGTTCATAAATGAAAAAGTTAAAAGCATTTCAATTTTAAATTTAAGCAAAGTTTGATATAGTCGAGTAGTATACGCAGGCTAAGCTCGAGCGACCTGCTAGTATTAAATATTATTTAATATATTTTTGTTCATGTGTTTGTTTTGTAGTAGGCAGTGACGACCTTGTGTACGTAGTATTCGTCCAAACACTTTTTCACTAATCGAAACTAACGAACCTTTGAATGAACCCCCGTTCAGGGCAAAAAAAGTGAAGACAAAGGTCTGGAGAAAATATTTAATATTTATAAAAAAAAATAAACTTACGAACATCGCGTGTAGTCTTGTTCGTCCTTAATCTAGTAGTAGTTGTGGGTTCGATCGCTAGTCGTAAGGGATGTTTATAATTAAATTACTTTCATTTTGCGCTCTGGTGCAATACAAAATGCAACATTGAGTTTTGCCACTCAACACGCAATATCTCGAATTCGAAAATGGAAAAAAGAGTGTCTAGACACTAAGTTCTCTCTAACTAACGGGAAATCTCCGAATAACTAGCTATGCGGGAAAAAGAAGGGAGTGAAACAGATTTTTTATGAATTTAATTTATGTATTTCTAAATATTATTAGTAAAAAGTACAAGAAGTCTTCTGAAGTCCTTCCGCATATGACCTTTGAGTATGCCAAATATGATGTTCATCCTTTTTATATAAATAATTCCAGAGTATAGTAGTTTCCTTCGATTTAATGATTATTGTACATTATACAGCATGAGCATACAAACAAAGCTTAACAGTGGAGCGTATATGCTAATATTATATCATAAGATAAAAAACAATACAAACAAAGTTATTATTTCGTAGATATAAGGAAAAGAACTTAGTTTGCCTTTCCGGTCTTGTTATATTTTGTTTAACAATGTATGTTATAATATATTAAAATATACTAACAGATTTGAAAAATGAATAGTCTTGTTTAAAAAGCAACAGCGTTACGCATAGTATGATAGGCAGAGAGAACCTAGCGTCATCTTAATTATTACTTTTCTCTCTCTTTTGTATCATGAACTCGCTGTGCCCGCGACTTCGAGCGTGGAATTCTAAAATAAAACTAGCCTAAGTTACTCCTTATTACATCAGCTATCTGCCAATGAAAGGCCCGTCCAAATCGGACCCGAAACAAACAGACAGACATTAATTTTAAAGAAGTAATATTTTATTTTATTTTTATTATATTAATTTTAAAGAAGTAATATTTTGTAAATATGTACCGTGAATGTATTTAGTAAAAATCTTATTTTAATATTACAAACAGACACTGGAGTGTCTGATTTTATTTATTTGTATAGTTAGATGAAAGAAAATAACGTAATGTTGACTTTATTTTCCATCAAGAAGGCTAACGTGGCGCAATCACTGAATGACAGCGTCTGACTATAAACACGGTGGTTGTGGGTTCGATGCCCACTCGGAGGAATTATTATATTTAAATTGCTTTCATTTTTAATGACACTAAACGTGATGTTGATTTCTCCACAGTATTATACCTTTACGGTCATTTTCGAAACACTGCGTGTTAGATGTCGTAAGTGAACAGTGCACTTTGACTATGAAGACTTAGAAAGCATATAAATGATCTCGCAAGTGAAACTTATCTTCAAACATCGCGTACGGTTATACACGCAACAACTTTGAAATAATTTAAAAATAAATACACATATATATATATATATATATATATATATATATATATATATATATATATATGCGCGTTATTGTACTTTAGGTATGTAGTGTTAAAATAACTAGTTATATCTATGTCGAATAAAGAAAAACCCGTGTACTCTGGGGTATTACGACTTAATGGACGATTGGAAATAATCCAATAGTAATTCAATTATTATTTTATATTTACTCTTTGTATAGACGCAATTATAAACGCAAGTAAAATGTAGGTTGTGGGTACGATCACAAATCGGGACTATGATTATATTAATTTTTTCAAGCTTCATGCTTTATCACTAGCGGGTTAATCAGAGAGAGAGAGAGCTTCTTGATACACGCCCCTCGAGGGTTCCTCATGCTTTTTATTTGATCTTCCTTCCTCCAGTATCATCGAAACTGTTCTTATATTCTGTTTAAATTGTTTTTAATTCCTTTTTTAAGACAAATTGCGGTGGTAGGTTTAAGACTCGATTCAAATATTACGCTTCATTACGAGCTTATCCGAATATTGAAAAACGAGCTGCTTTGACTTAGTTATAATATGTAACATATTTTAGAGTTGTGTAAAAAGTTTATGCCAGTTAGGTAAATCTATACCTATGAATTTAAAAACATACATATTTACTTACTTTTGCATGATTATTTTTGTCGTACCAAATTGAGTTAGGTTTGCAATCAGAATGTTTGTGGGTCCAAGATCGATTATATAATCCGAGATTCTGCACTCCGCCCTAATTCGAGATAATGATCCTGTGGAGCTCAATGCAGCGATTTGTCTGGTTTATCAGAGTTGTAAATAATTACATTATGATAAAACCACCGAGTGGGCATTGAACCCACAAAATAACGCGATTACAGTCAGACACTTTCCCACTGCGCCACGATAGCCGATGGTAAAAAAAGGGTATTTAAAAAAAAAATTCCTTAAAGTTTATAGATATATAATATTTTTTTAAATATACTATGTAATAGCTTTTTATATTACTTTCATACTACATTTATTGTCAAGGTGAAAGCAACCTTCACGCATGTATCGCAAGGTTAATTTTCTATTGTTCTCGGCTCATGATTCAAGCATAATCTTTAGCAAAGGTCAAGATTGTAAATGTAAAGCCTTTTAAGTATTATGCAACTTATATTTTTACTAACTCACAGATATACACATTTATATGCCTATTAGATAGTTTCTATCTAAACTTTCTATTAAATGTGTAGGCGATTGTTAATAATATCCATTCTATTATAATAGATGCATGTATTAACTAAGTTGTAATTTTACGACGAAAACGAATGTAGGCGGGATTCGAACCCAAGGTTTCCAAGAAATACTAATTTTGATCTTGCAACGTTCCAATTTGTATACGTCTTCTATAATATTTTTTTAGGTGGCATTAGTTCAGGTCCAGAAGTAGATTCTCTTAGTTCTCTAATGAATGTAGGAAATGCGAAAAAACTAAAATATGAACGGTTATAAACGCTGGGAGAGACCTCGGTTGACCTTCGAGGACACAGTGTCGATGATACCAGGAGGAGATTACGTGAAAAGCATGAGAACACCTCCGAGTGAGGAGTGGAGAAGGCGTGTATGAAGAGGTTGATGACAGTGGCCGATGCAGAAGATATGTCCGTCCGTTCTCTCTGACTATCCCACAGAGAATATAGCGTTTAGCTAATAAAAAACTCTATTTCTATTAATGTAGCACTTGGCAATGGTGACAATAAATGTTTGACTCGGCCATGTTGCTTTAACGTTAATGATTTTAGGCTCCCCTGAATAATAGTAATGTTATTAACGCCATCGTTTTACTAAAGTTTTGATTATTAAATTATTAGTATGTAAGTAATAACTTATTATAATATATAAATAATATTTTCTTAAATAATAAGTTATTACTTACATACTAATAATTTAATAATCAAAACTTTAGTAAAACGATGGCGTTAATAATATTATTAGATGTAAAAATTATATACATATTTTAAATTAAAAATTTTAAACTTTTAACTTATTTTTAACCGAATTAATTGCGTATAATATTGGTATTCGAAAATACATTTACAAACCCGACCTTTCGAATACTTTACAGTAGTCCGTGGTCACATGTAGACCTGTAATGTATTTTCAAATACCAATATTATATGCAATTAATCCGGTTAAAAATAGTTTGAAATGAAAAAATGTGTAGTAATCGTGAAAATCAAACAACTTATTAATTATATAGATAGTCTCATGTAACATATCGGAAAGCTTTATTTAAAAAAGTGAATGTATTAAATGAGTCATTTAAATGTATTAAAGTTGGTGGTAATATATTTGATGCAAATCTCCTTATTTAGTCTAAACTTGAACTAAATTGGCGTTAAGTTATGCTTCGTATTATGTAATATGAGAAAGGAGAACGCAGCGTCTTAGAATTTTTTTTTATACCTTCTTATATACAAAACGAGCAGAAGCGAATGTAAATAAAAAAATATATAATCTGTTCATTCTATCGATTTCCATAACTAATGCATATTCTAATATATATATATATATATATAAGCAATATATGTATTGTTTTTTTTAACAGCACATAAACTTACACCAGTATGCCTCGGAAGTCGAGGGGTAAAATAGTGAACAAAGTGTCTTGACACTAGGTTCTCTCCGACTTTACTGCTAAGAGGGAAAAAGCGCTAAGCGGAAAGCTATAAAAAAAGTTTCAAGTCTGACTCACGCGACGTTATGTAATTCAATAATATAAGGATATGTATAATTTAGTATAAAGCAAACATGAGTATCTTAGAAGGCTGCGGAATATCGTAAACTCGATCGCAGCAAGTGAAACGAAAGCTTGCGCGAGGTAGGCAAGTTTTCAAATTCAAAGTAGATGTGATAGCGATAACTGGCATAAAAGCTATATTAATATACATGTTTTATTTATTTATTACTCCATTTTCTTTCATTTAATATAAGATTTGTTGTTTCGATTCTTCTTTAACTAACACGGTTCACTCGTATAGAGGGCCATTAGAGCAGCCCTAGCTCGGGCGATCTATTATAGCAATATTATTTAGTTTAAGAAATTCTTAAATATATATTTCTATTTATACAAACGAAAACGAAGTGGAATACATTTGGGATATGAAACGCAGCGAATAAAAATTTGAACGCAGCGGAACTCGAACCCGCGGCTATTGGAAACCGCCTAAGAACGCATTATAGCATCGCTCAGCGGTGGTCAAAGACGTGTACGTGTAAATCTGAATCTGTGATAATCGCGACTGTTCACGCAACTCATTACAAAACCATTACGCACAAGGATTAGTGTTTTAAAACTTACACATTTGATTTGTATCACTGCTTGGTAATCTTTGTGGGTATTAAGAGGTCAATGGCCTACGGTCGTCGACGCCTTGTTATTAAGTGGCTGTATAAAGTTACATTAAAGCATTAGACAGCGTAAACGGCAATCGAGAATTATTATAAAAAAAAAAAAAACCACATTGTGCCTTTAATATATCGTCAAATAAAAAGTCAGTCAAATAGGAAGATATGCTTCATTTTTTGAACTTCAAATAATTTACTATGAAAGCATCGTAATTTTCACGAACTTTGAAATGACAGAAAAAACTGTTTATTTAAAATAAAGTAGGTTTTATGTGTTGTTTGTTACTTGATACGTCAAATCAATATTCAACACATAAAACATTATATATATATCTTGAATCCCATCACATCATATATTAAGTGACCTACTCGTTTGCTAAGGAAATACTATACTACTCTAAGGGTATACTAGAGTCTTTAAAAGGGTTTAAAGTAGAGAACGGATGAGTATATTTAGTTGTAGGCGTAGGTATTTAGTGGAATGGACCCACTAAATAGAGGTGGTATGTGAAAATTAAATAACAGTCTTTGTCATCTTTTGTTATATCTAGATAGGCACAGATCTCGTGATCGATATATGACCCAAATAATAAATAATAATTAAACATTACTAAGTAGTGCAGCTACAAAATAAAAAGAATAAACATCTACTGTTATATATTTTAATTTAATGTAATTCCCACTTGTGAATCGAATAAATTAATAAATTATATTGTTTATTGTATCCCAACTTTAGGTTCCTCGTCAGGCGGTAAGAAATCCGGCGGTAGCGGAGTACTGACTTGCCCGAAATGCGGCGACCCCTGCACTCACGTAGAAACCTTCGTAAGCTCCACGAGATTTGTCAAGTGTGATAAATGTCACCATTTCTTCGTGGTTCTCAGCGAAGTCGACACAAAGAAAAGTATCAAAGACAATGCCGAAAATAAGTCTGGATTTTACAGGTATTTGAAAATTTTTTTCAGCTATTTCGTATAACATAATATTTTCAGAGGGAACCTAGTGGTATAAAAGGACTTCCCTGTCCGCTTTCCGCCTGTGATTT
Source organism: Podotricha telesiphe (assembly GCA_038994665.1). Taxonomy (NCBI): domain Eukaryota; kingdom Metazoa; phylum Arthropoda; class Insecta; order Lepidoptera; family Nymphalidae; genus Podotricha; species Podotricha telesiphe. The sequence continues at coordinate 101,187 of JAOYRR010000330.1, forward strand.
AGCGTTGAGTGGCGGTACTCGACGCGCTTTGTTATAACACAGCGTGGAAATGAAAATAGTTTAAATACAATCATTCCTCCGAGTGGAAAGTGAACCTTAGGAAATTGTAAAACACTTTTAGAAAACGTATAAAAAATTCAACACAGCGGGATTCGAACCCGCGTCGCTTTGAAAACCGTCTAAGCGTTCTGACTGTTTAGCCATGCGTTCTACGTCCGGCTGCGTCGAACAATCAACGAACAATCTTTTGGCTAGAGTGAATGCTATATATTAATTTTTTTTTTTCATTTTATACGTTTTCTAAAAGTGTTTTTTAATTTATTAAGTGTGTAAATAACATAAAAAAAAATTACAGCTTAAATCTTGCGTAGTATTTTTAGGAGTTACAAAATTCTGATGTGCTTAGGTATTGAATACACTTTTACTAACAATTAAATGTCATTTGTCCACTTTTTTTTAAAAACGAGTGTTCTATAATTTTTTTTAATGTGAAATTGAAATTGAATTGCTAATGTGATGAATTTTGTAGTGTTCCAAATATAGAATTTTCCGTATTTGGCGATCCTAATTCCACACTCCAGTGCACTTAATTGTTTGTTACTTACTTATACATTAATTTTGTAAACATGCTTGCGTCAGTAAATTCGAAATTCGCACCGTTCATACAATATGTAGGTTTAAATACACGTATTTAATATTAGTCAACAAGTGGAGAAATCATAGAGATAAATTATTCCGCTTTTCGTTTCGTTATTGCGCTCTCCTTATGTGTGGGCCCAATTAATAGTTGTAGGTTCAAATTCGAAAACGTATATTGATCATACTGATACGCACATATAAACAAAGCTCGTAAGTATTTCAGCCATACCGTGCTATTAGTCAAGGCTTGGAAACATAAGCTTTTTGTCAGCTACACGCTTTTTCCCTCATAACTTAGTGTCAAGAAACTCTGTTCTCCATCTTCCGGGTGAATCCGAGATATTGCGTGTTGGGTGGCGGAAATCAACGCAGCGCTTTGTCTTGTCAACAGAGCGGGGAAATTGACATAATTTAAATATCATCATCGCCCCAAGTGGAAATCGAACCCTCAACCATCGAGTATATATTCATTCAGACGCTGTCACACTGCTCCACGATGGCCTCAGAAAGAAATTGTTCTGATGATAAATTAAAAATCGAACCTGCTAAGTAATGCAACTGCTTAAGTAGTGATTTGTGTATAGTACGGTATTTTTACATTTATTTTTAAATTATTAGATGTAAACTAAACAGCCTTGTACTAGTGATATGAAAATATCGAAGGCAGTCGTATTAAGAAGGTCGCTTAAAATTATAATTGAGGTCAAACACATCACCTCACTTTGTTTAATTGATATAAGTTATTTAAAATTCATTTTGTTTTTGCCTTGTTAGGTTTAGATGCTAATTTTTGTACACTACAATGACTGATGATTGTAATAGTTGCATATTCAAATTTTACATAAATAATTAGTGCGTCCATTCTCCACTCTCTGCCAGAATCCGAGACATTGCGTGTTGAGTGGTGGAACTCAACGCCGCACTTTTTCTTAGGTACTAGAGCTGTGATATAAAAATATTTTAAATAAGTATAAATCATTCCCTCGAGCGGTAATAGAACCCACAATCTATCGCGTTTACAATCAGACGCTATCCCACTGTGCCACGATGGCCACTGTACTTACGAGGTGTGATCAAAAAATAACCGTTATTTCCAATTTTTTCAAAAAGTATTTATTTATTCATCAATAACTATCTTTCCCCCTTCAAAATAATCCCCCTCAGATATAATACACTTATGCCAGCGTTTTTTCCAATTGTCTAAACACTTCTGAAACGCACTTTATGGCATCGCCAACAGCTCCTGTTTCGATTATTCTTTTGTCTCCTCAATCGTAGCAAAACGCATTCCTTTCATCGGTGTCTTCAGTTTTGGGAAGAGGAAAATGTCAGCGTGGGCCAAGACCGGTGAATACGGTGGTTGAGGCATAATTACGGTTTGGTTCTTGGCTTCTCAGCGATGATCCTCCATGCGACGTTGTTTTTGCTCAAAATTTAGCAATTTTGGAACAATCTTCGCTGCCGCACGTTTCATGCCTAAAACATCCGTAAAAATTGCTTGGCATGAGCCAAACGATATGCCAATATCATCAGCAACCTCTAAGAGTTATTCGAAGATTATCCAAAATCATTTTCTTCACTGCTTCAATGTTTTCATTACTTTTTGACGTGCTCGGGTGACCAGGAAGCCTTCCTTAAAACGGTTATACCACAATTGAACTTGTGTTCTGCTCATAGTAGACTCGCCAAATGCCACAATCAACATTTTAAATGTCCTTGCACATTTAATTTCTTTTTTTACATAAAACTTAATACAGTTTCTTTGATCCATTTTTTTTTCCAAAAAGTATGCGTTTTTTTTCATTTCATTGTGCTGGTTTACGCAAACAACGTCAAGGTCGCGTATTAGATCGTCAATGCTTTTCGAATATATTTGAGAAAAATTTTACTTGATTGATCAAATAGGTAAATACAGAAGCTAATTACCATTTATGTCAATATTATTACTATATTTTTGTACGATAAACCGACTTTTAATTGTCCGTGTGTAAATCTGATTTCGTTATATATATATCTCTCTCTATTAATATGAATACGTGATACAAAAACGTTGGTTATACCCTTTTTACTAATATATATTTTTGCACAATTTTAGTTTATAAGGAGTGCTGAATGCTATTTTTTCTTTTAAATATGCATAAAAATGTATTAAGCTAATGGCAACGCCTCAACAGGTCTATTATTAAAAATATTTGTTGTAAATGCTTGTTAGTGTTTTCGAAAGTAGCTTAGACTCCTACGCTGTAGCGACGCAGTTGGATGTATTAGTAAGCGTGAATCTCACAGAGCGGAGTGTCTCGACGGCTGTTCTCTTTGTTTAGACCTTTTTGCATGCTATAAGGATAAGAATAAAAATAAACTATATTTCAATATTACACAAAGAAAAAAAAGTGTGTATGAGTATTATCCTAAGTGTTTAAAACATTTTTAAATAACTTTTAGTCTAATCAAACAACATGTGTAAATTTGAACTTGTAACCTTCGCGAGTCAGTTTGAACCGGCTATATTGTATACTGCGATGCTATTACAACAACTTTTCAGCACGTTAGTGCTAAATGATTTTTAAGTAAATAAGAAATATATTGTATGTTAATGTCATTGAACTTCCTTGAGATAACTTTGTCCTAAGGATTTTTATTACAACTATTTGACCTTTTTGAAATACGCTTTTATTGGCTACTGTCTATTTATATATCAAGCAATGTGAGAAAAGCTTCGACGACGACGAATTTATACATATAATAAAAATGATAGTAATCGCAGTCTGTACATGGAAGATATGTGTAAAATAATATATTGTTAGTGGCATTTGTCAATATAATAGAACCCAAAACAATATTTTTTTTTAATTTACTTTTCTGTTGGTCTATTTATAGTTTGTTTGTGCACGCTAACTAACTAACTCAGAAAAGGCTTAACTGATCAAACGGAAATGAAATTAATGAATTAATTGCAGTTTTAATGATCGTATTGTGTTAAACTTCCCTTAACGTTTAGTGTATATTTTAATAGGTACATAAATAAAAAAGGTAAAATTACATTTAAATTATAAATAAATTTAAATAAAGTTTGTGACTTAAGTGAGAACGCGGGCGCGCCAAGAGCCAAAAAAGTTTAGTCATGTAGTCTACGCAGGCGTAGCCGCGAGCGGGTCGCTAGTATACAATATTATTATAGCGTGATTCATTATATGGATGAATCTTACTTAGACTGGTATAAGTGCAAAAAGACAACTCTACAAGATAGCGATTTAAGGTTTTTTAGCAGGGCGATTTGCTATTTTTTATCGTTTCCTATCAATAATGACAAGACGACAATCTCATCAGGATCCTTTGAATTGCTCTCCTGTGAAGTTGTATTTTTGCAGCCGTATCAGTCTACGTGAGACACGTCGATATATCCTTGCCACTAAGACCAGGATAGTGAAAGTTTTAGTTTCTTTTATAAACTAATATGTTATTTTCTAAGGCGGACTTATTCTAAGCTGAAAGTTTCGAATGTGCATTGCACTTAATCTCCTCGACTGACTGAAAGATAGAGATTTGACATCTCGTTTAAATTAGAACTCTGTTCCACTCCGCCATGATACCCTCAAGATATATGATGTAGATAATATATTTACGAATTAAATAAATTATTTGTAAATGTTTTGTAAACTCTATTTCCTGTTTACTATATCGAGTGTTGGCGTTCGTTTATTCCTTATCACTACATAGTAACTAGATATAGTAAAAAATCTGCTATAAATTTTTTTTTAATTTTTTAAAGTGTTATTTCCACACTAAGGAAATTGAGGCGCGGATTCAAATCCTGCTGCGTTCAAATTTTTATACGTTTTCTAAATATGTCTTTTTCTTTTTTAAAAAATCTGCTTTTCATTTTATTTATTGGCACTGTGTCCTGGTCGTCCTTGGCATGTTCCTGTCAGCTTCAAGCCATGAAAATATTGTGTTTCTTATATATAAGTGTGATTATTCTGTACTGATGACTGATTTCTAATAGATAAGTCTTAGCTGTGTTATTTGTCAAGATCATCTTAAAATTTTGTATGTTAAAGTTTTAGTATATGTGTTGTGATTGATTTATAGTGAAAGCAAGATTATTTCCGATAAAATCCGAGCGATTCACTTTAAAACGCAACTGTTTATTAGACCAACCGTTATTTTTGTTACCGATATGATAAAATAGCAAAAAAACATATGAATATAAAAATTAAATACAAATCTGGAAGATAAATTAAAAATGGCTGCACAGACGTTCACTACATCCGGCCGCTCGTGCAATGATGCACCAAACTAATGAGAATAGTTGAGGTCCAGTGAGAGAACCTTAAGTGCAACTATCCTCACCAGTGTGCTCAGCGGCGCGCGAAGCGTACCGTCTGCTACTCTTACCAACCCATCTTACCCTGGGTGCATCGCCACAATACGGCCATAATAAGTGAAATGAATTCAAAATTAAATTACGTAAAGTTCAGTTTAAGGACCTCAAATAGGTCTAGAAGTAAAAAAAAAAAAAATTGGATATCTCGCAACCTGTTGTTTAAAACGGACGCGGTTTTCACTAAAAATCATATTTTTCACAATAGATTAGAAATAGAAATTCTAATTCATTATTCGGTTTAGGTAGGTTTTGTAGGAATTGTATAAAAACCCCCTGCCTATACACACATGGAAGATGGAAGATTTACATTAGATATTTTTGTTTACATATCAAAGTTGCGCATACACTAAAAATACTATTGTACCTAATTATCCATCCATATCATAATAATCTAATACCAATTTAGCTTATATTCGTACTTTAGTCTGGTCTTCATGTATTTATTCATCATATTTTAATAATGTTGGTATGTACAAATATGTATTTGTATATAATTGTGAATTTTTGATTATAGCTTTTTTTTATATCTTTATTCAATTCAAAACATTTTTTTATGAGACCGTATGTCGGACTGTAAATGTGAAGGTTGCGTATTCCTTCTGTTTCGACATTCAATGTCAATTACACAATATCTCGAGATATTCGGGCTGATAGTGGAAAACGGTGTCCCTTGAACTTAGAGGTTCTATATGTCTACCCTGTTGGTGAGACTAAATATATATATATATATTTTATTTTATTACAAAGCTTCATCAAATTTAATCATTTTGAAATAAAAAGTGACCCAATTCTTAGTTAATTTCCAACAAACAATCTTATAAGTGCGTACAATGACTCTGTAATCGAAGAGATCAACGACTGTCAAAATAAGGCAATGTCAATGTATGATAGCTTATCTGAGGTGTGCTTCATAAACATAATAACTGTTTGTTTTAAATTTAAACTTATTATATATGAAAAGTAAAAGGTTCAAGCTGCAATAAGAAATACATAGGAAACCTAACGCGGTGGTTGTGGGTTCCTTAACTTAGGGAGGGATAGGATTGTTTTTGCAGATTCACCACGCTTTTTTCCACATGGAAGTGTAGTCGGAGAGAACCCAAGTGTTTAGACACTCCGTTATCCACTTTCTGCCCGAAACCGATATATTGCTTATTGAGGGGTGAAACTCAAGGTTATGATTATATTTAGAATTATTGTTGAGTTTTCGTGCCCGGGCGGAAAGCAGATAACTTAGTGTACTAGGTTTTTTTTTGCACGTAATAATTTTGGTAATATAGGTTTTCTTTTTTTTTGATTTTTTGGGTTTTCGTTCAGACGAAATGTTACGTTAAGTCTTGCAAACATCATAATGAATTCATAATCATAAACAGAGATCATTTATAAACAAATATTGTAAAACTCCTTCCGTTATATTTAAATTTAAAAATCATATTTGCATTAAAATTCATATAAATAGTTTTATTTTCCAGAAAACCCCCTCCTCCCCCTAAGAAATCTTCTTCAACACCTAAACAAAGCACGTCGTAGTATCAGCAATATGCAAAGAAAGTGTTATCCGTAGCTGTATACAATCACTACAAGCGGATATACAACAACGTCACCAGCGGCACAAGCACCGACACCCACCACCCTCTCCACCACACGCATAGAGGTAACAATATATTTCAGTGACCATTTTCTCTGTTACATTTTTATTAGGTTTAAATTATTTTTATTTTCCGCACTGGTAACAAGACAAAGCGTTGCGCGTCGGTGTTTTGCCACTGAATACGCAATGTCTCGGATTCGGACGGAAAATGGAGAGCGGAGTGCCCTCTCTGTATAAACCTTCTATGCGGGAAAAAGCGTGGAGCTGTAAACAATATTTAGGCTTTCAGTATTCGATTGCAATTGACGGTATGTCAACTCGTATAACTAAAACGCGTAGACTATCAAAAACGTGACACTGAGGGATTAGCTTCTTGTCGTCCTCAAATGAGCTTCGTAAAAATGTCTATTTCCTTACTCTGGTAAGATATAGTTTCGCCAATCAACATACAATGTGGAGAGTAGTTACATTCTTCTCTCGACCCCGCAGGAGAGAGGAGAGAAGGTACCAGGACAGAATCCTCTGGCCGTTATTTTATAGCGCGACCCACCAATATGGGTAGTCCCCTGGGATAGGCCTTTTGGCCTATTAACGGAGCATTAGAGGCCTGGTTAGTCCGGATGGGGGGTCAATGTGTTGTTATAAGCATGGGAAGCCTGAAGCTTATGAGGATATCTGGATGACTAGTCGCAATCTGCTTGGCGAACGACAATACAAGCACTTCTTTAAACACTTTCTTTTTTTTTTATATAATAGAACAGTAAACTCGACTGCGACTCCGATAACGTTGCCGTCACATAATAAACAGTAGAATTTCGACAAAACCCAAAGTGGTCTGAGAGAGTGTGACTAATCGGTTCGTAAAGCCTTTAAAAGCGAAACTGTCTCGTTTCAACGCTCTATTTTCAATGTTTGCTTATTCGACCGGAATAAGAAATTCTTACTGAAAGTTAACATCTATCTTTTTTATTTTAATTCTTCAGATGTTATTGATGTGATTTTCTCTTGACTTCAATTTGTGTATAGTCGGGTAGGTTTTTATATTGATTGGCTTAGTATTTGGGTACGAATTATTTTTTCAACTTAGTTAATTGGAACAGTGGCTGGTATTAATTTAGTGTTCGTGATTTAGAATTTTAAACTTCATATAAATATGTATATTTCCTGTATAATTTTAAAGGAAACAGTTCTACATTTTTTTATTACGCATTAGAGATGCGTGACTGACTATATATTGCATACTGATCAGTGATAATTGCATATTTTTTCAAACATGGCTTTGTGGCTGTCTATAATCTTATACCTATTATCTATTACCTACCCTTAGTTTTAAGTACACATTTAAAATTATCGTGTAAACTTTGAACCTGCAACATAACACATTACATATGAACTGCAATGTACAGGACTGGTAATCTAATTTCGCAGATCTCCATTTGAACAACGCGGGGGCCGGAAGCGGCGGCGCGGACGTACTGGAGAGGAGTCAGCACGAACTGCGCTTGGACAAGAGCAATGTCCTCCTGCTGGGCCCCACCGGAAGTGGTGAGTTTTCGCGGAGAGGCACAGAGTTCGTGTAAAGTTTAAAAAACAGAAATATTTTAAAACAGGAACCAACCTGCAATTATTGCATTAACAATATACATATATATATATAAATGATATCTCTATACTTATAATAAAAATGTAACTGTCCGTGCATGGGAGATATGTGAAAAAATACTATTAGCGGCGTTTATCAATATAATAGTAAAAACAATGATTTGAATGTATTTTCTGTGTGTCTGTCTGCCTGTTCGTCTGTGCACGCTAATCTCACGATTGGCTAAAGCAATTGAAATGCAGGTGCAAGACGCTGCTGGCGCAGACCATCGCGCAGTGCCTGGACGTGCCCTTCGCCATCTGCGACTGCACCACTCTCACGCAGGCGGGATACGTGGGCGAGGACATCGAGAGCGTCATCGCCAAGCTGCTGCAGGACGCCAACTTCAAGTCAGCCTTCATTACATAATTATTTCTCTAATTTATACTAATTGCATCCAACATTTTGCAGTTAAATTACTTTAAAATTCTTTTCCTACGTTTTCATGAAAACAATTTCTAATATTTAATTTTAATTGGATTTTTTGAGCTTTCTTTTATACTTGTTTTCAGTAATTATGTTTAGTTACATTGTAATCGTAACTGGGTGGCTAATAGTGTATTGACTCTTTGATTTAAAGACTTTGTTGACTTGGTGGATAATTCACAATGTTTTACAATTTATGCTCCATTCTAATAATAAATTATTGTAAATATGCCTTTGACTGGGATGCAACCATCATGTTCACTTGAGGACGTTTCAATACCTATATCGTTACTTGAATTGAAAATAAATAGCCCAATTATTGTATTATACCTAAAATTTTATAATAAAGACAAGCATGCTTGGAAACAACTGAAGCTGCTTCTTCTTTAATTTTATGCATTTAAAAAACAACGTAGAAAATGATCTAGGGACAATTTTTTTTATATTCTGCGTTAAAATATATATATTTATGTATTGAAGTTAATTAAATAAGTGATTGATTGTAGTGTGGAGAGAGCGCAGACCGGTATAGTGTTTCTGGACGAAGTGGACAAAATTGGAGCCGTGCCCGGAATCCACCAGCTGCGTGACGTGGGAGGTCAGGACTCTTGACTCTTGAACTCAGCCCTTGTCTTGGGCGCTATTTGCAGTAGTCGTATTGGTGGAGTGCTAAAGAGGCGTGGTCCGTCCGCAGGCGAGGGCGTGCAGCAGGGCATGCTGAAGATGCTGGAGGGCGCGGTGGTGTCGGTGCCGGAGCGCAACTCGCGCAAGCTGCGCGGCGACGCGGTGCAGGTGGACACCACCAACATCCTGTTCGTGGCCAGCGGCGCGTACAACGGGCTGGACAGGTGCGCCCCGCCCCCGCCCCCGCCCTCACCCCGCCCTCACCCCGCCCTGGCCCCGCCCTGACCCGTGTCCGCTGCCCGCAGGCTGATCCAGCGCCGCAGCAACGAGAAGTACCTGGGCTTCGGCGCGTGGGACGCGCGCGCGGGCAGACGCGCCGCGCTGGCGGCGGCTGCGGCGGACGCGTCGCCGCTGGACTCCGCGCGCGCGGAGGCGGAGGAGCGCGACCGCTGGCTGCGCGCGGTGCAGGCGCGCGACCTCATCGACTTCGGCATGATACCAGTGAGGCCGCTCACTCCCTTACGCGCAGTAGGAGAGAGGGAGAGCGAGAATCTCATGCGAGTGTGTTTCCAGGAGTTCGTGGGGCGGTTCCCGGTGCTGGTGCCCTTCCACAGCCTCGACCAGGACCTGCTCGTGCGCATCCTCACGGAGCCTAAGAACGCCATTGTAAGCACGCACGGATCAATTACTTTCGTTTCTATTTATAAATATATACTTAACATAAAAGTGTGCTTAATGTATTTATTAAAACGATGAATCTGTGGCAGGTGGCGCAGTACAAGCTGCTGTTCGCGATGGACAAGTGCGAGCTGTCCTTCAGCGCGGACGCGCTGGCCGCCGTGGCGCAGCAGGCCATGGAGCGCAAGACGGGCGCGCGAGGGCTGCGCGCCATCATGGTCGGCCTCCGCCCTTCCCTCCTCCCGTGATATGCATTCGTACGTCGGCCGGAGGTCTGATAGTTGGGTCTGCGCAGGAGACGCTGCTGCTGGAGGTGATGTTCGAGATCCCGGGCTCGGACGTGGCGCGCGTGCACGTGCACGAGGGCTGCGTGCTGCGCGCCGAGCCTCCCGCGCTGCAGCGTCGCCAGCGGGACGCGCCGCGCCGCGCGCCCGCGCCCGCGCGTCCCGACGCCGACCGCTGGCCCTCGGTGCGCCTCTCCAACTGTATGTGCACTCGCACCACACTCACACCACACTAACACTATACTCACAGTCACACTCACACTCACACTCACACTGACACGAGAACACAACAGAGCTCATATATAAACACAATATAAAACCTTACAATAACAAAACCCGGTCTAATTGGTTATATTTTTTTTTATAAATATTTCCAGGACGAAGTCAAAGCCGCGATATGGCCGCGAACTAAAAACGGATTTTCAATTTGACTGTGCGTTAGTAGATACATTACTGGGAAAATGTCTTTTTTTTTTTTATTTATTTTTTAGCCTTTGACGTCACTCACGTTCATTATAAAATAGTATTTGATTTATTATTCCATCTTGGCATATTCACAATTGTTATTAAAGCGCATACTTTTAATTGTATAATTAAATGAATTAAAAAAATATATTTATGAACAACTTTGGTTTACTAATACATATTCAGTACAATGTAGATAAAAAGAATACTTTTTTTTAATTTAGTATTTCATTTATTTATCGTATTTTTTTAGATTGTTCCATATAGCTGTCCATAGCTAAAATAAATGTACGCCGTATCATGTATTTAATTATTTTGCTGCTTTTCTAATAAGTAATTTTATTTACAGGAACTGAAAGCTTCAGAAAGTGAAGAGTCGGCGACGTGTGCGCTCTGACCGGTCTCGCGCTACGCTACACTCAATACATACAACTAATATATACACGACAGATAATAAATTATTAAACATTAAGCGGTGTCAAATGTCAAATTATTGTGGATATGCCGTTTGTTTGGAAAAAAAATGAAACTTTTGAGCGGTCGTCTTATAGTGGACATGGCGTTTTGTTTTTAAGTTATTTTGGAGGTCATGTCCATATTATCTCATGAGTTTTGCCTTCATTTTTGTATTAAAACTATTTAAGGTATATAAAAATTATTTAATGAAAACTTTTCAGTCATCCATAGTTTCTATACACATATGTTCATTTTAACTTGAAATGAAGAACAATAAACAAAATATTTTTGTTTTGAAACTATGTGTGAACAGTGTGAAAAAAAACTTGAATACTATTTTTGAAAAAAAAAATTAAATCTTATTCATTAATTATTTTGTTACTTAAAATATTTAACTTAAAATTACACAAAAAAAAAATAAAACTCAAATTCGAAAAAAAATATTTAACAGAAGTGCAGATTCGATTCCGGCGACAACAGCTCTGAACATACATATATTTTCTGAGCTTTTGTATCGAACGCAATACAACTTTACTTTGTGATGTAAATTACTGTAAATAACGAGTATACTTAGAGTAAATAGGTAAGTTAGTTTCGTAGAAAACTTTTATAAATAATAAACGTATCGAAATTTCGATACGGCGTCAATGATTTGTAGAAAATATATTAATAGCTAAATAACTGTTTTCATACAATATAAAAAAAAATCGTAAACTTACCTTAAACAATGTAAAATACAGTAAAATTCCTGTCTATATATTGGGAAAATAAAAAAAGAATAATATTAATTAAACATTTTTCAGCGCATTTGAACCCCCACCCTTCGCACAGCAGGTGTACGATATATAATAAAAATTATGTAAAAGAGAAAAATGTTGCTGACCCCAATCATTTAGAACGAACGTAAATTTCTTCAAATCATTGACGTTAAAAAAGGAATTGGCAAAGCTGTGAAATTTTTTGACCGTATGTTTTTATTTTTTAGTTTTATCTCTTATTTAATATAATGTTGCGACTTGAATTTTAATAAAAATTTTAGGTTAGACTTTATAGAAAACGATCGAGAAAGTGAAACACTGCAACTAAAAATAGTATCATTTCGTAGGCTAAGCCTACTTTCGAGATAATATAAAGAAATTACTATGATATCTTTGTTTCATTTTATGTTTTACCTTTTTGTCGTTTAATTTTATAACGTACTAGTTGTTGCCCGTGACGTTTTTCCCGAACTTGCACTTTTCTTGTCTATTTCTAACCACAACTGGAAGTTGTCGTACAAACCTGATGTTATTATACGACTGTAAGTACAGTATAGGGTACAGAAAATGTCCGTCCCGATCAATATTATTACAAAGAAGCAATTTCCATACAGGTATCTTATAGTGCAACTGTACCAGGGTACAGTTCTGCTATCAGATATTTTCAGAAAACCCAGGCCTTTCATTTTGTTGCATTTTGGTCAAAATATTGCATCCTCCACTTTTTTTTTATATATAGTAATAGTAATAGATTTATTCTCTCAATTAACATTTAGTTAGGTACATCTTGCGGAACAGTTAATATTATTATTATGTACGATACAAGTTACCAAAACAAAATAGACCTCTGTATCCGGACTAGTTGCCTGTATCCCAGTATACAGCGCTAATCCCCTCTGCAGTATTATTCAATTTTTAGAAATAACTTATATAAGTGCTTATATATATATATATATATATATTATTAAATATGAAATAACAAGATAAGTTCTTGTGTAAGTAGACCTCTCTGTGTGTTATGAGTGTGAATTCAGAAAACATTTCCTTATTATAATTAACATGTTGGTGCCATCGACTGTACTTTCGTTTCTTCCGCCCCAGGGCCGAATTCCAATGATGCAATGGTTCTATTCCAGACACCACTCATTTTCGAGCGTCGAAAAGGAATCGGCAGAGTCGGCATTAGGCATTAGGCAAAGAGTTATGCAGTTAGTTAGTCAGTTAGACAGTTTATGCGCTACAAAGACTCTTGATGCGCTACGCCGAGAAGCTACGCCGTATTCGATCACTAATACGTTTTCGAGTAGCTCTGTACTGTATCTTTGTTTAAACTGTTGCTGTCTATTTCACACATCCCAAACAGCTCCTTAAGAGTTATGCACGCCTAGTACATTAGAACATTTATTTCTAAAGAATTAATTATATTATTATTTTGTTAAGAGGCGTGTCCTCTAAACGCTTTCGCGTTACGAGGGGAAGAGGATTTTAATTTTAAAATGCTTATGATTCTTAAAAAAATTACAGGATGCTATATATATATTTTAACATTTTTTAAAGTGTTTTCGCACACTAAGGAAATTGAAAAAGACACATTTAGAAAACGTATAAAAATTTGAACGCAGCGGGATTTGAACCCGCTCCTCTTGAAACTTGAACGGTTTTCAAGAGGCGCTGGTTGAAATCCCGCTGCGTTCAAATTTTTATACGTTTTCTAAATGTGTCTTTTATAAGATACAATTTTCTCGCCTCTTAAGAGTTCCACGTTGAATGTTCTAGATCTTTAATGGTATTGGTCTGTCCAAGCGCTCTGACCGCTAACCGTATGTATACATTGTACATTCAGCCACGTCGAAATTATTTTACGTGTGTTATTATACCATTTAAAAAATATTAGTATAAGCAATATAATTTTTTTTTTTTTATTTTATTTGATCCACCAACGTTTGTTTACACGGTACATACATAAAAAAGAAACTTACTAAACGGAAATGGACATATTTAGAAAACGTATAAAAATTTGAACGCAGCGGGATTTGAAACCTCGCCTCTTGAAAACGTTCAAGCGCTCTGACCGCTAAGCCATGCGTCTACATTCAGCTACGTTGAAACTCTTATACGCTTATTACAACTTAGATTTGTTGTTAGCATCTCTGTAGAGAGATTTTTAAAAATTTCTAAATATGTCTTTTTCAATTTCCTTAGTGTGTGAATAACACTTAAAAATGTTAAAATATATATTAGTAAACGGAACTTAATCTAAGTGTAACAAACACTTACAGGCGGATACAGCATGCAAAAAAGAAAAAAACATAATGTGCTCCTAAGGCGAGCTTCAGTAAAACAAACCAAACAATTAGTCCATAATGAAATAAAAGTATCGGTCTAGTATAGAAAGTATAATGATAAAATTGGTAGCAGTTATCGCAATTTATAATAATATGATAAAAATTATCGCCGGTGGAGTAGTGGGAAGACGTCCGTCCGACTGTAAACGCGATTTGTTGTGGGTTCGATTCGCACTCGTGGCAATGATTGTATTTAAATTATTTTCATTTCTCCTCTCTGGTACCTCGTCAAAGACAAAGGACATTTTGAGTTCTGCTATACATTACGCCATATCTATCTCTATATAAAAATATCTTTGTTGTAATCCATGTCATAAACGGTGTGTGGTAAAGTGTATATAAATATATTCAAGGTAATGCTACACTTGTATACATATGCAAATATATTAATATACATTTAAAACACTTAATTTTGATGGTGTGTGTCACTATATATGGAAATATATATGTATGGAAACATTAAAATAAAAGAAAATTTACTTAAAAATTACAATTAATTTTATTCATTAAAAAAATATATATTTTTACATATAAAAACATTAGTTAGCTCTAAACAACTAAATTCCTTTTGTCGCTGATCTGTTTGTAAGTTTCATTTTCGACAATATCTAACAATATTTCTACCATCGTGTATACTTCTTCGTAACTTGTGTATAATGGAGCAGGCGTTAGTCTTATCACGTTTGGATCACGGAAGTCCGGTACGACTCCTCCCTTTTTCAGCGCTAAAGATATCCGGTACCCCTCGACATGCTCCAAGCAAACGTGACCACCCCTCTTCTCGTCTTCCCGAGGGTTCCCTATTGTAAACCCATATTTTATCAGCTTTGTATCAACGAGGAACATTAAGTACGATGTGATTTTCAAAGATTTTCTTCGAATGTTTGACATGCCGGCGTCTAAGAAGATGTTTAGGGAACCCTCCAAACCTGCCATGGAAAGGAGGTGAGGAGTCCCAATTTGCCAGCCATTGGCGTCTTTGCGATGATCAAAGTCTTGAAGAAGCTTAAATTGAGTCTCCTTCTTATTACCAAACCACCCAGCCAAGCCTGGCAGTAGGTGGAAATGTTTCTTATTTATATACAAGCCAGATGTAGCTCCAGGACCGCCGTTGAGATATTTGTAAGTGCACCAAACAGCGAAGTCCACGTCTAGACTCTCCAAATCGATTTCTACACTACCTACCGCATGGCAAAGATCCCAACCTATCAAAATACCTCTTTTCTTCGCTTCAGCACTAATTTTCTTCATATCCAAAATTTGGGCTGATCTATAATACACTGCGGGTAGTAAAATAAGAGCTACATCAGGAGTCATGGCTTGTATTATATCATTTTCGTCCATAAATGTGCCTTTACAGATGATGATTTTCACAGCATCCTTAGGATCGTACCCTTTTAATCTCACTTGGCTGTCTATAGCATATCTATCTGTTGGGAAATTAATGTCGTCAACTAATATTTTGTACCTGTCTTTGTTTGGTTTGTAGAAGGTGCTGACTGCTTGGTGAATATTGACAGTGGTGGAACCATTTAGTACAATTCCATCAGGGTTTGCTCCTACCAACTCAGCCATCGTTCGTGCTAAATACGCCGAATACATGTAATATTTATTATTATCAACGTTCCATATTTTAACGCCTTCTGCCTTCCACTGTTCTAGTACATTCAATATTTTCTCCTCAGCGTCCTTCGACGCCAGGCCCAGTGAGTTGCCACACATGTAAATTGTGTTCTTCTTCAAGTAAAACCTTTTTCGAAAATGGCCCAAATTATCGTTGTTATCTAAGAACTTTGCAAATTCATGGCCATCTTTGAATTGCGTGTCCATTTTCCATTCGATATATAAGTAGTACTTTATATAGACATGCAGTTAGCTGAAACAGTTACGTCTTAATGTATTTGGACGAGCATACATCATCTTTTATACATAGTTGTCATGTTTTCTAAATATTGTTTATAAATTATAAAGCTGTTATTTGATTTTGTGATATTTACATAGGGGACACTTTAAGAAGCGGTGTCCATATTGTGTCTGTTCATGGGATAGTCTTCTCTCTTACATCGCAGATGTAATTAGTTCTAGTTAAATTCTTTTTTGGAACGGAGTACAACGCTGCAGTTGTGTATAGGTTTTAATTATAGTTATTTTTATAATTTCAAACATAAACATATTATACTATTAAGTAAAATATGAGATGAGGACTGAAAGTAAAACGAAGTGATCTTACGAAGTTCTATACTTTAGCCTACTTATGTTTTTTGTTTTCCATGTACTAAGTTCTTAGCTCCTGAACTTCTGTACGTAGGTTATCATAGATTTAAGCTCGTAGTTTGCAAGTCTTTAACTCAACTTTAAAAGTTTACTTTCCTGAATAAAAATATTTCGACCAATATCACAATAGGCTATCGCTTAACTTAAATGGATCAAGAACCGCGTGTAGACAACTTGTTGAGAGGTCGCGTAAGTTAAGAAGGCTGCTCAGTCTAGTGCCAGCCTAGTGTAAGAAAATAACTTCGAAAGTAATAAGATAATTTTAAAAATAAGTATGTAATTGTTATTATAATAACAAACCAACACTTATGCAAAATTTTAGCTCAATCGATTAGGGCTTCAAGATTGAGCTGCAAAATTTCACCTGTACAATCATACACACACACACACGTTGCGACTAGTAAGCTACTTATTTTTACAAGTTAATAGTTTGGCCTCCTTGGGACCTAACTTAGTTCCTAGTGTATTTTTTTCTTTTCTTTTTTTAATTCAATTTTCCTCTAACGTGAACAGAGACTTTTGTCAATTTTTTGATATCACGCCAATTAAATCATAAAATCAAATAATCAGTTAAAACTCATAAATAATAATAATAAACAATAGGTCCGCGTTCATTTGGACCAGTTTAGTTAGATTCTATTTTTTTTTTAAATAAATAATCATATAAATAAGATTTGTATGATACGTACATTCATACCTATATATAAAAAAAATATGGTCGACATATAAATATAAATATTATATATATTTATATATAAATATTCATAAAGACCTTCAAATAAATTAATTTTCCATAAAGCGTGGACACTCTACAACCAAGGAAATATAACAGTGGGAAAATAATGTAAGCGATAATGAGATTAAGTCATAAAAGTGATAGGTTGATTCAGATTCGGTTAATTTTTATATTGATTTGTAATTTGTTTTAGATCGTTTTGTTTATCTTATGGGGTTATTTATATGCGGAGAGTATGTACACATATACGCTATACTAATATCCATGCCACTACGTTCTCCGCTTTCGTGCTTATAGCCAGTGAGTGTTGTGTAGCGGGGACGAATATTGCACTTTACAGAGTAACTAAGCCCAGTGAATAAATTTAAAATAAAAGCGTACTTCTAATCGAGATTCGATCCTGTGACTATCTTGTGCTATAACTGACTGCAAGATGCGCTGCAACGGTGTCTTATTTTGGATTTATCTGTGTTAAGATATTACGACGTTTACAAGATTAATATTATATACCTATGTTTATTTAATAAGTTCTTTGATTTACACGATTATTACACATATGCGAAAATATAAAAATTTGCAAAATGAGCTGACTGTATCAATCCGATCACACCAGAGAACAAGAATCCAGGGCAGTACGCGAGGCAACTAAGAAATCGTTGACGGTAGTTTGATATAATAATTGTATCAAATGACAGACAAATGCCAACTCAGTCTACCCTCGAGTGTGACCACGGACTACTGTAAAGTGTTCGAAACGTCGCGTTCTAAAATGTATTTTGAATACCTATATTATACGCGATTAATCCGGTTAAAAATAGTTGCTATGTTTATTTGTTTATTGCATCAGTTTTCTTACTTACACTTATTAATAACGTACAAAAATAATAATAGTATTTGTTTAAGTGTTTACGAACAAAAGTGATTTTAAAGTTAAGGGGAGGTTACTTAATTTTTTTGTAGGTATATCCAAAATTTAATAGATATAGTACAAGAAATTGACATGTTAACAAGAAATGTATAAAGATTTTAGCATATCATTAGATAAATTATTCAGTGTTCAATATGCAAATTGTTTTTTTTTTAACTTATTTAAATTTCTTTATGAGTACTACATTGTTCTGCCTCCTAGCAAAATAGGCAGACTAGGTTCTAGTGTCAAGACTCTAATAGACTCTAATTGGTGAGTATAGAAAAAACTTTAGTTGCCTCATAAATTATAGATTTTCTTTCGTTTTTATTAAATATATGTTAAGGTTTCATACGGAAATATAAGAAAACATCAAAAACTGAATAGAATATGTTTATTTA
The DNA here is from genome assembly GCA_038994665.1 of Podotricha telesiphe. Taxonomy (NCBI): domain Eukaryota; kingdom Metazoa; phylum Arthropoda; class Insecta; order Lepidoptera; family Nymphalidae; genus Podotricha; species Podotricha telesiphe. The sequence continues at coordinate 119,797 of JAOYRR010000330.1, forward strand.
TATTTATAAATTGTGTGTGTCAAATGATTATTGTATAAAACTATTTTTAATATTTCTTACAGTTTTATTCACACTATTATGTGTGAATATGAAACACAATATGAACAACGTTTTGAGACAACGTATAATTTTTTTAACGTATCGAATAAGCTGTAACATGCGATTAAGTATTTCGACGAAGCTGGATATAGTACGTATAGATTAGCGCTTGGACAGTTACCAAGAGACGCGGGTTCGAGTCTTGCTACATTAAAGAAAATATATATATTTTTAATATAAAACTATATTCTTATATATCTACTTTGATTCAAAGTTAATAGAATAGAAAGTTATCATATTTGTCCAGTAGAACTTTAAAATTCAAAATTTCTTATGATGTTGAGCTTGGATTGACTATGTCTAAGTTTTAATTCTTATTTATTAAATTATAAAATATATATAAATTTACTGTTTTAGATTTATAATAAATATGTACATATATTTTAATTCTTAGTTAGTTTATTTTGTTTTTTCTACAGGTTAGCAGGCGGGGTTTGCAGAGAGGGGTACTCAGTGTTACGACCGTCTTTCATTTAGTTACTTAGTTATATATAATATGTTGTAACAGAAATTGTTTTAATATATATATATATTACTATTTTCACATAAAAAGAAAAGTATCTGTGAAAAAAAATTATTGTTACATTTAATATTTTATGTAATTATATATATATATTTATAAATTTTTTTACTAATATCCATGCCTATACATATTTCATCATACTTTATAACAAACACACCGAACCTGCGACCTCTGATTTAAATTTAAACACGCACCAAGCTATACGAAACTAAGTATTCATTACAATAGATATATATGTATATTTGTAAATTGTCAACACCCTGTAACCTAATCAGTACATAAGTGACGTGCGCCATTACACTGATAAACAAAAGCTAGGCTTAGTGTATATAATATAATCAACAAAATGTTACAATTTATTACAACTTTGTAGATATTTTTCGCAAATTTTTGTGATTTAGGTTAGTAAATATTTGTTTTAGGTTTTGGTTTTTTTTCATTTTCTTCTTAATTAATGTTACATATACCTTGTAGGTACTTAACTACCCAGTGAAGATAACTCGTTGTAAATTGATGATGATATGCTAGAATTCGCTGTTTAAGCTATTTTGACGCAGAGACGCTGTTTTGGATAGTGAGAGAGAAACTTCGTTCTCCACTTTCTGCCTGAAATTAACTCATCACTAAGCTTGTAGAGCTGCTCAATAGAAAGTGGCAAATAGAGAGCATGGTTACTGGGTTCGAAGCTATCGTGGTGCAGTGGGTATTTCGACAGTAAACGCGATTGGTTGTGGGTTCCATAGCGATGGAAAGTGGAGAACAGAATGGCTTTCTCTGAATACTCTGCTATGCGGGAAAAGAGAGAAATGCGTGAAGCTGCTTACTAATTTCATAAAGTTTTCTCTAACCACAACACAAGTATGAAAAAATATAAAACAAATATTTAGTTGTATCTAAGAAAGTATCTATTTACTTTTTTTGAAATGGTTTATGGTTTGTTATTGAACGAATATGTTACACTAATCTGTATGTGTAACTGTTAAAGAGTAAAATACGCGTTTCCTTAGCAACGGATACCTATGTTAGTTGTGTGTCAAACACACGGTAGTGGTGAAATGTTTATTTTAGAAATAGAAAGTATTTATAAAAAAAAATTTTTTTCGAATCCGAGACATTGTGTTTCGAGAGGTGGAACTCAACGCCGCGCTTTTTCTTTTCACCAGAGTGGAGAAATGAAAATAATTTAAATATAATCATTCTCGCGAGTGGGAATCGAACCCACAACCATCGCGTGTACAGTCGGACGCTGTCACACTGCGCCATATTTCATGACAAGTAATGGTTTTCTTCACTTCTGCATATGAACTTTAAGTAAACCAAATAATTTTCCTCCAAAGAGGTCTAAAGTGATGCTTTCACGTAATTATATAATTATTTAATACTAAGTAAAAAACAAATATATCTACAAAACCTTTTTTAAAAGTCACAACTGACATTAAATCAAGACACTGTAGCTTACATACTAAAAACAAACCGAAACTTAATAAAATAAACGAATAAAATGAAGGAACTTCTGCCAATTCTTTATTCTAATATAAAATATTTTACTACGAGTTCGTGTAGCACATGTATTTACTGTCCGAAGCCGACATACGGACCGACGGACACGCAACGCTCGGAAATGATGAACGGAATTAGAATATTAGCGGCGAAGACTTGTGGCACTATCATGGCATCATGCACCATTATGTATCAGGTATCACTATCATAGTCGTTGAATTCATGATTTAGGGCATCTACCCCCTTTAGTTTTAAGACGCAGAGTGTATATGGGAAAATTATAACATTATTTTAATCCATTTACTGTATACCTGTCGATTGGTTTGAAAATTAGCACACACGCCCATTTATGATGAAAATCAGTATATTTAAGTTCTCACCAGAAAGACTAGGATATGAGAAGATATTTGAGTGTCCTTTTTTTAACTTTTTTGTGTTAGTTTTATGTTCAATTTTACGTTTGGCAAAAATAATATTTACTTAGTAAACATTTACTCAATGCTGACTATAGAGATATGTCAGTTAGATAATGCAATCCAACGTCGCGTCGCAACGTTCCAATTTAGCCCACCAAAATTCGAATCCACAACCATCGCGAGCAAAAATTTCAACGAAAAACAATTAAACATCAAAAAATGCTATATTTGAGATAGTTTGTCTTTTAAAGGCAGGTTCCCGATACGAAACTCATGATGATCTCGGCTCATCACACTTCCTACGCGCAGCATCGACAGCATCTGGACAAGATTTCACAAATTACTCCAAACTCAGAGTGTTACAGCAACAAGGAGCCTATCTAACATGTACATCTGATAGAGAGACTATCGCCTACACTCTGCGATGTCCGTTATTGCTATTTGGGGAACTAAAGCATTACCTTCTTGACACTGCGGCTAGGTAAAGCTTTTTAGATTATTTTGTCAAACGTATTAATACTATTAATATACGCAAGTTATTATATAAATGATTTATAAAAAATGTATTCTCGTCTATCAGTTTGTTTATTAATAAAATCTATATATATATATATATATATACATAAAAAAACATATGCTTAGAACCCGCTGAATTCATATTTTTATACGTTTTTTAAATATATGTTTTTCAATTTCCTAAGTGTGTGAATAACATTTTAAAAAAATGTTAAAAATTCTATATTTAATTTAAATAGTAGTACTACATTGCAAGCGCGATTGATTGTGGGCTCGATCCCCACACTGACCAGAGGTGAAGACAAAGCGTAGACTTTGTACGCCTCTCAACACGCAATGTCTCGAATTTGACAAATTCCACGCAATTGGCGGAGTGTCTTAACACTAGTTTCTCTACAGCGAAAGTTCCCTGAGCGAAAAAGCGTAAAGCTGCTATAAGTTTTATAAAAAAAATTAAAAGGAATACGCTTTAAATAATTTTCTCATCATTCTGGTCTTCCCTAGACGGAAATCGGATCCATGATGTGAAAATATTATATTATCTTGAGATCCGGACACGGGTGCAAATTTTAAAAGAAATTGACAGGTAAAAGTAAGACAAAATAGCGTTGAAAGAATTTCTTACATTTATAGGTTGATACAGGTGAATGATAAAAACACTAAGCAGCCTCACATGGAGTACTGCTCTCATCTCTGAGCTGGTGCACCTCGGTGTCAGCTTGCACCATTTCATCGTGTACAATATTGAGCCGTTTGAATCGTTAAGGACCCAATAATCGCTAAAATACTATTCTGAAATAATAAATAGTTTTTATTTTACTAACATTTTATATCTAGATGCTTCTACCACAATTGGGAAATATCGGACTTGAGACCACAAATTAGAGGCGACATATTTAGGATTCACCCGGAACAACGAGCAATAGACTTGGCACAAAAAGCTTGCTTTGCTGGTCCATTAGGCAACTCCATTTTTTGTGAAGAAGATAGAATCCATGAGATGACCGGAGAGATATTAAGGAAATATGTACAAACGAACTTTCAATCTAATCGCTGTACTGTAGCGAGTATTGGTGTGCCTTTTGATGAAACGATACAGATAGCTGAACGTATTGATACTAGCCGGGTGTGTAATAGCTGTGTAATAGTGTAATCGCTTTAAATTTATTGTACGTGTAATGTGTATGTTTAATTTCGCACACTATTTAAGACATTGATTTATGACATTGCTATTTTCTAGCTACAAGTTGAATTTGTTATAGAAAAATAAATACATTATTCTAGTCAATAAAAGTTCAACTTAGAAATTTATACTCAGCCGTATGCAAATCTACCAGTGGAGTAACAGTGGAAGTGAGGAATGAGTTAGACTTTGCCAATCTCAAAAAAATATAGAAAATGTTTGAAAATACCCTTAATATCTTGCAGGATAAGCCTTTACGTATAGAGCAGCCACATTCGCGTCCAAGAAGAGGCTTCGAATACTATGACTTGGGTTCTGGCAGCGACACCTGGATTGTTGTAGTTGTTCCCGGTTGTGGAACTGATGATATACAGTGAGACAGTAATTTATGGTTTACACTTAAATCAATATTTATAATGAAGATCAGACTGATGTTTCGTACAGTGTAGATAAAAACCTTATCTATGGTTTAATTTTTTTTAGTTTTACCAACTATTTAGTGACAATTATTTTTTCCTACAGCCTAAAGTATTTTTCAGTAATCTCCAAAAGCATGCCGTACTAGCAGCTGCATGTGGAACGGAGAGTTTTCAGGAAGGAGAGCACGAGTACAATAAAATTTTTCAACCACCACTCGGTTTCATGTGTGGGAACGATATGTTCACGTCTTACAGAGCTTTTAACATCTCTTATTCTGATACTGGAGTTTTCGGTAAAGCATATAGAATTGTAATTTAAGATAATAAGAATATGCACATTATATATTATAATAATAAAATAGACGAGGGAGATTTTGGGACGAGTCGAGAGTAATACCTGCAGTTCGTCTTCTCTTTTAATTCCGTTTTGGAGGTACATTTAATATTTATTATTTATTGAATCGACGCGTCTACGTAAACTGACGAAGTAAGTGCAAAATGACAATTTTACAGGAGAACGATATAAAGTTTCCTAACGTTGAAATTTTGTCATTTTTCAAATAAAATTATAAAAGTTTGTTAATGCTGAATATTGCATATACTACATTTTTTTATTCGTTCATTTGGTACTAGTCCAATATAAATTTTGTATAAAATGGCGATGGAACTGGTGAAAGGACCACGTGTCGCCGGAAGTAATGAGGAAAAATAGTACTTATTATTCCTCTATATGCATGTAGTTCAAAGCGTGGTTCTGAGTTCCAGCACTCAATAAGGAATGTCTCATGAAATAAAAGTAGAGAACTGGAGTGTCTTAGTGACAGGAAGCTCTCTCTCTCTCTCTCTCTCTCTCTCTCTCTCTCTACCCTACTATGTGGGTAAGAGAATGAAGCTGCATAAATGTAGTTAAGCGAACACTCGAAAGCACTTAAACATTTTAAATTCGTGAACGTTTAATAACTTTAGAGTTTATATTGTAAGATTGTAAGTATAATATTTCACAATATATGTTAAAAAATTTATTATATATTATATTTTTATATAAACATACTGAAGCTATCGTGGCGCAGTGGGATAGCGTCTAACTGCAAACCCGATTGGCCTACTCGGAGTAATGAATTTATTTAAAATTATTTTCCTTTATTCGCTTTGGTATAACATAAAGCGGGGTATAGGTACAATTAAACTTCCTCTGTTTGTGACAGAAAGAGATCCATGGCCGTCCACGTTATGTTAGTACGAAAATAGGCAATGAAGGTACTAAAAAAATCCTGCCCGAAAATAAAAGATTTTGTCTCGTGAGATGAAGATAGCACTGACTTAGGACTTGCAGTCTATAAGAGCGTCTCTTACTAGACTAGTCGTTTTTAACTTATAATAAAAAAAAGAATAGGGTGGTAAAATCAAAATAACTACTTAAACGGTACGCAAAGGGAAATCACAGAAGGAAGGTTTGTTTACGGATGAGAAAAATTATGCTGAAAGCTCTAAAGAACAGAGTACAACGTGGACATTATACGACTTCAGTGCTGGTTTGGTGGGGTGTTAGCTATGAAGGAGAGTGACTGAGCCATATTTTTGTGAATAAGGTATCAAAATTACGTCATAAGTGTATCGAGATACCATTCTCATTTGAAGGTAGTTAAGCCTCTTACAACACCAAGAATGGTCCTTTCAACAAGACTCGGCGCCGGGTCATAAAGCTTGATCCACCCAATCTTGGTTATAAACGAACGTTCCGGACTGAACACTGGCCGTCATCTTGTCTTGATATTTACCCACTGGATTATGATTTATGGTCAGTTTTAGGGAGTAAGGCTTGCTCTAAACGCCATGATAATTTTGAATTCTCATTAAAAGAGTGCGTGCTATTGATAACTGGTAACTTAACGTATAAAGGACTGTATTGCAAGCAAAGGAGAGAACTTCGAGTAAGCTTAACATATGTTTAATGGTTTTATATAAATGTATTAAACTAACACACTGTAATAGTAATAAATGTTATGTACAATAAAAAATAAAAATGTTTTTCTTTGTAACAATATTTATGGCAAGACTAAGTATACTTGCCTATTTCTTTTTAATATCATTATAAAATTTCTATAGGTATTATAGCAAAGACTAAATCCTGTACAATAAATAGAACTGCCTCCGCAATGTCAGAGTTCTTAGCCAACATCGGTGGACTTGATTTCAAACAAATTGAAATTGGGAAGAAACGATTATGTAAGTGTTTATAATGTTATTCGTTAACTTAAAATAAGTTTGTTTCAAATTACATTACAATATTTTAATATATAGAGTCCTTGTATTCGAAGGAGGCCATAACCATTTCAATCTTCTCTTATATTTTACTAAGTGCGACTTAGAGGTGCATCCGTCGCTAGTTAGCTTTTTTTTTATCAAATGTACACACAATAGGTATTGACAAAACCTTAAACATATTACACTTAATGAGGCTAGTGGCGCCTATGTAAGCTTATAGGATATGAATACATATATTAAATAGCTCATCACAACTTATGATGTAGAATATATACATAGTACAAACCAGAAACATTTTAATACAATATTTTTTGGTATTAAATATCATTAATGGGGATCGTTGGTTAGTAGTTGATGTGTAGAGCAGTTCCCACACGCGTTACAATTATTTTAACATAATACGAGAAGAGAAACTCAATAGCATTCCATGGATTCAAGTGTAGGCTTTAGGGTCCCCTTTAAAACAATAACATTCACCTTCACTTTTTTTTCAAGTGTTATTTGCACACTAAGGAAATTGAAAAAGACATATTTAGAAAACGTATAAAAATTTGAACGCAGCGGGATTTGAACCTGTGCCTCTTGAAAACCGTTCAAGAGTTTACAACTTATATTTTTTGTAATAAGCGTATAAGAATTTCAACGTAGCTAGATGTAGAACGCGGTCAGAGAGAGCGGTTTGTACTGTGATAAAATAAATATTTTTCATAAACGTATTTGAACGTAATGGGAATCGAAACCGCTACCCGGTTTCCAAACAAAAAATTTCATATTTTACTTTCCTAAATGAGTCAATAAAATAACACATAAAATATTTAAAAAAATATATATATAATATAATAATTTACGAATCCAGGGTTTTATTTACTACCACTTTATGGACTATATACAAGTAAGCGAACCCTAAAGTTCAATGTATCGTATGTGCTTTTATATTTTAGGTTTAGATCTAGCACAGTATGAAGAAGATTGTTCAAAATTATCCGAAGGCTTCGCGCTACAAACTTTTAACGACGAACAGACAGACAGTGTTGATAATTTGATTGAAATGATCGATAAGATACCTCTAGACGAGATAAAGATCACCGCGAAGAGTTTGGCGGGAAAAGGTGAGAAGTGGTTGTATTGATTTTTGACGTATTGTAAGTACAGATGGAGTCAGTTGTCAGGGCTTAAGATAAATTGTCTATTAGATGCAAACTTGATAGGAGTTAGGGAGTTACTTGATAGGGAAAATCGGTTATGTATATATCGGTAAGTGCTTTCCATCTGAGTAGTTGACGGGCTCATTCCAATTCTGCAGGGAGCATTGCATTATCCCTTGGGTTATCGTATCGAGTATAGAACATCGAAAGAGGTTTTAGTGGGTAAGAATCCCACATCACTTGGTTTTGCTCCAAGGATCAGGTAATTTTAAACGATATTCCGACTGTATTAAAAGGAAAAATGGAGTATATTTTATTTAAAAAAATGACAAATTCGTAAATTTATTATATAAGTTAATAAATACTTTTTAGCTTTAATTTTCCTGAATATACCGGGATATAAGAGTCTTTGGTACTCCGCGTTTTATCCCTTCAAACTCCCAACCATCGCATATACGATCAAAAACATTTTTTAAAAAAAAAATATATATATTTTATTTATTAATAATTTCTAAATATAAGTAATTTAATATTTTTATTTACAGCTACGGATATGGCGGTAGCCATTGTAGGAGATGTAGGCGCCGCTCCAACCGACCCAGAAATATTTAAGCACAGATAAAACAATTTAGTAAATCAGAAATTATTGTAATTGGTAAACTGTTGTTTTATTTACGTAAATATTTTTATTATATAGCTGTTGTATTAATAAAAAATATAAAATTAAGAACTGTTATATTGTACTCATAAAATGGTAACTGCCTTTTTAAAATTTTTGGATTTTTTAAGTGAGCAGCAGCCAACTCCCAGTAATTTAAAGAAAGCTGTTACCACAGAGTACGCTGTTGCGATATAATATGTAAATATGATGTCACCCAGATCATTAGAATCCTTTCTTTGGTTTTTTTCCTAAGCTTAATATAAATAATATTATAAAACCCCCGCCCGGTGCTTTCATAATATTTATTGAACTATAACCTAGTTCTAGTATCTGTAAATTATTGGTAATTAAGTAAATACAAATTAATTAAAAAATCTTTTCGCTGTTTTTTGTGTAACGTCTGCCATTGTTATGGGTTGTCAAAAAATGTCAGTTAACTTTATTATTATCTGTGGCATATCTAATTTTATGTCTTATCTTAATATAAATTATTGATTTATTTTATTTTTAAGTGAAAGTTTTATAACTTTGTTGAATTAAATAATGTTTAGTCTATAATATATAAATTAATAATAATGATTCAAAATACTTTACAAAATACGGCAAAATGTAAGTAAATTTTTTAAGGTTATTGTGTAAAAAATGCATAGTTATTTTTTTTTTTTTAATTTTGCTTACAGATTTGCGTTTTGTTAATCTCAAAACTGCTATAAACTGCGTTAAAGAATGTGTGCCGCCAACGAAAAGTCTTCTTACTACCAAAATAGATTTACTTTCGAAGGCCAAAACAATAAATTTCAGCCCCCATAGTATAAATTTTGGTATCAACAAACAACAACACAAAAGAAAGCAGGATCCCTTAATTTATATACCGATAGTAAATCCCAGATCTACTGTTCCTTTAATTGATTCAACTTGGAAAAAAGATGAGATAGGTTTGCCGGCCATTGAGCAGGAAGAAAAACAGGCTGTTAGGTTGATAGTTATCAGAAGGAAGAAAATGAAGAAGCACCAGAAAAGGAAGCTGTGGAAGAGAATGAGGCATCGCTGGGCTAGAGTGAGTATAAAATATTATCAAACTTGTGTTTTGTTTCTTTTTTTAAATAACAATATACATAGTTATATAATATATGAAGTATATATTAATATTACTGGGCTGAGCCATACAAAATATAAATAAACTGTGGAAATAAAATTCTTAATATGCTTTTTAAGATTCACCATTATCTATCTAATAATGTATAAAGATGTATCAATGCTATTTTGATTCATTTTTCCCCATGTTTGCTTCAAAATTAGCGCCTATGTCTGGAATCAATGACAATATATTATTTTCTTTGGTATCCTTGCCAGGACTACCAGGATGATGAGAAAAGGCTTATAAGAATATATATATTTATTTTTTAATATATAATTTTAAATCTTTTCACAGAATATATATTTTTTAATTATATACCCATGAATGACACACTGTTATCTTTTTATACAAATCGTCCTACATCAGTAAGTTCTTAACATTGTGTTAATAATCAACTAAACGTTACAGGTAAAGAAGAACCGTCGCATAAAAAGAGAGAAATTATTCCAAATTGAGCTCTTGGCTATGGTCAAAGAAGCAAATGACTTTTCAGCAGAAGAGTACGTGAAGACCAAATTGGATAAAGCTAATCATACCCCATTACCTACCCGTTGGAGACACAAGCGGCTACCTGAGTTCATTATAAGACAACTTCTGGGAATTGATAAAAAGATTAACTACAATCATAGTGATGTTTATAAAGCGTAATTTTCAGTTTTCAACAATAATAATATGTAGTTATAATAAAAGTTTGTTTTAAAAGGAGTTTTATTTTATATTTTTTTATTTTGAGGCAAAAGAAGGGCTTTTGTAACCCTTAATAATTGATGAAAACGTATTTTCTAGTAATTTATTTATAGATTATATTATACATTTGTTGGGCTCATTTGGCAAATGTATAGACTTACTATTAAATACAACATTTATATATAGCTACATTTGAAATTGAATTTGAAAAATTTGCCCGATATGTCTCGAACACTTTAAAGTTCTTTGATTCATATAAAATTTATGATAACAAATTACTTAAGAAAATAAATTAATGGGAACACTTAGTTATGTTTTCGATGTCTTGCTGGTCGGATCGGATCGTACGGCAGGAATCTAAGTAGTATTTATATAATTGATTTTTGATTGATTAATACTAAATAGGTGTAATAATGATTAATATTAATCATATAGATAGATGTTGGTGAAGTTAACAAATTCGTATTTAAATTAAACTACACTTACGCCATCTGTTGAATATTTCTACAGTAAATATAAGGATAACTTAGTTTTTGTAAGTCCTATTCACATAATCTAGATGGCGCCGATTCTTTTATTTAAATTAACACTTTTTTAGTGAAATACAATATTATTAAATACAATCAATATTTTTTTTACAGTATTTTTTTTATTTAAAGTATTTTGTGTCGTTAATGATCATGCGTTATACATCTTATAATGAATTTGTAAAATAAACAAAACTTTTAGTGTTCATTTTGAAACTGTTAGATAATGATTTTGTAAATAATAATTACATAACACAAAATTCCATCTTCCATCTTATAAATGTACTTAACAATTTAAACTTAAGACTGGTTGTGTAAGGTTTACGTTCTACCGCGCTCACTTTTTTACACATATTTCTCGGTGTAAAGCGAAGAAAGGAGCTTTTTACATTTTTCATAAAAAAAAGTATATATATACTTTTACAGACCATATTATTTTTCTTTATTTATTTGTATTAATTTAAATATTTCTTATCATTTGTATACTAAAAAGATTCTAAGAATATTTGAAATCTTAAAAAAAATCTCCCATTTGAAAGAAAAAGGTCTATTATACAGTTCCATAAATAATTGGCATTGAAATACTGAAGAAACTTGGTCTATATTTTCTCTTATTTCTTTATAGAAATCTGCAATGCAGAGTTAAGTAGGCAATCTCGAAATTTTGTTTTGCCGTATTCAACATGGCCGAGAAGGAGCGTAAATTAAAATAATATCAAGCTGGGTGTTGCCATAATGAAGGCGATAAGCGGTACTATTTTTTTCAATATTATATTCTAGATTTGGAGATTTATTTTCATTTTCAGATTTATTTTCGAGTAGAATTCGAATTCTTCAAGAGAAACATATATTTAAAAAACGTATAAAAAATTGAACGCAGCGGGATTTGAACCCGCTCTTCTTGAAAACCTTCAAGAGAATTAGGTATATATGAAAATCGCGTAAAATTTACGCTTATTATATGATTTTTTCCAACTTATTATTTGAGAATTGGTACGTAGACCGTTACTTGAATATCATTTAAAAATTAAAAGTATGCTAATACATGGCTACAATACGTTTTTAATTAATTTAATTAAAAATATATTCACAATTTCAAAATTCCGCGAACACTGGGCCAAAACTCGTCAGTCTGCCCCAAGGATATTTAGGTCGAACGCCTGCGATGCCTTAATTTTTTGCTTTATGATAAACTTCTTAATTAGTGATTGGACGTCTTGTTGACACAGATTAATGGCCTAGAGGTGTTTCACGTTTTTTAACATCTGTCTTTGACCGTTAGGAATTATCCACGCCAATTTGTTACAACAGCTCTTTTTCTTCTTTCGTATGGAAATGCTCGATATAATTTGTCCCTGACAGACCCTACCTTAGACTTGACAATTATATTATGTTTATGCATTTTTTTTTAAAACAACTTCATAACACAGTCGCTGTGTTCTTATTTTCCCAGTCGTTAAACATCAGTTAGTCATAACGTGCTAGGGAAATCCTATGCTGCATTTAATATACGTATTATAAACTAGCGACCCGCTCACCCGCCCCACTCAAATCACTAACTTTACTTAAATTAATAATTTAAATTGTCAAATTTTTTAATTTATGAACAGACTGAAATGAAACAAACTCTAAATGGTAATGAAAGTTTACCAAAATACAATAGTGCATTTAAATCGAAAAAAAGTTTAGCCATTTCTCAGATTAGCCTTCACGAATACACAGACAAACAGGGCCAACAATGTATAGGGTTCGTTCCTCACATGGAGTACTCATCTCTGGGCTGGTGCACTCCAGTACCCTAAGCTTGATCCATTTGATCGCATACAACGTAGAGCCATTCGAATCGTTAAGGACCTAATAATCTGTGAAAGGCACTTTGGCGTTGCGTAGAGACGTTTCCTCTTTATGCGTTTTCTACCGCATTTGTCATGGGGAGTGGTCTGGGAAACTCGATTTGTTTGACTTGATTCCTGCCGCTGAATTTTCCAACCGTACAGTACGTAGCAGCCTGAAATAACATCCTCACCACCTGTATACATGGTACTCTACTACTGTGTGGTTTTGGCGGACCTTCCTTCCACGTGCCACTCAACTGTGGAATGGCCTACTAGCGGTAGTGTTTTCAGGTCGATTCGAAATTGGTACCTTCAAAAACCGCGCCAATTTCCACCTTAAAGGCCGGCAACATAGTGAGCGGTGGTGATCACTTACCATCAGCTAACCCGATCTATAGAATAAAAAAAACAAACAGAAAAAAAGACATTATTTTGGTTTCTATTAAAAATTAATACACTGCTGCTTTGATTTGATATTGTCATTCTGACATAAAATGTTCGAAATTCACGTATAGTTAAGCACGTCTTTTGGTTTTGGTGGTTTTTTTTAAGTGTGTATATTAATTAAAACTTCTACCGCATTTAGAAGAGTAGGCAGAGAGAACCTTATGTGTAGGCCATTTAAGTGAAACGCGGGGAACATCCCACTTCTCGTCTCATGGATATCTCGAAGATATCGATATTACCAGTAAGTATAAATGAAAATAATTTGCAATATATTCAATCCAATATGAGTGGGTATTGAACCCACAACCATTGCGCGTAGTCTGATATTGTGTTCACCACTGTGCAACGAATCCTTCTAGAATTCTTTATGTACTTACTGCGACTTAATATTTTATTTTAATGGCTTAATGGCTTTTTATTAAAAAATATTTTCTTTAAATAGTACTCAAAACAAAGTATGGCGTTAATTTGCGTCAGTCAGCTCGCAATATTTCGTAAAAGAGTGTCTTGACACTAGGTTCTCTCAGACTACCCCCTGTTAAGCGGGAAAAGCGTGTAGTTTTAATGGTAATGCAATACGTACATTTGGAATTGTGTGGTTTCTAGGACAGTAGTATTTACACAGTACAAATAAATAAACACGGAGCCTGGACAGGCCTCTGAGGTACCCCGGCTAAATTAAATATGTATGTAAATATTGCAGCGCAAAGTATTTGAAACACTGAACTTGTCAAATAATTGGTTTATTATCGGTTACAGAACAAAATATTACGTGAAAGTATATTTTCTATTTTTTTAAAATTACTAAATCATATTTAAAAAAAATCACTAAGTACTATTTTTTTATTTTGATATATTTTTCCAATTTTTTTGTGCTATGGTAAAAAGATTGATTTAGACACGTATGGTGGAACCCAACTCAGTACTTTGCTATTACCAGAGCGAACATACAGACAGACATATTAAGAATGTATTTCCTCCCAATTAATTTTGAATCCATAGTAAACATGCATCGACAGTTATATACCAAATAAACAGCAGTTTCACGTTTTCTACCGCATAGTCAGAGTCAGGGTATTAGACTGTTAAGACAAAAAAAATCATTTTGTGAAAACGTATAAAAAATGTAACGCAGCGGGTTTCGAACCCGCGCTTTTTGGAAAGCGCCCAAGCGTTTTGACTGCTATGCCACGCGTTCTACATCCGAAATATATACGTCAAAATACAAATACGCCGTTATTACAACTATTTTTTGTTGGTAGCAATCTCTGTAAAGAGATTTTTACAAATTTCTGCTACCCAAAAATAGATGATTTTTCACTTTAAATGTTAAAAAAAAATGTTATGACACCCGTTTTTCCACTCTCCTCCGGAGAGAATTCGAGACCATGCGTATGCATATCAGCGTGGCGAAACTGAATATATTTAGAATATATACGTCAGAGTGGGCATCGAACTCAAACTAATCGTGTCTACAATCTGACCCACTGCGCCACGCCACGAAGGCCTCACAAATAAAATTTCAACCATAAATAAATAAAAATAAGACATATTTAGAAATCGTATAAAAATTTGAACGCAGCGGAATTTGAACCCGCGCCTCTTGAAAACCGTTCAAGCGCTCTGACCGCTAAGCCATGCCTTCTACATCCAGCTACGTTGAAATTCTTATACGCTTATTACAACTTATATTTGTTGTTAGCATCTCTGTAGAGAGATTTTACAAATTTTTTAAAATTCTTATTTCCTTAGTGTGGGAAAAACACTTTAAAAAATGTTAAAAACATAAATAAATAGACTAACTTAAATCGTATCTGCTACTACAAAAAGCAATAAAAATATAAGGAATGCTAAGAAAGGAAGCTCAAAGTACTTTTTAAATCACGTACGAGAACACTGGTTAGAGACTAATCAGTGAAACCAAATAGACTAATGGAGCAAATATTGACGCGAGTTTCAAGATCGGGATCAGGGCAACCTGTGAGGTAAGAAAATGAAAGCAAAATACGAAATCTTAAATTGAATTAGTAATATGTTCTTTTGTTCGTTAAATACATACTTCCATCATGGTATAGTTTGACATCGTCTAGGTGTAAACGCTGGTTTAAGGTTCAATTCCCTACCGGGTTAATGATTATGATTTCATAAATTTAACAAGAAATATGTCCAACTGACTGACACTGTCTTCACTTTACATTGTTTCGGACTACTCAGCTATGCGGAAAAAGCGCGAAGTTGTTTTTATATTAATTTCAGAATTCGTTATATGACTTTTTTGCCAACATCTTTCCAGGCTTTAAATTTTGTATGGAAATTCAGTGAACCTTTATAAATAAATAAAATTGGAGTGTTTGTTTGTAATATTAAAATAACTTCTTACTAATTGCATATACATATATGTGTACACGGTGCATATGTCGGCGGCCGATCGTTTAATTCGCCAGGTCAAGATGCGGCTGCTGATGGTCTAACTATCTTAGACCAGCCATATCGTTTAATGTACAACGATATCGTTTGTGTAGGGTGTCTAAAGTTTTGGCTTATTAAGATCAGATTTTCATATTAATTATGTATTGATATGAAATAGTAACATTGCGTTATTTCTTAAAATTGTATATAAATTATTTTGTGTAATTATATTTCTGTAAACATATATTAATTATTATAATACGGAAAATATTATTCCTACAATCTTATTCTATAAGATATTTTTTTTTAATAAACGATTTTTTTTTAAATTAACTTTTCAAGGGAGGCAATTGTTAGTAAAATATTATTAAAATGTTAAACAAACACACTATCACACCAAAAATTAAAATTAGTAAAAGAATAAAATGATTGACGAAAGTTAATGGTGATGGTCGAATAAGTCATGATTTATTTTTTCACGCTTTTCCCGCATAGCAGGGTACTAAATATAAGTAGTGCAGTGACACTCCGTTCTTAACTTTCCGCTCGAATACGCGACATTGTGTGATGAGTAGGGGCACTAAACGTCACGTTTTGTCTTGTTCACCAGAGTAAAGAAGATGTAAATAATTACGT
Organism: Podotricha telesiphe; assembly: GCA_038994665.1. Lineage (NCBI taxonomy): Eukaryota > Metazoa > Arthropoda > Insecta > Lepidoptera > Nymphalidae > Podotricha > Podotricha telesiphe. The sequence continues at coordinate 136,203 of JAOYRR010000330.1, forward strand.
TATGTGCATACCACATTTATTGAGTTAGAATCGAACCCACATCCAATCGTGGATACAGTCTGACCGCTGTCCCACTGCGCCACGCTGGCTTCAATTTTTGTTGAAGTTCAGAAACACTTAGTTAAAAAGGTTGGACAGCCCTGACTGGTGACCTATACCAGTATTTAAGTAAGGTTTAAGGTTTTTCTGAGAATCTGTTCTTGGAAAAAAGCTTTAACCCTTAATTGCTATTTACAGCTTAATCTTAGCACTGGATTAATTATAGCCCACAAGACCTAGATGTCTATGTTTAATTATAAAAAAACCTTTTTAGAAACCGTGTAAAATTTTGAACTTAGCGTGATTCTAATCTGCACCTGCGTCTAGTTCCAAGAGGTGCGTTTTGTATATCCTAAGTGTACGAATAAAAATGTTAAAAAAGTACTTATATGTAATTATATTAATGCGTAAACGAAAAACTTATTAAGCTTCATTTACGAACATTATGCTAACAGAGAAGTTTGAAACTAAAAATAGTTTGGTATGATTAAAGTCTATGGAGAATGTAGAAGAAGTGCAGCAATCCAATATTATATTAACTCATTCGATCAATAAAATCAATAATTACACACAGCCATGTGTTTTACATACACTTGCATATAAACTAACATACACTAAGCTAAGCTTAACGCGTATTTTACACACCAATGGGGCTGTAAGTCTACTAATGTGTCAAAAACTGGCGAAATGTATATATATATATATATATACATAGTGATGTAACACTGGTTTTTGCCAAAAATTCTGAACTTTCGCATAATACAGTCCAATTAAACTTTTTAAATTGAAAGACTGATTAAAAATTATATTTTCCATCGACCTACATAAGGAAAACTTGGCAAAAACCATAACTAACAACACTGCATATGAATACAATATTTGTGAGTATGAATGTACGTACTATGCGAATATTTACAGAGCAGTAAAACTTATTTATTAAACACAAATCATATCCCGGCTGTTAAAAGAAATTCTCATTATACAGAACTTTTTTATGTGCACCATCGCTTCAGCGTTTTCACTTGTTCCTTGGCTTTCGCCCATAAATCGCCGTAAGAACTCTTATTTATTTTTTGCTTGAAAACTTTCTACTATAAAATTATGGTAAATGCAAAAAAAATACCAAGTGCTGTAAAACGCTATTAAACTCTCCCCCCACATCTGAATATCGGAGGGAAATTTGTTGTATGACCTTTCTAGTCTGTTTTGATGTTTGGACAAGAAATGTTTTTACATAATTTTGCTTAATAAAAACTATTCAGGCTTAAATAAGCGTTAGTTTTTAATATATTTAATTACAATTTTCATAAGCTTTTGAAATTATGAAGTTAGACACTAACTGTAAATTATACCATTCAGTTTTCCTTCGGGGGAGTGAATTTAAGATACATCTCTTTTTTCGTTCTAATTTACATAAATTCGGAGTTTAGTTCCTCAACCCATCATGTAATATTTTGGTAAGAGAAGAATAACAAGCAAAAGAAAATAGAAAAGTTAAGTTCTTTGATTTTCACGATTATTACACATTTTGAAATGAAACTATTTTAGCAGGTAGCAGCTACCTGTGACCACGGACTACTGTAAAGTGTTCGAAACATCGGGTTCTAAAATGTATTTTCGAATACCAAAATTATGCGCGATTAATCCGGTTAAAATAGTTTCATTTCAAAATAGAAAAGTTCTTAATTAGTATTTTGATCTATATGTATTACATTATGTGTTACAGGCAATAATTTCTTTTTGTAGCACCACTTTTTAGTTGCATCGAGTTTCAAATTACAACGATTCTAAAACGAGTTTCCTTTAAAAACATTTATTAGTAAGCACCTAGTAATTTCTCCCAACATCGCCTATATTTTATTTCATTAACAGCTCAACTTCCAATGATAAACCGAACAGCCGGCGATGTAACACGCCTTAAAGCACCAATCTGTTAATATACATTTGTGTTTATGTATTTCTACCCTTCGTAAAAAATTCCGTCCCCGGGTTTTACGGTTAGGCCTTAGATGAGGAGTACTATAATTTTCATGGAAGTGTTATGTGATAAGTTAAGTTTGGTTTTTACAATTTAGATATATATATATATATATATATATATATATTTATTTATTTATTTATTTACAATACAGCTTCACACATTTTTATACCGCATAGCAAGGTCATAGCTCAGTCCAGCCAGGTCCTGGACCACGTTGGATGGTGGAACTCAACGCCGCCTCGTATCTTACGCGAATATTAAAAATAACAATTGAGAATAATGATATCATTATTATAGACCCTTTATAATATTTTGAAGTATATAATATATAATTATTTTTCTTCCTTGTTATCGAACACGTTAGTAAGTTTTCAGGCAAATCGAAACTTAAGAAGAGGGCTACAATCATGTTGTAGGATTTCCATATTGATACAGGTGAAGTTAACAAAAGCACATTAAATACTCTTAGGGTGCTTTCAAATTAGACAGTATCAGCCACACATTTATAGACTCAGTTTCAAAATTTTATAAAATATTTATATCTTTATGAAACTTCCAAAACTCCAACTCTAAGGTCTATGTTATAAAGCCCGATAAGCCGTCGCATAATCAATTTTCGGGCGCATTTCGTAAACACCGAACCTTTTAATACGACTATCCCTATCCCATCGCTTTACGCGAAATTTCATCGTCTAGATTTACGATTTATATAAAAGTCGAGAAAAGATATTAAACATATTTTCTTTTATATGATTTTTGGTGGAGCAGTTTGGAAGTGTTTCTTGATTACAGGATAGATATGAGATTTCCACTTGAGTAGTGTTTATATTTAAAATTCTCGCGGCTACACCTGCGTAAGCTACACGACTAAACTAATTCGAAATTTGTAATTCAAATGGTTGTAACTTTTTTATTTATGAACCGATTAAAACGAAATTAACACTGATGTTAAAAGAACCTTACCAAAATACAATAGTAAACTCTACATAAAAATCGGTTTAGCAAGCAGACAAACAAAAGAAAATTAAAAAGCATTATATTGGGTTCTAATACATTCACAGACAGCGATCAGTTACATTTTTATTATATTTATAAATATAGATATTAATGTCCGTATCAATGGTAATAGATTCTTAATATACAAATGGCATGAAGCCTTCACTTACGTAGCTTACCAGAATCCTTTACTCGAGATGAAATGTAAATAATATATAATTGAAAAAAAAAACAAGACTTTTATCATCATAAACGTGTATCAATAAAAATTGCGTATATATATTTAATGTAACGTTATTACGTCAAGCAAAAACTGTAGTTTTACGTTTTCTCATGCTCATTAAAGTACGTGGAATTCGTATTAAACGGATGGAGAGACTAGTGACAGATCACTACGTCATATATCGTGGTCATCGGGGTCAACGGGGTCATGAAATGTTTGTACGTACGAAATACGCGAAGACATTTGATATTTTAAGATTCATTATTTTTATTAGAGGATTTCTTTCGAGACAGTGGGACAGCATTTGATTGTCAACGGGATTGGTCGTGGGTTCAATTCCCACTCGGGGATACAATATGTTCTATATGTGTTAAACTAAAAAAAAACTAATAAAATAATGGAAGCAAAGCAAAACCCGTATGAGTTTTTAGTATAGTTTAATATATAAAGCGTTTCGACGTGCAAAGTCAATATATCATGTTAAAGAAGCTATCATTTTAGTTTTATCGACACCATTTATATCACAACCTACAACTGTACGCTTTAATCTCGACCAAAGAGTTTTTAAAGGCATATAGAATTTTATATTATACATTTCCATTGTAGCACAGTGGGACAGCGTCGGTTTGTAAACGCTATGATTGTGGGCTCAAAACTAACTTAGGGGAAAAATTATATTTAAATTAGTTTTATTCCTCCGGCTTGGTAAGACAATACCGTTGTAAAGCTCCGCCATTTAACTCACAAGGCCATTATTACAGCCATTCATTGGAAATCGACGAACCGAGTTTTTCTATGACGGGAACAAAATGTGAACCTGTTTTTTTTATCTATACTTAATTATTAAGTTTCATAGTTTGTTTGTTTGGTTGAACGCGCTAATCTCGGAAACAACTGTTTCGAATTGAAAAAAAAGTTTTTGTGTCCAGTAGTCCTTTTATCGAGAAAGGCTATAGGCTGTATGACATCACCCTGCGAGCAATAGGAGCGGAGCAGCAATGAAAAATATAACAAAAACGGGAAAAATATTCCTCACCTTCTGTTGCTTAAACGGTCGCTTTACGTAAATATCATGTATGATAGAATTGTTCCCCTCCAAAATTTTCAAAATAAAGTCCGCGACAATATACATCTCTCTTTCATTGTCGACTCAGTCGCCCTTTTTATAGTAATGATTTTTTTTTCTAAAATGATGCATTATTGGAGAAGATGTTTTTATAAACATTGTATATTTATAGTATTTAATTTGAACCAAAATCGCCCTTTACATCATTCGATTTCAATGAATATTTTAGGAAATATCAAAGTTTTAAAATAACTCCACAACAAAATTAGCGAGCTATATTGATATATATTATTACACTCACGAAGCTAAAATAGCTTCTAAAATTAGGGACAAGATTATGTTAGTGCTACTTCAAAAATATTACATAAGTAATCTTGTTATTATATAGAATATAAAATTTTAGTAAAAAATTTACACCTTAATATACACTGGTGAAACTATTACATATAAATTTTATAACATTTCTCTGTCTGTCGTTTGTCTGTATTTATTCATAGGGTGTATTTTGACTTAAAACTCTTATATAGTCTTACTTGAATAAAATCGATCAACTTTATCAAAAGTTTCTAACAATCGTATAATTTTAATGCAGCGCTTCACACAAAAAGCTCATTGTTGTATTCCGTCGTTCACGCGAACGAAGTCGCGAGAATAACTAGTGTAATATATTTATTAAGACTTCATAATGGCGCAGTGATACAGTATCTGGATGCACACAAGACTGTTATGAGTTCCATCCCAAGTGCGGGTGATTTTTTAAAGAACAAAGCTGATTTCACTTCTATGGTAATTAAATACTTCGCGTGACACTTTCACCACCGACTCAAAACAAAATTGTTTTTTAAAAGGCAAAAGATAAATTACTTTCGATTCCTTACATTATTCACGCATGTTGTAAACTTAACATGTATTATGTGTTGCCATAGCAACGTGTGTTTCACTTTACACAAAAGTGTACGTCAACACACAGGGCAGTATCTATATATATAATAAAAATATAACTGATCGCTGTTTGTACATGGAAGATATATGAAAACAAAATATTATTAGGGACATTTATCAATGTAATAGAACACAAAACCCGTTTAAAACGTTTGTGCAGAAACGGTTTAACCGAAGCATGCATTTAGTGTTTATTTCATTTCATAAATATCATATTATAAATTTAAGCAAAGTTTATGATCTAAGTGAGAACCTGGGCAGGCGAAAAACTAAGTAGCTTCGTCATGTAATTTACGCAGGCAAAGCCACAAACGGGTCGCTAGTATGTGCAATATGTTTGATTAATTAAATGCATCAATATTCATCCATCGCCCATCGCACTGTGATAGCGTCTGACTGTATACACGATTCTTGAAGGTTTGATTTCCACTCTGGAAAATGATAAAAAACAAACTATTTTCAATTACCCGCTCTAGTGACAATCCAAAAAGCGGGGTTGAGTTCCGCCACTCCACACATAACGTCTCGGAATCGGGCGGAAAGTGGAGAACTTGACACTTTGCTTTGGTTTGGTTCCCTCTGCCTTCTATGTTGAACGGAAAAAGCGTGAAGCCGAAAAAAACCTAAAGCATTATTATGAGAGTATTGGCTTTCAGCATTTTTTCTCCGCAAAGTTTCCGTAAAAAGGAGCCCAAAGATATATTTTTACGTACCATTCAAAGATCCTAAAATAGAATCTGTTAAGAATTCTTTAGTCATTTTCGTAATGTCAATGTCAATACATTTTATAGAAATTGCTTTTTTTGTTACACAATTTGTGGTAGTAGAAAAATATTGATACGCAATACTACAGTGTTTGTATAAAAGTAAAGTACACTTTGTTATTTGCTTTCGTAAGAAGTATATGGATTTTATTTGGCTTTTTATAAGAAATTTTAACGGAAATAGAAAATTGCTTGTATATATTTACTCAATAAATAACTATTCATCTGAAAATAGCAGTGCCAAAGGATGGCTATGATTTTATTTTGTGTGTGGTAAAATGTTTTTCCTATACTAAGTGTGCAAATAAAACATTCAAAATGTAGACAGAGAGAAACTAGTGTTGAGACACTCCCTTCTCCGATCACTCCGTTTATTTCTTAATTTAGTCCAGAAAATAAAATGTTTTAGGCTATACTGTCGTGTTTCGGTCGGGTATACGATCTGTAAGGTCCGCTTCAGTTCGATGCAGTGAGGCAAAACACGGCAGCAGTTTGAATTTCATGAGACGAGGCTACAAAATCTGCTATTTGTAGGTCCAGTTTATAATATATTAGCTTTTATTTTTAATTGCAATATAACTTTTTATTGTACACCCAAACAATACACACCAACAACGAGTGCTGAAAATAAAGAAAAATAAAGAAATAATAGTTATCATAATTACATATATATATAAATGGGCATATGCTACATACACATTTACAAAAATATATAAGCTAAATAGAAAAAGTATATTGTAAATATATCAAAGTGTGAAGAAATGAATCTTTATATGGCGATTAAAAAAGTTATAAGCATTCTATAATTTAGCAAAAATGAATCTTTTATAGACAAATATCAACAAACCTTGACTGAAGCTTTTAAATATAATTTAATTAAGAGTTACTTACTCCTCAATTTATAAGAGGATATGCTTTACGCAATTTTGATAACATATTAACGTATAGCTACCCAACGGAAGGTACTAAAGAGGTAAATTTACAAATCTTGTTAGGTTTACAATTGTTACACAAAATTTTAATAATAATATTCCTCATACAAATATTATATGAATGCACTTTCAAATAGTCAATTAACATGGAAATGTCAGCCCTGCAGGAAGCTACCACCAGCTAGGAAGCAGTTTTACCAAAAAAAAAAGCCAGTGGCTTTAATATTTTTAAAATATAACATACATATAAGAAACGCTTATTTAGTGGACTTGTTGCGGATGGATTATTACAATGTGTTCTTTGAACGTATTTGGTTCAGACGAATAAATTGTACATACAGTTTCACGTAAAGCCTTATGCCTTGGGGTCTCTTTGCTAAGGTCAAATGATACATTACTAAGAAAATAGAGAGTTTAAAGAACACGTGAAATATTTAGAAACATCATTTAAACGGCATTGGTTGTGAGTTCGGTTCCCGCTCGGGGTAATGATTATATTTCAAAATATGTTAATTTCTCTGTTCTGGTACCTAAGACACACGCTATTTCTCAATTTTGGGCATAAAGTGGAGAACGGAGTGCCATGCCATTAGGTTATCTGCAGGTAAAAGCGTGAACCTGAAAAAAAATATAGAAGGGAAATATATAAAAAAAAAATCGTTATAGAAGTTACAATAAACGAGGCCTTAGCGTTTGACTAACATAACGCAATGGCAATGGGCTCAATCCCCTTTCGGGTGATAATAATACTTAAAGGTTTTCTACTCTGGTAAGGTAGGGTTCAGTTCCCATTCAACATGCAATGTCTTGATTCGAGTTAGAATGACAATGAAATTCCATGTTAATATTTGAATTCGGCTAGATTTGAACCCACAACCATCAGTTACCGTCGAACTATTATAGCCAAATTAATCAATACGTAAGCTTCAAGCTTTTCCTCTTATAGCAGGGTGTCCAGTTCCATGTTTTTTTACTATTAACGGAAATGAAGACATCACATTTACCAGAGCTAGGAAATGATAAAAAAAATATATAGCCCCTGGAGTGGGGATCGAATCCATAACCACCGAGTTATACCAGAGCGATGGCTCATACGTTAACAAGTTCTCAAAATATATTATATTCTCTTATAAATTTACCATAGAATTATGTTAAATTGAATTTCGATTAATCTATTAAATAATTAACGCTGCAATCTGATTTTGAATACAAAATGAGAACCATCTCAGGCTTTATCCACACTGATTAGTTATTACAGAATGTATGTTTAATTACCATGTAAATTGAACTATGGCTAGTTTGCAAGAGTCCCTCAAAGTTTTGCTTGCATTTTCTTATTTGATTATTTGCTTATATATGACATTTGATATGAGGTGGCGCCGTGGGCAAACGCGATTAGTTGTGAGTTCTGAATGATTTTTCCTGATTTTTCCGTACTGGCAAGAAAAACACGGCTAACATATAATATGCGGAGAACGAAGTGTATTGTCACTAGGTTCTCTCTGCCTAGTCTGCTATGCTGAAAAAAGCGTGAAGCTGTTAAAAAAATTCAATTATACCTTGTTGATTTATATATGCTGGGAATATACAATTTAATAAATAAACGCCCCTAATAATTTAAATATTGTCTTTTTTAATAATAGTTTCAAAGTTATTTCAATATAATAATAATTATATATATATATATATATATATATATATATATATATAATATTATTCACGATCGAAAGGTTATTGGATGGAAACTAAAATGAAAACAATTGAGCTTAAAGCTTTCTTGGTATAATTAAAACGTCTAATAGCTCAATGTTACCTTGTTTACAAAATATACATTAATCAAGGCACATTGATTTTAAATAATGTAATAATTTTTTTTTTACAGCTTCACACTTTTTCTTGAATAGTTGGGTTGTGCGAGATAACCTAGCGTCAAGACTCTCCATTCTCCACTTATCCCCCGAAATCGAGACATTGCACGTTGAGAAGCGGAGCTCAACGCTGCGCTTTTGTCTTAAATACCAGAGCGAAGAAATAAAAATATTTCAAATCTCTTACATTTCAAGCGCTGACTGGCTGGTATAATACACATATATAGACGTGTACTCTCCGCCGAACCGCGAGCATTAAAATTTTAACGCAAATTTTAATTTAAAATCATATTAAAAACGATTTTACCTATGCTAAAGTCATCTAACACGTGTTCAAGGAGTAACTGAATGTCCAGAACTGTATGTCAAAATAACGGCAAGTACCCATAAATCTAGCTGTGAACTGAGGTTATGGCATATTGAATTCAATCGTTGTGTAAGCTCCGACGGCACGGAAAGCCCGACTTTGTAGTTCAACAATTAATACTAGCGTTCGAGGCTTTCTGGAATAAGAGGAGAGTTGGTGCAATTGCAAGATGTTTCAAATGAAACGATGCGATAATTATGTTTAATTTAATATAAGATTGATTGAAGAAGTTTATGTGTTAGTTCTCAGGGAAATTGTATAAGTGGTTTTAATAGAAATAAAAAAGCTATATATTTATATGTGAAGGAAAATAACTTTTGAACCCATTTTACGAAAATTATGTGAACGGATCAATATTAAATTTGGCATTTACAAAGAAAAGAAGGGCAGAAAGCCTATATTTTATTTTTGAATTACACTATTATAAAGTGACATACGCGTTGCTAAGGCAACGCTTATTGTACACGTCGAAGGTGCGTAAGTATATTTTACGTAGGAATCGAACTTACAACCGTTATATGCACAACTGTGTAAAGACTATCCTTTTTTAAATTACTATACATTATTTCACTTTCCCTAACCTTGTCAGAGAGAACCTAGTGTCAAGACACTCTGTTCTATATCTTTATTGCGACATGGAGGAACTCAACTTTCGTTGGTGTAATCTTAAAAGTTTTATCTTTTAAGTATATGAACGCCATTCAATCAGAGTTTCAGCTTCGTAGACTTGGAGAGGTCAATTTCAGTGAAGTTCTAATATGTTCGGGACTACAATGATTATTACTAGGCAATGATTAGGTCACTCCTGGTTTTAACAGAAATCAATATCTCCGAATGCGAGCGAAAATGGAGAAAGGAATATTTCACCGTATATATTCATTTATAATGCATTGTTGTTATGAAATTGTAGACGTAAAAAACCTGGTGAAGTTCACTCAGTTCTCCTTAAGTATAATAAAATAAAGAGCTTCATAACAATTCTTTTTTTCAAATGGGATTTATTTACTTTTTTCCGCATGCCAAGGCACTCCGTTCTCCATTATCCGTGTCAAATCAAGACATTGCTTGCTTAATGGCGGAATTCAATACCACACTTGGTCTTAGGTAGCACAGAAATAGTTTTTTTTTTATTTAATCATTCTTTTGAGTAGGAATCGAACCCCCAAACAGTCAGCTGCCCCACAGCGCCACGATGGCCTCAACTCACCCATGTGAACCATCGAGTTCAATTTAAAACGTTAAAACTTCACCGTGATGGCAATTAATTTAATTACCCGTTTTCATAATTCCTATTATGGTGCGAGAATAACATCTTCTGGTTAGAAAAGGGTGGCAAGAAGACTTTTGTATTTAGTTAATATATTTATTTTTAATGCTATATAGCTATTAAGGAAGCAATGGAAACCAAATTTTGAGTTAAAAAAAAATTCAAATGACTTAAAAGAGTGTTGTCTTTTCCGGACATTATATTACTTTATAATTAAATGAAAAAACCGGTTAAAAATATAAAAATATACTAGATATATATATGAATGAGTTAAGATGAGTTGAATTGCGCCACTCAACACAGAATGTCTCGGATTCGGGTGGTAAGTGGAAAACGGAGTCTTGACACTAGGTCAATCTAGCGTACCCTGCTGGAGTATGGAGGAAAAAGTGTAAAGCTGAAAAATAAATAAAATAAATTATTACTATATAAATCAATTATATAATTGAGTGTCCTGAACGACTGTAACGACAAAGCCACCCTCACTTCAACCCTTTCAAGTACAGTTGGCAATAACAAAATATATTTTATTGTTTTGATTGTTCCCTGATAGAGAAATATTTCGAAATTTTGTACAAATTTGCGGAAGCTCTTATAAGATTACACAACAAAGTGTTTGTTTTAGACTTTATAGCAGTGGAACGTTTTTTTTATGCGTTTTGTGAGGAACAATATTTTCATGTAGTCTGTTATGTTAAAATTTTGAAAGAAATACGTATGTTTAAACTAACCTGCGAACCTACCAACTAAAATATTATTATTTGCCATATATTTGTATTGACAAATAGTGACAATATATATTCATACGATGGTTGATGGATGGTGGGTTTGATCCCCGCTGGTGGGAATAATGTATAATTATTTAAATTGTTATTATTCATCCTCTTTGGTAATGGTGGAAAATTGGTGGAATACTAAGCACTGTGATAAGTACCATTACCCAACGCGCAATGTCTTTAAAAAATCTACGTTAAGTTGGGTATAAAGTATCTTAACACTAAATTCTCTCCGTTTACATGTAAAACGAAAATCTGGGAAAATGTGTGAAGCAAAAGAATCCGTGTATCCCTGTATATATATACAGGGTAAAAAAAATATAGTCTAACAATGTTTCTTCATACATATTCAATATATGTACATCCTCAGAAGAGAAACAACGAGCTGAGAAATTGTCCAGCATATATTACATAGCAGTTCAATCGGAAGATGTACTCGCATGCTCGAAGGAACAAAATAAAATGCAAAATTTTATTCAACGAATGACAACTCTAGTTGTTTTCAGTGTTCGGTTTTCAGGAAATGTTGAATGGTGGATATATATTGTGCACCCAAAGAGAATTTATACATTTTTTTTTAGATTGTAGATTGTAGTCCTCTGACTACGGACGGAGACCTCCGTTCTCCACTTTCCGCCCGAATTCGAGACATTGCGTGTTGAGTGGTGGACAAAGGAGTGTTGTCTTGTTCACAGGAGCGGAGCAAAAAGAAGTTAAATTATGATCATTTCACCAACTGGGAATCGAACCCACATCTAATCCTGCTTGCAGTCAGACACTGTCCTGTAAATTGATCAAAGAATGCAGTCCTCCTTCAATAAATTTATAGTGATAAGTGGAAATAGTAAACTTGAAAATGGTAAATAGATTAAATGTATAGTGCTCCGTGTTCAACTGTAACGTCGATGGTTGTAGAGTCAATATTGAATTAATGAATAACAGTCGTAATAGATTCAGGTGAATACAAACTGTTCAATCTCTATATTCGAGGAGATTAGTAAAATGACGGTAAATTATGCAAAAGTGATGTTGTAGTCCGCAATTTCGCTAGGATTTTGTGATTCACGTTTTGCCATTTAAATTTCTTCCTTCCTTCTACAGTAAAAAAAAAATATCCTACTTTCGTTCTAAAAGTAATTTTAGGAATATCTCTCTAAGTAAAATACATATTTAGAAAACGTATAAAAATTTGAACGCATCAGGGTTTGAACACGCGCCTCTTGAAAACCGTTTAAGCGCTCTGACCGCTAAGCCATGCGTTCTACATCCAGCTGCGTCGATCGAAATTGAATTTGATCGAAATTTGTAAAATACTGTCGACAGAGATGCTAACAACAAAAATAAGTTGTAATAAGCGTATAAGAATTTTAACGTACCTGGATGTAGAACGCATGGCTTAGCGTTCAGACCGCTTGAACGGTTTTCAAGAGGCGCGGGTTCCAATTCCGCTGTTTATCAAATTTACGATTCCCAAAAATGTATTTTTCAATTTCCTTAGTGTGCGAATAACATTTTAAAAAATGTTAAAAATATTATCTCTAAGTATTCTACTAATCACAAAGAATTTACATATAAAATTTCAGGTATCTAAGCCCAGTGGATTCAGTAGTGCGTTATCTGTCAGTCACTCAGGGAGAACAGTAATAGAAAAGTTTTAAATATATGTATTTTTTAGCTTCTAGTATTAAATTTAGCGCCTTCCTAGTTTAGCGCCTTCTATTATAGATTCAGTAAACTATCTGTGGTGGTGTTATGGTGGTGTCTATGGTGTAACGCTGGTCTTGTTGTTGACTGGATCATTGACCAATGAGTAGGAGGGAGCTGCGCTAGTGTTCGGTACTAGGCAGGACACTTTGTCCCTGTCCTATTTAAGTAGAGAGAGGGCCTCCGGCAGTGTAAACCATTTTAAAGGAGTTCCTTAAGCCTACACATTGGGTCACAAGCCCCAGACACTGTCTCAAAGGTCCTGTCCCTGCTATAACGATGGACCCGGTACCTCCAGTGTTAAGTGTGTCTCGGGAATTGGCGAACGTACGTGAGTATGTGTCGTAGTCATATGCCGTAGCCGAGAATCATTCCTGACGATTACCAATATATCTATCCACAATAACGTACCGATTCGCGTTTTTCGATTTTTATTAGTTTCTGATATATTAGAAGTGGGCTATTTATTATTTAGTCTGTGATATCTGAAGTGGGATATACCTTTATCCCGACCGATATATATAGATATTGTTGACTAGAAGTATTTTCGTATTTTAGCAGCTAATGGCCAAGGTTAGGATATGGTAAAGTATTTATGGTTTATTTTTCTTGTCGTATTGTTGCTTAGACTGAAATAATCCTGCAGACAATGTGATAGAAGTATTTATTATTTTTCTGATCTCCCGTATATAATTTGAAATAGAAATTGTATTTTTTAATGAAAATGATAGCCTATTGGAATTTGAATTCGTATTTATTGAATTTAAACCCTTGTTTAATGAGCATTTCTATTTAAACGAATAAAATAACTAAATTTTTTTCTCTGTTAAAGGCCCTCGTGGTTTTTGTAGGCTTGATTCCCACACGAAGGATTATATTTAAATTGTTTTCATTTCTCTGCCTGGTACTTTACACTTTTTTTTCTTTAATTTTTAATTCTTTTTTTTTTTAATTTTTCTTAATTGAAAGTTCTAGAAGAATATATAAATAAATATATAAATAATAAAAAATAATATTGATTTTGTCCTTTTAATGCATATAAACTTTACATACAAAAAATTCCCAAAAGTTGTTACTTCACGTACTAATATGTAAAAAAAGCCATACATATATATATTTAAAACTTACAAAGCTACCACCAATTGTCCATCCACTCAAAAACATAAAGAATACAAATTCGCCCTGTTATTTCACTAGTATTTTCTTTGTAATCTGTCTAGCGACTAAGTCTCGCATCTGTCTAAGCGAATGTGCTCTATAGAGGCTTTATGTGGGATAATTTGATAGAACTATATGATAAAGTTTTGTGAAAGCAACCCATTTTCAATGTAGTTTTAGAAGAATACTATATTTTTGTTAAAAGTATTTGAGTTTGACAGTAAGCGCGATGATTGTGGGTTCGATTATATGATACAACAAGAAAGAATCAGTAATGCAGCTTTTTTTCAATAACAGATAACATTTTTTTTTACATATTTAAAGTGTTATTCTTACACTTAATACGTGAAAGACGTTTTTACACATAAAAATGCATTTTATACTGCAATTTCTTAACACATATTATTGTAAAGAGAATGTCTGAAAAAGAAAGTATGAAAGGATATATATATACCTCTTATAATTAGCTGCATTGTATTGAAATTTTTTCTTATGTTTTTGTTTTTTTAATATGTTTTTTCATCTTTGTGTTTTTTTTGAGGTTACAGCAATGAGTATCTGAAAGCCGTCACTTTGAAACTATCAGCTGAAAGTCTGTCAGTCTGTACGATATCTTAAAAGGGTACAAAGAGCGTGTGATGTACTGACATTTTCTTAATTAAAATAAATGAGCAACTTTATATTTTTAACAATAAGTTTTAATACATAAATTACATTTTAATTATTATCACAAATTTCTTGTGGTTTTGTATCGCGAACAGATGGACCGTTATCGACTTCCAATTCAATTTAGTGCCAACCATACTTACTAATATTATAAATGCTAGTAACAAAGTCCGTATGTCTGTCTGTGACGTCATCACGAAAAAACTGCTGAACTGATTGAGATTAAATTTTATATAAAGATACTTTAAGGTCTTGAGATGACCATAGGCTTTACTAATTTTTCTTCCAATTTTTTAATTCAGGGTCGCTAGTAGTTACGTATTCGCCATACTTTCCATATAGTAAGAAGGATCGCTGCGTTGAAATCCGCCATTTAATATTATATACCTCAACATACCAAAGTTATGCTTGTAACAAAATCTTCTTGTAACTGGTATACTGAAAGAAATACGTGAAACAAGTCGTCTTTAGAAGACAAATCTAAAATAATAATATAAAATAACCTTTTGAGCATATGTCGACTGACCCAAATAATGTACAAAATGACAAAATGCTAAATAAAACCGTATTCAGGTTTTATGGTCACTGTAAGCTGAAGAAAAGGGACGTTTGAAGCCATTTATCTTGAAGCAGACGCTGTTAGGGAGCTCGCCAGACACGCCTCTACAGAACACACTCGCTGGATATGACTGAAATTATCGTCAATATTCGAAAGTCTTATTGTCTCTAAACTGTAAAAGTACAGTTCTTGACCGACCGAAACGACGCACAGTGGGATGGCGTCTTTAATATAAACGTCATAATTATTAGTTTTACCAACACTGGGGGAATGGTTATATTCAATTTTTTTTGCTCTATATTTGCTTGCTCGGGTAAGAGCGGCGTTGAGTTGCGCTATTCCACACTCAATGTTACGAGTTTGGGAGGAAAGTGAAAAACGGAGTGTTATGAAACTAGTTTCTCTCCGAACAAAGTGTGATGGCTTAAAATATTATATTTTATTTTAATAAAACTTAAAACTTAGGCGGCATTAATTATAAAAACAGACTTTAATTTTATTTTTTCATCTCAACGCTTATCCCGCATAGCAGGATAGATCGAGCGATCCTAGTGTTAAGACAATCCGTTCCGTGAACTCTTTCCGGAATTCGAGACATTGTGTGTCATGCCATCAGAGCGGAAAAATTAAAATAAAATAAATATAATAAATAAATAAATATTCCTCCGAGTGGCGATCGAAACCACAACCATCCCGTTCACAGTCAGTCACTGTTCCACTAAACCTTAATGACCTCGCTACATTTATCTGTTTTAGTTTCTTTAAAAAATAATAAGTTACAGTTATTACACTTCTTTTGTCTATTGAATTTAAAAATGATAATGCGACAGTGTTTTGAAACAAATTATAGAAAACCTTATTGAATGGACGACGACGGCGGCAAAAATGCTGCCTAAATCATTTTGCCACTTCCATTTCCATTTCTATTTTCTTAACCGCTGGCCTCTCGTCACGTCTATTTTGAAGCAAGAGAGAACAACTCGACCGTTTGTAAGACTGATGTTGTTCGAAAAAATGTACAGAATTGGGTTAAAGTAAATTGAGTTTGACTAAAGCCACTTGACGTGAGTGGGCTTTTTAATTATCTCTTAAAATATACGAGTGTTTTTTAAGGACTTCCTGTACTAACCTAATATCTACAGAATATAATAAAACAAAGTTCTATTTTTATAAGTTCGGCCGTGACTGACAGACAGTGACTGACAGACAGTGACTGACAGAGAGTGACAGTGACTGACAGACAACGTACAGCCGAAGCCGGCTGACACACAAACCTCGCCGTAGAAAACTGAAATTTGGCAAGTAGCTTCACTGATGAAAATCTATTATTAAATGTTTATAAGATTCAAGAAAATTTTAACGCAGTGGGATTTGAACCCGTGCTTCTTGGAAACCGTCTAAGCGCTCTGATCGCTATGTACACATATGTACCGCATGGCTATGTGTTCTACATCGGCTGCATCGAAATCAACGTATAAACGTTGATTTTTACAAATTTCCACCCAAAGATTACTCTACGAACAATCGTTAGGCAAGAGTCCTCAAAAATTAGTTAGAAAAAAATTGTTAAGATCTCTCTACAGAGATACTAACAACAAAAATAAGTAGTAAAAAACGTGTAAGAATTTCGACGTAGCTTAGATAAAATTATGGTGTAGTGATTAGAGCGCTTGGACGGCTTACAAGTGTCGCAAGTTCAAGTCCCGCTACGTTCAAATTTTAATGTCTTATAAAAAAAGTTTCTCGTTTTCTTGCATGGTAGAGATAACTTGCATTCTTACTGCATGCGGAACAGAACGGAGAATTAAAATTTATTTAAATGTATGTGATTTGTTCAATGATTGTATTTAAATTATTTTCATTTTCATGATCTGGTCAAGAATAAAGTAAGAAGATAAGACACAGTATATAATTAAATATAGCAAATGGCAAGTTCACTTAATAGTAAACTAAAATATTTTAAATATAAACATTTTCTCGAGTACCCATAGAATCGAACCCATGACTATAGTTTTAAGTTAGCTTTATCCAACTAAGCCACTATGGCGTCAACACAGAGGCATCATTAATTATAATCACTTTGTCAAGTAAACGATACAAAGCTAAATATGCAGCTTATCAGTGAGAGGAATTTAATAATGCACCCCAGATTGGTTCCTAAGAGCCGCTGCTTTGGAAACTACTTGACACGAACTAGTTATAAGCGTAAGCGTTTTAATGTTATGAAAAGTTGTAAGTTGAGGCCATCGTGGCGAAGTGGGACATCGTCTGACTACAAACGTGATTGTTTATGGGTTCGATTCCCACTCGGTGGAATGATTATATTTAAATTGTTTTCATTTTTCTGCATTGCGATAGGACAAATCGCAGGTTGAGTTCCGAAACTTAACACGCAATATCTCGATGTCGGGCGGTAAGTGGAGAACGGTAACGGTCTTGACAGTGGGTTCTCTCTGACTGCTATGAGGGAAGCTGAAGCTGTAGTATTATTAATAATCTATACTATATAATATATAAATTTAAATATATATATAATATATACATTGCACCAAATAATTTTCATAATTATTATACAAAATTTTACAAAAATTTAATCGAGACTTAGAAGCTGTGAGGGACTTGGTGGGAGAAGGGCATGACCGCAATAGTGGAGGACGAGACCGCTTCGTTTCCCTTTTACGACCAATTTAAACAATGAGTTTGTAGCTTTGTAAAATCTACATCTTTACAGGGTCGGTAGTTAACAACAAAAAAAACATATCAACTGTTTAAGAATTTTCACGTAGTGCGTCCAGAGCTTCTGCCTCAATTCACAATGATTACCTGTAGTATATGCAAGCTGTGCGGGTTCGAATCTAGCTATATTTAAAATTTTATACGAAATTTCTTGCATGTGTACACGTCCCATATTTTATCCATTTTCCGCATATCAAGGTGGGCACAGAGAACCTAGTCTTCTCTTAATTTCTAGACCTTGAGTTATGAAGTGGTAGAAACTAATACATTTCATCCTAACAGAAAGGATTTTTTTTAGAGAATCTCAAGACACTGATGCCCACTTATAAATTGAGACACTGGGATTCGAAGAAGTCGTACGAGAATCGAACT
Source organism: Podotricha telesiphe (assembly GCA_038994665.1). Lineage (NCBI taxonomy): Eukaryota > Metazoa > Arthropoda > Insecta > Lepidoptera > Nymphalidae > Podotricha > Podotricha telesiphe. Next base: position 154,619 of record JAOYRR010000330.1, read on the forward strand.
TACACCAACCAATCGTGTTAACGCGTTTACAGTCAGACGCCGTCAACTTTTTTTTATTAAATTAGTATATAAACTTGAGGCATACAATACAGCAAAGCGGTACCAGAACTGTACTTAGATTTGCATTTCCTTTACGTGCTTCAGCACATTTGTCCGCAATTGACTTAATAAATTTTATTTAGTATTCTAAAAAATATATGTGCAAACTTATAGACTGTCGTATTAGACGAAGGGCAGGTTCACGCATAACAGGCAGGCAGACTGTAGGCAGACAGAATTTAGTGTCAAGATACTCCTTAGCCACTTTCTGCCCGAATTCAAAACATTGTCTACTGAACGGTGGAACTCAAGGCCACGTTTTATGCTACCAGGGCGGTGATATGAAAATAATCTAAGACTATTATGTTTATAGTTAGATACTGCGTTAGTATTACCTCGAATTAATACTATTTTTATTCTTACGCATCTCCAATACTACTGTGGGATAGGAATTGGTTTCTAGTGTTTAGACACTTCAAGTCAGAATAGATAAAACCACTCCTGTCTTGGTGATTTTTTTTTATTCATTGATTTTGAATCGCAATTTTGAATATTTTTATCAATTATTATCTTATTAAATTAAACGAAAATATTTAGCGATTTGAACCCGCAATCATTGCGTTTAATCAGACAAGTTTGAACTGGGCTTCTACGTCATATAACAACATAGCAAGTGGTGAACACAATTTGCTAAAACATAAAAAAAATAAGGGAATGCATCAGTTGTAATAGCACCATCGCATAATTGCTGTAAAGCTTCAGGGAACTTTAAAATGTAGGCGGGGAGTGTTTTAAAAGGATTGGAGATTTATATTTTGGTTGAAAATTTTTTATTTATTTTATATATTGTTTTTTTTTTTTACATTTTCCGCTTAACGTTGTGTAATTGAGAAGTTATGTGCTAAGTAACGGTACTCAACGCCGTGTTTTTTTTGTTTTAAATATGATCGTATATACGAGTAGATACAAGTGGTCACTTTTTAATTGCAAAGTGGTTTTTTTTGAAGTTACGCGCTAAGTAACGGAACTCAACGCCGTATTTTTATGTTTCGAATATAATTATAATTCTGTGTAAGATTGAACTAATAACCATAGTATATACGAGTAGGTATAAGTAGACTTTTTAATCGTGATGTGTTTTTTTTAATCTATGATAATTTTACTGATACAAGCAGTGTATAGAGCATGTAGCTTTAAGACATCAGTTTTTTGATTATCCGTAATTTTTTGTCTTATCAGAGCGAAGCAATGAAAATAATTGAAATACTATGATTCCCTGTAGTAGGAATCGAACCCACAACCATTGCGTATTTATTCCGACACTGTATCATTGGCTTAGACGTTATAACACTTTAGGGCGTAAAGTTATAAGATAAATTCATATATTCAGTAAAGACAAAGCGCCCTACAAGCATCTGCCTGTTAACCGCCCCTTTCTCAAGGATCTATCTAACAGAGTAAGTTGGTGTACCGCAAGTCCGTCTGGTGCTAAGTTTATTTAGATATGTATATATATAGCAATGTATAAGGCTTCGTGGCACAGTGTGACACCGTCTTACTGGAAACGCAATTGGTTGTGACTTTGATTCTTATTGGAGGGAATGATTATATATTATATATATACATTTCTCCGCTCTGGACACAGCAAACAAACAATATCTCGAAATCGGGCAGAAAGTACAACTAAAACTGTCGAACAGTTCCATGAAAATTATGCAGGAGTTAAAGAGAGAGAGGCGTAGTTAAAGTTATATGGACAAGAATTGCAAAAAAGCCAATGTTTTTCACAGTTATGATTTATAAATATATTACTTTAAGATTAAGAATGTATCAATAAGGTAATGTTTAAAATGCCGTATCTACATAGCGACTTTTGAACCGTTTTTTATACAAAATATTATTATTTTTAATTCTAAGAGTATAAATTACACTTTGAAATATAATGAAATACTTTTTAGAGTTAATTAATGCCCTTTGACAAGTTTTCGTCGAAACATAATTGTAATTGCAAAGAAACGTGTCACGTTTCAAACGTTAAGCGTTAGCTTATAACTTCAATAAAAAAAATACAAATAAATTAAGAAAACCGATCTCGTACCAGTGAAATTGCGCAAATGATTCTCATTTCTTATATAAAAATATATATTTGTTTTTAAAATAAAAAAAGTTACGAGACATTACACCCTAGAAATATAAGGGGAGAATTTTTTGAAGCATTTATTAAAATCGAGAGGAATTATTCAAATGAGGGCGGAGGGAGGCTGTCGTAAATAAGGCATAATTGATTCCCTGAAAGTTATAATAGCTGACAAATTGTTACATACTTCTGAACAAGCAAAGTGTTTTGCGTCAAATTTACCTTGAAAATTGTCTGAGGGCACGTCAGTACAGTGGAACGCGAAATTTGGGTAAATTAATAAAAATATTAGTGTCAGTCAGTTGTGTCAGTATAATTTTTTTGTATTGGAGTATATTTTGTAAATTTAAGGCAAAGAATAAAGTGTTAAATATTTTATTCACCACTTTGGGAAACAAGAGATGATAAGAAACTCAAAAATGTACGAGTATATCTTAACAGCTTTAAAATGGCAATATGGTAATGTGGTTTATATATATCAATATATACTTTTTTCAGCCGAATATTCAGAGAGAATCTACTCGTAGTGTCAAGACACTCTGTTCTAAGCTTTCCACCCGAAATCGAGTCATCACGTGTTGAATGGCGGAACTCAACGCCGCGCTTTATCTTAGACATTAGAGTGGAAAAAGAGAAATATTTGAAATATATTCACCAGTGGGATTCGAAACCAAAACCAATCGCGTTTACAGTCAGACTCTGTCCCACTGCGCCACGATGGCCTCATTCACCAGTGAAATAATGTAAATATGACATCACCATAGAATGTGACAAAACATTTGTTATACAAACCTCAATTCTATTTGAAAATTAAATCTATTAGTACTACTACTGGTGTTAAAATAATTATTGAATTATTAGAATTACATAAAAACTCGGATATGTTAATTAGTATTTAATTTTCATTTCCTAGTTAAATATTAAATAAGGTCAAATACTAAAAATGAGGTGAAATATATATGAGGAGATAATTTTAATTTTGAGATTTATCATAACTTAATTATATATCATATCAACATAATATATAATATTTTTAAAATGTACCATCTATAATAATATTATAAATGCGAAAGAATCTCTTTCGGCCTCTCTATGACGTCATCATGGCGAAACCGCTGAACCGATTGTAATGAAATTTTATATAGAGATACTTGACGGTCTGATCAGGATGAAAAATATTATGTTATTATCAGTTTTCTTATCAATTTCAAGTGTTTTATTGTGACAAAGAGCGATTGAAAATCGTATTAATTAATGTATCTATATAAAGCTGTTCCGGACCTCACTGAGTTTCTGATGGTCAAAGTCCAGTAGAAACTACTGAATGTGAAAAGCTGAATTTTGGAATATAACTTTACAGCCAAAACCACGAAAGCTATTAAAGTCCATGCAAATAAATTGTGCGCAACAAACTAGTTACTTGTACCATAGTATACAATTTTAACTTACGAATATATATATATATATATATATGTAAGCTCAGTTATACAGTGTAGACAAGTCATGAGGACTGAATTCTTTTATTTTTAGAAATTTGTCACTTTTTACCCCACTAATGAGTCCCTAATGAGTGAAATGTAAACCAGCTTTAGATTTTTAATATCTGTTTGAAAATAATATCCTTTATGTGAAGCTTAGTGTATTTATTGGTACATTGGAAATTAGAGAAAACTGATGTGTATTTGTTAAAAATTGCCAAAAGAAATTTCTTTTATACAAAAATATAGAAAATATAAGAGAAGTAATTTACAATAGAATAATACCGTTGACGCTGTCAAACCTCAGTAGAAATGTGGTGCACTAGATGTTATGAATGCGAGTTAATATCCTATTCGGGGTAAAATGAATTGTGAAAAGAAAAACTCTGATCTGGTTACATATGCATTACCTTAAAATCTACACAAAGTTTTCACAGTTTTGAATAGATTATGGGAAAATCATGTTGAAAATCTAGTGTTGAGATATTCGTCGCTTTGCCCCAATACTGGGATGTTTTTTGACGAGTGGCCGTTTGTCGCTTACTAGGGAGATTTGAAAATAATTTAGTCGAGTAAAAATCGAAATCATAACCAGCGTCTTTGCATTCAAACACAGTTCTTTAGCGCCACGACGTTCTCTAATATTACACAATAGACAATGAAAACGCATGAAAAAAAAATATTTTTTTACTACCATTCATTCCAGCACAGGTTCCCTTAAACAATTTTATGTAAAAGATGAAGCTTCACGAACGCTAAAAGAATATAACGATAAATCATTAGACTTTAATAAGTAATGTCTTTAGGGTGGCGTCGATAGATTACGAATAACAGAGCTGGCCATAATAATATAACTTCACCTAAAAATACTTCCTATCAAAAAGCCTCCTGGAGGCCATCGTGGCGCACTGAGCACGGTCTGACTGTAAACACGATTGGTGGTAGGCTTGAATCCCTCTCGGAGTTATGATTATAATTAAATTATTTCCATTCTCCGTTCTACTAAGACAGGACGCTGCGTTGAGTTCCGCAATGTAACATCCAATGTTGTGAATTCGGACAGAAAGCGGAGAGCGGAGTGTTTTCACTCTGCCTATTCTGCTATGCGATAAAAAGCGTAAAGCTGAAGAAAAAAATATCTTGAAAACAAATATACGTGATGGTCGGGGGTTCGAACCCTGAGGCACGTACCCAGTCACGTAAGACGGCGTGGAGTTTGCAAATTATCGGTTAGTTAAAGAACGGAGCTACTTAAACTATTACTTATATTCACAACATTTTATTTGTATTTTTAGAAGAAATAGAGAATTTCGTAATACACTGTTCAGTTTTGCAATTTTCGTGTTCTTTTCATTTCATTTTAGGTTTTTTTTATTGTAGAATTCCTGCGTGCGAACTCAGTGTCACAGTTAGCTTGCTCATTTGTATGTATTTCTCAGAATGCAGCTCTATTTTGTTTTACCATTCTTACCATATTACTATTATAAATGTGAAAGTAACCTCTGTCTCTCTATCTGTGACGGCTGAACCGCTGAACCTATTGTGATAAAACTTAATATAGATAATTGAGTGTCTTGGAATGAACAAAGGATATATTTTCTCCCGTTATGTTTTAGTTTTTTCTACATTTTCTAACACATTTCCTTTATTGAGACACTGCGTTATCAGCTTTCCGTCTATTGCGTGAAAGGTGCTAAAATTTAACGCCGCACCGAGTGTTTTCTTACAACAAAGGAAAACTTAAATTTTCCCGTCCCCACGGGGACCTACACCATCGCATTCAAATTCAGCCTTGTAGTATGCATTGTAAATATGCATAAATGCATACAACAAAACAAATTTAAAACGGTAATAAGAAATTATGCGAGTTTCAGTTATTCATTGCGCCTTACTCTGTGCTACGAGAGTATTTCAATATTAATTGAATATATAATACGGTCATAAAAATTAAGTCTTAGCTACAGAAAACATCTTACAAGAACATTACTTACAATAAGTTTTATAGGTCTTATTTGGATATCTTATATTCGATTGACTTTTACGAATTAATATTTTCTTTGTTCTACTTAAAATACATGCACGTTACTTTAGCGTTGCCATAGCAACGTGCATGTTATTTTATACAAAATTGTATGTCAACCAAATAGTTGTCAGAATAATATTTTTAATATTAATTTATTGAATTTCTAATGCATTGTTATTAACAAAAAATTGCATTTGTGCACTTCTTCTCAATATCAATTTAAACTATGTCAAACGTAGACCCAGTAGCGAAGAGTGAAATTTTTGTAAAGGAAAGCCGGCGATAAAAAAGCTTTGAAAAATCTAGGTTCGCCCTAGATTACATAAATTTACCAAGTTTATTTGCATAGTAAACTATTTATAATTGATATAGAATTTATTTATTTAAAATCGTTTACAAAATGTGAGCTGGAAATCGTAGTAAATGTGTTTGAAGTACACGTTCCTAAGATAATGGATATTTTACGCATCAACGTTCCTAGTATATATTTTTAGAAAACAAATAAAATATTTTTTTTTGAACCGACCGACTCTTGGAAACCAAGTCCAAGGTTGGACGGCTCAATTTTTCAGAAAACGTATAAACGTTTTCAAAAAATATATTTTTCAGTTCACTAAGTGTGTGATTAACACTTTCAAATGTTAAAAACGTTCCTATTACTATTTCCTACTTGCCGATATTTGAATTCACACCGTTTTTAGAACTATTCAAGATTTTTAAAAATCAAATACTGCTACTCTGAAACTATAAAGAATTTCTCGCCAATTCAATATATAACACTTGTACCCGTAATCAATACCTACTTTCTTAAACAAGAAAAAATATCGGAAACACCTTTAAACACGCGTATTTTCTTTTATATATTCTTGCCCTCATTCCGTTCCGACTATCGAAATTGAACCCATTTCCTTCATTAGGGTCATGTAAATATAGTGCCCACAAGAATTCTTGATTAATTGCGCGTATCATTTGCAATGTATGTTAGTTCTTACGTGTTGGTGGGGCTAGGAAAAACGAGGTTTTCTTTAGTACGAACATTTTAAAAATGATTATTTTAAATTATGCTTCTCCCGCATTAAGTAAGTGTCGAGACACTCTGTTCTTCATTATCCCGCCCGAATTCGATACATTGCGTGTTGAGTGGCAGAATAGCAATGAATAGCTTTTCTTTTAACAGAGCGGAAAAATTGAAAATATATATATATATTTTATTAATTTCAACAAGTGGGTGTCGAACCCACAACCAATCGCGATTATAGTCAGACACGAGCAACATTGTAATGTTTTACGCTGTAATCTTATCCAATGGATATAATAGAATGGTGATAATGGAGCGCCATAAGCCACGATTTTTGCAATATTATTATATTTAAGCACATTTTTCAACAAGACTATTTAAAGATTTATAAATAAGAAACTAATTATTATTTTTTCATTTAAATTAATTTATTTCAGACTATTAAACAACGTAAAACAACATGTGCAAATTTGTGATATTGCCTCTCACTAACAGTGCCCTTCGCTCAATCTCTATATGACCATCGCCGACTAGCACTCCGTTAACATGACCGAGGTACTTGTACTCAGGTACTTGCCGGAGTTGAATGCCATTTGGCTGAAATTTGGGATGATAACAAGTAGATTTAATATTTCACTCTTTTTACTATTGTATCTGAGTCCATGCACGTCCCACCATTCTTCACAAATTCAAAAGGATTTTTAGGCCTCCGACCAAGGAACTCAATTAAACCATACCGTCTCTATCTATCTAGCTATCTATCGTCTATAGTCTATCTATCTAGTATCGTCTAGCTTAGATTATTTATAAAAGTTCCATCAACTGAGCACCCTACTCCGCTAAGTCTCTCCATCACTGGTTTACATATACATTAAATAGCATAGGTGATGTAAGCCCCCCTTGTTTTACACCGCATTTTAATTTGTAGGTGTCACTCAATGCACCGCCCCATGTAACAACATTCGTTTGATTTTCATACCAGTATTGAAATATATCGATTAATCATTAACCTAGCATTCGAATCTGATATAAGCTTTTCCCACAACATTTCATATGAAACAAGGTCGAAAGCTTTAGACAAGTCCAAATACCAAGCAAGCATATATTGCTGTTTTATTTTGTATTTGTAGTGTATGTGTATGGGTACGTAAATCATTTTGAAGTAGCTCTTCAGTTTGTTTATGACATTCATTTGCACACATACACACGCACACACACAAGCCCTAAATATGCACCTTATCTATAAAATATAAATAATTGTAAAGGAGTTTTTTATATAATGTTCAAGATAACCTGAAAGACCTGAAATACACGGAATACAGTTTCCATTCCATTTAATTCTATGGTTTCTTGTTTGTTAGCTTGTACAATTCGATGTTCTGTGGTCACAGATAGATTGAGGTAGCTTTCGTCTGTCAGTAGATTGCAAGTAAAAGTCTTTTTTAATTTCCTTAGTGTGGGAATAACACTTTAAAAAAAATGTTAACAAAAATCTGTATTTTATATTGGTAAATTATTATGCTTAGTCAATTATCCAACCGTTTTAAGGTAACACTCCTACAGTGGAATATTGAATATACCCACAACTTTTCTATAGCCCTAACAATTAAATTACAAAACTTATATTAACCAAAAAGACATGAAAAGTAGACAAACGATTGCTTTCTGAAATAATCTTTGGGTAAGAGAAATTTGTAAACATCTCTCTACAAAGATGCTAACAATAAATTAAAGAAAGATATAGATCGCATGGCTTTGCGGTCAGAGCACTTGGACGGTTTCCAAGAGGCGTGAGTTTGAATCCGCTACGTTCAAATTTTTGTACATTTTCTAATAAAAATTTTTTTAACGTTTTTATTATATATTATTTTAAAATGTTACTACACTTATTCTATATTTAAGGGCCTCACCTTAACAAATAGTTCACGTAACGCATTTTCATTGTTAAACTCTCACAGATTGAATCGCGCAGGATTTCGCACGTGTATGTGGTAAATAATACTACAGTACGGAACCGGCTAATGCTTAAGAGTTTAGCAAATTCAGCTCAAAGCAGAGCTGTTGTTGAAATCTAGAAATCTAGAAATGTAGAGAGTAATGTTGTTTTCGTTCTAAACATAATATTGAATAAATATACTTGTTTATTTACAGGCAATAAACGATGTTTGTGACTTTGATTTTCGCTAAAATGAATTGTCATATAATTTTTGTATGTATTAAGTTCAGTTTTTTAAATCACTTTTACGAATAAAGAGTGAATACGAAAGTTTTAGTCAAAAACAAATTAAGCTCCATCAAATCAGAGACATTGCGTGTTGACTGGCGAAATTCAAAGCCACACAATCTCTTGTCACCAGAGGGAAGAAATGAAAAAAAAATTAAATATAATAATTGTGTCCAATCCCTAGTTTTTAAATCGAACTCACTCAACACGCAATGTCTTGATTTCGGGAGGAAAGTGTAGAACTGAGCGTGCTACAACGTTCTCTCTGACTATCCTGTTATGCGAGAAAAAGCATGAAGCTGAAAAAGACCTTTGTTCTTTAAATGAGCGTAAAGTGAAAAACAAAGTAATTTAACACTTTCTTGTTTTCTGTACATTCCAAAATATGAAAATTACGTGACTTTTTGTTTCTCAATACAGACAAAACCGCACTTAAAACTTAGTCTAAGCCCAATCTAAATTAAAAACTTCCGTTGGAAACGCCACTAAAATATCGTCTTATAATCCAGAGCATGTCCTTTTACTGTTAAGGCCTGAAAAATGTTTGAATTTTCAATTCCGAGTAGCGCCCGTGACAAATAAGAGAGGCGCGTGGGTTTGTAAATCGCGAACTAACGCTACCGTCATCTGTCTCTTGGTCCGGTATTCGATTTCGATGCGCCTAATGGCTAATGCCAGTTGACCTTTTCTATTTGTTTTAAATTTCAAATTCTTTTAAATTTATTTATTACTATTACATTAAAATTAAAAAAAAATTGTTTTTGACTATACAGATGCCAACTGTATACACTTGTACAGGGCCTGACTATACACAATGGTTTTTATAATGAAAGTCCAAAAGAACGGAGTGTCTTGTCACTATGCTTTCTCTACCTACCTACCTCGCTGTGCGAAAAAAATAAATATAGTTATTAGATTAAACTTTAACCATTTTGTTCAAAAGAAACCTTACATACTCACAATTTATACGGCTTAAGAGGATATTTCATGTTAAATTAGTGCAGCAAAGGTGACAAGGTGCAAGCTTCTATAACTTGCGGCGAGGTCAGAACAAAAATGAGTACTGAGTCACGACATCCTTTGAGAGTGGCTGTCTAATGCAGGATACCTTTAAAATGTTATACGGAACTGTTAATATATATTTTTGCTTATATATATATATATATTTGTATATACAACCATCAAGGCACAGAGAGACATCATCTGACCCTAAACGCCATCGATTGTAAATTTTGCCTGCCGATAATTATTGTTTATTTGGTATATATAATTTATAATACAGTTATAATTAAATATTATATTTTAATAATAATAGAAACTATGCAAAATAACATTAAGGCCATCGTGGAACAGTGTGACAGTGTCTGACTGTATACATGATGGTTGTGGGTTCGATTACAGCTCGGGGGGATTATATTTGAGTTTTTTTTCAATTTCGGTGACAGTTCAAAGCGCGACATTGTATTCCGCCAATCAAAGTCATGTCCCGGATTCCGAAGGAAAGTGAAGTATGGAGCGTTTTGGCACTAGATTCTCTCAGCCTATACTGCTATGTGGGAAAAGGCGTGAGGCTGTAAAATATATATAAAATACCTTATATATACTTTTGTAAAGTGGTGTTGAATAATAAGTAACGTCTTAAAGTGAGTTGAGTTGAGAATAAAATAGAGAAAACCACGGGTAAATATATTACTACAATCTGACAAGTAGAAATTCTGTGACATTAAAAGAGAAAGATTAAGTATATCCAAAATATAAAACAATTTCCTGCCTGTGTTACAAAATAATAAAATCTTCAACAAATAGGTAATGGTGATAGATACCGGTGATATATACCGGTGATATATAACGGTGATATATACTGGTGATAAATATTTAATGGTGGGAGCTGCGGGAAAAAAGGGCAAAGCTGCTTTGTTATCATAATAACTGGCACATAGCAAAATACTTTATTAATATTTTTTTTAATTTTGTCTCCAACCATATATGCGATGGTTATGTGCTTGGAAGTTCTTTTAAAGTATTTTCGTTTCTGCGACACTTATGTGACTTAAAAAAAAGTGGAAAAGTGAAAAACGTCAAATGGACAGCACACAGTGACACGTTCCTTTACACATAACTAAAATTAAAATCACTCAGAGCAAGTAAGTTAGACTGGCAATAAAGACATCTTCTCCACAATATAAGAAGTTCGAAAAAACAAATGCCTTCATATTTATTACCTAGAACCGGAAGTGGAGGAAGCGACCTTCCGTTTCCTTAATGATGTTTGTTTCATTCACTATCGTTGGCTTAATAGTTTTTACATGTACTCGTAGCTTGTATTTGTCCCAGTGACACAGCTGACAATTGTCTCAATTTATAGCCGATGATTTTGACTACCGTGATAAGCGGCAACAGCGTGAAGTAAAAAAAAAAGAAACATTTCCAATTGTTTTTATTTTTAATGTTTTATCTTCCATTAATTAAACGTGTAAAATAATTTAGTGTATAAATTTTTTAGCTATTAAAAATCTTATAACCAAACTTTGAATCAAACGCCGCGGGCGTTTTAAGAATACTTTTTGTTTCCGTTCTTTTTAATTAAAACAAAGAAAATTTTGTTGTAAGTTCAGAAATAGTTCACGGGTATGATAGATTTGATCAAAGGCTTTATTGAGCTTAAATTGTTTTACTTCAGTTGTTGCTTCTTTTAATTTCAAAGTGTTCGCAGGTTCGTTCTTTTCATATATACTATTTTTATTCTAATTATATAGAATTGGAAAAACGTATCAAAATTTTATCACACCTAGACACGAACCCGCGCCTCTAGGAAGCCGTCCAATCCTTGTACGTTTAAAATTTTTATACCTATTCAAATTATTTATAAGTAAGCAATCAAGGTCACAGTCGTTGAGCGTACGATACGAGGACAAGAACGTTTTAGAAAAACACTATAAAAATATATATATATATAATGATTTAAAATATATTTGCGCTATTCTTATACAAGTATACAAAGAGTATATATAGCTTAGTAGATTATTGTGTTTTTGGACTTGTTACCCTAGAGGCTAGTTCAAACTTTATTATTTTTTACTTTACCAAAATAAGCAGTTCTTGTCCAACTTGACGGTAAAAACGCATACATTTTTGCAAGTGAGTATTTTGCAATAATAATTCGTTAGTAGTATAAAGTCACAGTCAACGTAAAGTACAACAATGTAAGTCTATTAAATTACGTTCTGTAATTATCTTTTCACGAAATAAGTTTTTTTCACAAGTTGCTTAAATATATCCAAAGGCTCTCAACCTCTGCCTTCGCTAATACAAGCCGAGTGCCCTCCAGATTAATTATATGTAGTGTTTCAGCTGAAAGGTTTTTATTGTTGTTCTTTGTTTTCTTTACAATATATTATTTTTGTTTGAGAAAACTATGTATCTCCAATTAGGGTTACTGTTCTTATATGCCTGTAATCGTGATAGTCGTGGGTTCGACCCGGAAATGGGGGGAATTATAATATATAAATTGTTTTCATGTGTCTGCTTTAGTAAAGACAAAGCGCAGTGCTGAGTTCCGTCAAGCAACATCCAATGTTTTGAAATCCGTGTCTAGCCTGTGTCTCTGTCAAGTGTCTTGACACTAGATTTTTTCTGCCTTCCCCGGAGAAGAAGAAGTGAAGCTTGAACAGAGTCGAAAGAAAACATCTAGTGTCAAGACACTCCATTCTCCGCTTTTCGTATATATTGGAGACATTGCCTGTTGAGTAGCAAAGCTCAACGTGACTTGACACCAGAATGGGAAAGTTAAACCAATTTAAACATGATCTTTCCTACGAGTAGACATTACAACCATCTCGTAACGCAATGAAAATTACCTAAGATGAAAGTTTTAAAATTTGTGTGAAAGTGCCATACGAGCTTTGATATTTTAAGCAAAATGCCAAAAAATTTGCATAACGGCAATTCATCTCGTTAAATGCTTATTTTCACATATATATTCGGATGTATGAACCCACAATTAAAACCATAAACATTTGAAATAAAAATATTTCTTCGACTGGTATTCGAATGAACACCACAAGTTTACATTGAAATATATTCCATTTGTGCCATATGGCGTAGAATTATAATATTTCAAATTAACATCATCCATAATATTTCGTTAAGACTCGAAAGAATATTTTTACTGTATTATGCTTCGTGAAAACAAAATTCAAAATATTTATTATCCAATTAGACCTTTACAGGCACTTTTGAATCGTTAATTAACATGATAATGTCACTATTGTCAGTTAGATGGGAAGCCAACGGCAGTCAGCTAATAAAATAAATTTTTGGATTACGATCGATCGATAATTGAAATTTTTATAGATTGCCGCATAGCAGAAGCAGAACCTAGTGTCTAGACACTCCGTTCTCCACTTTACACACGAATCCGAGGCACTTTGTCCTACCAGCTCTTTTATTGAGTTAATGTTGATTATAATTCTAGTATATTGTATAAGTTGTCGTTTTAAACCCTTTTGTTATTAAACACAAGTTTTATTAAAATTAATTAAAAAAATATAATTAGAAACAAGATAACAATTATTCTCAGCAAAGTCTTTCATCCATATTGTAGAAGCGAAATAAAAATAATTAGTCCACCATCTTGGGTGTTCCGCCAAGTTGAATTTGAATGACGTCACATGGCTAAGTATGCATTATCATCGAAATTAAACGTGTATGCAAAATTTTAGTTTAAAGGATTTTTGCTTCAAAGTCGAGATGTAAAATTCCGCCTGAACAAATATTGCAAAATAATAAAAAGCTTGTAAAAAAAACATGGCACTTTTGAGAAGAGTTGAAGATAAGCTTATCAATTGCTATTTTTAAATGTAGTGGTTATATTGGTAAAATAAACATAATATTCTAATAAACAAATATTGATATTGATACCTACATACATATGCACTCGCAGAGGTATATTAAATATGGTTAATCATGTACGCGTATTATTAGCTAAACCTGTCTGTCAGTGGAAGTAATCATCTATGAGTGCAAGAAATCGTGCGACGCTGTTTTGACGCACTTCTTGTAACTTGTATATATATATGTTTAAACATCAATAACTACTTAAAGCGCATTATCGCGCTTTAAGGTCACTTCTGATAGCCTTTCGTTTTAAATCTAGATATACAATTATAAATATTTGTCATGTGGACTTAAACTAGTTCAATATCCGCAGTCCGTGTTAATGAATATTTTTATTTTGTAGTACCAGAAATAATCGAACCCGCGCCTCTTGGAAACCGTGCAAGCGCTCTAACCGCTAAGCTATACGTTCGTTAGTCGAATGTATCCTGCTGCGCTCAATTTTTTATACTTTTTCTAAACTGTTTTTCACATCCTGAGTGTGTAAATAACACAATAGCAATTTAAAAATAATTGTTAAATTTATTTTCTGGTCATCCTAGCTGGGGTGTCAGATATATGGAATGAAAATATCGTATTGCCATTGAATATGGCCCCTTGTACAAATTAGATGCCCCCTTGAATGGGATTGCCCCCTTGGGCAAAATTTCAGGAAAATCAAATGGTATCGTGTGGGTCAAAATTTACTTATTTTTTTGATAGACAGATACTGATTAAACCATTAAAGACGTTTTAAAAAACGTTTCTTAAAATGGTATACATTTAAAATAAATCTTACGAACTTCGTCGTAGTGCAGTGGCAGTATTAAATTTTACGCGGACGGTTGTGAGTTCAATTGTTATTCGGGAACGATATTAAAATCTTTTGCATTTCTTTGTTTGGTAAGACAAAAGAAAGAAAAGAAATGAAGGAAATACAGATGGAGTCCTAACTGAAACAAACAGGACGGAGACCTAACTGAAACAAACAAAATGAAACAAAAAAAAGTAAACTCGTTTTCGGGCGGAAACTGGAGAACGGAATGGCTGGACTCTCCTGCTATGCGGGAAAAACTGTGAAACTTAAAAAAAAAACATATGCGAGTACGAATGCGACTTTCATATTATTAAAGTTAGTTTCTTTATCAAGAAAATATTTCTGTTATTGTTTTATGAGTGATAGAAGCACTTTTGCTGATAAGGCGTGCAAGTGCACTGTAACTTAGTCAGATTGAAATAAGCCTTGTTGCTGTTCGAACGAAATTTTCTTTGGATTTTAAATTTTTAAGAGTATAAGGTAAGTCTTTTGTTAAGCTTTTTTTCTACAGCTGTAATTCTTGAGATGGATATATCTATATATCTATACTATAATAAAACAGTAAAAAGATACGTGTACATGCGCGCGCATGTTTGGAACTACTGGACACATTTTAATGAAACCTTTTTTATTGTATAGCTTTTAAGCTTAGGCAGGATTTAGGCTATAATTTACTTAGACAGGAACACCTAATGTGGAACCATAATGGACCAGCTATAATTTAAGATATAAGGGAATTGTGACTCAAAAGTAGTTTAGCCAAACATTATGTATATAAATATTTACCTATATTTGACATCAAATATATTAGACATATTTTTTATTAAAATATTTTTTAAAGTGTTATTGACACATGTACAGTGTGAATTAAAAAAACGTTTTTAGAAAATATGAAAAAAAATTAACGCAGCTGGATTATGGAACCCACGCCTCTTGGAAACTGTCAAAGCGCTCTGACCGCTAAGCCACGCGTTCTACATCCGGCTGCATCGAAATTATTATATGCTTATTACAACTTATTTTTGTTGTTAGCATCTCCGTAGTGCGATTTTTTTACAGAATGGTACTCGCAGCTCTCCTGTTCGGCGTAGTAGTCTTCACGCTATCATACATATATTTCCGATGGTCGCAGGTTCAATGTTTTTGGATTGAACAAAGCGTACCGCATCGAACTCCACACCCAATTCTGGGCAGTTTAACGTTTTTGCACAAGATAAATCCTGTAAGTATTTTTTTTATATAAACATTGTTCAATAGTGTTAAGATTTTCCATTCTACTCTGCCTTGTATGGTGGTCCAATATCGCGTTTTGGTCAGACCAGGGCGAAGTACACCACTCAGCACGCAATACCTCGAATAGGCAAGCGGAGAACGGAGTGTTTCTTTTACTTTAAAAGTGCGTATCAATTAAGCACATTATAATATAGGTATTAAAAGTTTGGCTAGAAATGAAATTTTTTGTATACATTTCTTCTTTATATCAGTAGTTTTATTTCTATACAGAATATTATATACAGTGAAGGAACATATACGAACGAACTTCTAATTAAATTCATTTTATTATAGTGGAATTTTCTGGTAAGTGATATCTACGGACTTGCATTGATATTGTTTTTAAAAATATAGAATTGACTTTAGAAGATTTTTTTAATGACTGTTTTGAATTAGTTTTGTAAGAAGTTATTCAAATAAATATTTTAAGTACACTGCTTTAGTTACAAACACACTCACAATGCTGTCGTTTCGTTTCGAACTTTCAAACTTGTATTTTTTATAGATTTTATAAAAATATATGTTGATAAGTCTGCCAAAATTGTTTTTGTTTATTGTAAGATAATTAATCTTTTATTCTTTATTTATTTCAATCAATAACTTCTATTTTGTTGTATCTTAGTATACAATATATTTATATAGTTATCTAGTATCTTTCTTTTATCTAATTAATTCCTCTAAAATTTAGAGGTTCTTAGATTGATTTAGAGTCTAAATCAATCTAAGAAAATCTTGCAACTTCATTTTATTTTGACAGTTTGGGCACGTGTCCGGATCCGATAACAATATAATATTTGAATTTTAGTTTTATTTTATTATTATTATTTTTATTACCAATTTTTTTAGGGAGTATGGATGCGTCAAATTTATGGAGAATTCAGTACACCATATATAGGTATGTTTGTTTTTTAATTCAATTATTACTTGACAGAGAAGAGGGTACTTAAGTGATGTGTTACAGTTTATATATTGGTGCATCAATGCACATCACTATCTTATCCATCTTTTGGTATCACAAAACACGGCGTTAGGTTGCGTCACTCATTATATTTTTAAAAATTTATGAAAAGTGCAGAGAACAGAGTTTAGTAACCATAATTTCTCTCTGCCTTGCCGCTTTATGCGATAATTGTGTGAAACTAATGATTATTATACAACCTAATAAAATGGAGCTTAGCAAATTGACAAGTAATTTAACTTGTGATGTCTTATACAGGATACGAACTATTCGTATAACGTGTGTTCTCTTATAAAGAGTTGAGAACGAGGTGTTTTCTTTCCTTGCTCCCTCCATATGCAAGAGAAACCGATATCTAATTACTCTATTTATTTACAGGAATATGGCTTTTCTGGAGACCAGCTCTAGTGGTCAATTCTCCTGAAATAGCCCGCAATATTTTATCTAAGGATTCTTCGGTGTTTCGAGATCGTTTCTTGACTTGCGCCAATAGTGATACTTTGGGCAAGCTAAACTTGTTTACCAGTAAGGTAATCTTAAAAATAATATAATATTTTAAAATATTCTCCATACGTTTGAATTTATGAATGATATGGAATTTCTATATAAAACATATGAATACAATAATTTGAGCCTATTGGAATAACAGCTAAAAATTTTCCATTATAGAATTTTGATACTTCTAAAACAAAATCACAATATATATTAGAAAAGAAATAGTACTATAGATATAAGAATAGTATAATTCCGCGATTCCACACAAGCCTTACAAATACTGTTTATGAAACCGATACCAGCATCAGTTGTAAATCGACCTTTAGTAAAGCCATGTTGTCGATTATGCATCAGTATATGGATATTAAATAGCATTGATGTTTGATATTTTTAACATTTTAATCACACACTTTAGTTCATTTTCAGGAAACGTAACTAACTTTTCCAAAATAGTAATATTTGATTTAAATTTTCTTTTTAAAAATTTTACTAAACCTCCGTATATATAGCTATATTACTAAGAAATATAAATTCAGTCAGTCAGTCGGTCATTAAAAACACCGTACGATATACAATTATAGAAATAGAATCGTGAGGTGAGAAGCAATATCGTGAACAATATGTAGAACCTATCAGCTTGACAGAAATACCCTATAAATTAAACGCCTTTTTGATACTAAGGAATTAAATGTCTTAATAATGCTTGAATTGATAAATTCAAATTTCAAATCTATATTGCACTTATATACGCTCTCTTTATATAATAATTCAGCATCGGCTGTGAAAGATATGTGTTTTTGTTTTTAAAACTGAAAAATATATATTTTTTTAATTTTAATTATTACCTGAGAAGGAAAATGAAAGTTTAGTGATGAATTACAATTTATATATTCATTCATCAATATTCACCTACGAATTATATTAATATATTTTCTTTATCGTGTTTTTTTTAAGCACACAAAACGCTAAATATACATGTCCCAATAGGAACCTGAATGGGGCAATGCAAGACGTCGCTTAACCGTCGCGTTCTCTTCAGCCAAGTTAAGGGCGATGGACGACCTTCTACTGTCCAAAACTAATGAGCTGTTACAAAGGATAATAAAGGAACAGAATACTCAAGTTGATATAAAGGTAAGACCATTAATAAAAATATATCTTCTAACTGCATTAATATATAAAGAGTTAATTCATTTTTGCGATTTTGATGCATTTGGAAGTAGCTAATGAAATTCTAAAGAAATATAGAATATGTTGTACTTCTAATTCATTACATTTAATTTTAAACACAGGTTTTATTTTAGTAGAAAAAGGTAAAATGCTCTAAAATATGATATCTTTCGTTGTCATCGTACTTGGCATCACGAACTAATTTTATGACATATGATATAATTCATGTTTTTTTTTCATTCCGTACAATGATTTTGGATAAAGAATTTGGGTATATGAAATAGGCCAATCATTTTTTATACTTTAGTCTGCTTAGCTATATGGTTTCTTACTAATTTCGTCTTCCTGACGAATTTTAGTTTGAGTATTTGACTTTTGTCCTCACAGGAAATGTATTCAGATTACACTACTGATGTTATTGGAACTTCTGCCTTTAACGTCACCTGCAACGCGACACTCACTGGAAAGGACCCAATAAGGAGTATTACTAAAGAATTTGGTGTTTTTAGCACTTTGCGAGGCTGGGGTTTGTGCAGTATATTCTTTTTACCGGAAGTGGCTAATTTCTTTAGGTTGGTATTAAAGTTCAGTTCAGTTCTTTAATTTTGTCGTCGTTGGTATTAAAACATTAAAAGTGTAACGAGTTAGTAAAAATGGAGATATTATATTTAACCAATAATTGTGTGTGTGTGTGTGTGTGTGGATAAATGACTTGACATACTATTTAAAATAAATGAAACAAAAATATTTCCTACTCAAATACCCCAAATACCCCATTAGAAGCATTTTCGAATCACCAAGAATCCTGAAAATAACAGCATTATGAGTTCCATAGAAAGCTACGACGGTTTCGGAAGACAGTTCCGCTGAGAAGAGATACTCAACAGTTGCTATTTTAAATTTTTATAACATTATATTTTATATACTTTGTAACTTATTATAATTTCTTCAATCTGGTAAAAAAAATCTCGGTGTTGAGTTCCACCATTCAACACACAATATTGACTTAGGGGGAAAGCGAAAGGGAAAGCTTGATTTAACGACTCTGCTACGCGGAAAAAAGTGTGAACCTGAAAAACAAGTGACGCAAATTCAGATTTTCGGTTGACTTATGTATTATTATGAGTTACATACGATGTGTAACCATATTTATGTATATATATTTTCAGATGCAAATTCTTTCCAAAATCATCAACAGATTACTTTAGACAGATTATTAGGACAGTTATTACTAAAAGGGAAGCGAACAATGAAACAGAAAATAGCAAAGATTTGCTTGGTGCCTTATTGAAAATCAAAAATAACAATGAAAATACGGATCCAGGTAATAGATTTCATGGAATAATATTAAATTCATCTTTAACAATATTCAGTACTACATAAATATATTTCGAAAAGAATTGTTGATACAGGAAAAAGATTGAAGGTAATTTGTTAATCTTATTTTGACTAAAACCAGTCTAGTCTAATCACAGATTTAGATTCAAAATATAGTCGAGTTACGTACAGTCCAGTCAGTTTTGCCTATAAAACAGTATTAAGAGTCAGACTCCAAACGTGATGGTTTTGAGTTCGATCTTCATCCGGAGCAACAATGATTATTAAAAGCAGGTTTACGCTATTTGTTACATAGCAAGCCAGAGTTTTTTCTAGTGTCTTGAAATTTAGCCAAAATATTTACTTTTGCTCTTATAATCTATCTGTATTCCTGACATATGCAGGAGAGCGGAGAGAAAGCACAGTATTAAGAAGTAATAATAAATCTTATATATTATAACATTTACTTATTTTTCAGCGTACCTGGAAAATTTTGTAATTTCTCAAGCTGCTATATTCTTATCCGCTGGTTTTGATACTACGAGTAGTATACTTGCCTATACTACATATGAAGTAGCACACTATCCGCAAATTCAGGTATAAATTGATTATTACATAGCATATGCGGCATAGTGGGACGGCGCCTGACACCTGTTAACGTAATAGGTTGTGGGTTCGATTCTCATTCAGAGAAATGATTACATTTTTTTCTGCTCTGGTGAGACAGATGTAATTTAAATTGTTATTGGCATGTTACTAATTATAAACATACTAAATATGAACGTAATTCAATTTAAACTAGAGTTTGTTACATGGGGAGTTGTGACTGTATAATAAAATTATATATAAAGAATTTCGACTTAGTACGTCATTAACAGAACGCACCACTTTACTTAATACTCGTATTCGCCCGCTAATATATTAAGTTCTACAAAATTAATGTTCTTAGAACTTGTTCCAATGTAATAGTATTGCGACAAAGTGTTTTTTTTAATTATTTTCTTTATTATTAAAAACGTACATAAAAATGCATTTTTTTTTCACATTTCGTGTTTTGTAATCTTATGTTTATAATATGAATAAATATTATGTTTTAGATAGCGCCGTTGCTTAAAAAGGCTAAACCCTGCTTAGTATAAAACTAAAGTATTGCGTAAAGAGATATCTTTTTTTTTACATTTTTTAAAGTGTTAATCGCACACTTAGGAAATTGAACGGTTTTCAAGAGGCGCGGGTTCAAAACCCGCTGCGTTCAAATTTTTATACGTTTTCTAAATATGTCTTTTTCAAGTTCCTAAGAAGATATCTGTATGCATTTTTAATAAGTTCTAGGCATAAAGCAAATATTTCAGTTAAATTACATATATTTTTTTATATCATTAGCTTTTATTAATATCTTTCGTAAATTTTAAGCAATATAGGAACTAAAATTATAATTGAAAAATTAATTACAAATTAGTTTATATTTTTTAGGAGACGCTATACAAGGAATTATTGGAAGTGAAAGAAAAGTTTAGAAGCGAAAACTTCGATTCCAATGTTTTATCAGAAGTTACATATCTTAATTGTGTTATCAAAGGTATATCCGTATCCATTTAATATAATTTTACCATTCACAATGCAATCAGTTTATGTGAAATTCCTGTGAATTAATGTTAATTTAAATATTACTATACTATAACATAGTGTCTTTTGTAACCTATTTTCTCTCTGCCAATATTTCTATTTGCGGAAAAAGGCGTAAGGCTAAAAATAAAATATGTATATATTTCAGAGGCACTTCGAAAATATTCTCCTATGAGCTGGTTGGATAGGGTAGCAGCTAGCGATTACAAGATTGATGACCAGCTGACCATCAAAGCTGGAACACCTGTGTATATTAATGGCATTGGGATGCATTTTGATCCTGATTACTTCCCTGATCCCGACAACTTCGTGCCTGAAAGATTCTTACCAGAAAATGAATCTAAAATCGTACCATATTCTTATTTACCTTTCGGGGAAGGTCCAAGGATGTGTATTGGTGAGTACTATTTGTTTAGTATTTATTGCTGAAGTTAATATGATTTATTTATGAATATTACAGTTTCTGTATGATTTACTAATTTTTTAATATTGTATTTAAAATATTAATTAGAATATATTTGTAGTATATATATCAGTATCATAATATCAGTATTCAGGATTTTGTATTCAGGATTATGTATACATATTAGGTTTAATACAGGTTTTTTGAAAATCAAGAACTAAGTTTATTTGTATAATGTATGTCACCATTCGAACGTAATTGATTTTTTCTAAATTAACGACAGCTGTGGGTTCGATGCCCAGTTGAAGAATATTTATATTTAAAATATTTTAGTATCGTCGTCCTCGTGATAGAAATGCGTTATTAAGTTCCAAAGTTTGAGACTTTACCGTAACTCTTTGAAAAAACTTGAACGGCAAGAACGGTGTCTGCAGACAGTTCATTGCTATGCAGAAAAAAACAAAAGATACATTTTTAATTGAAATAAAACCAAAATGTGTAACATGTAAATTTAATTCTAGGTATGAGGTTTGGGATTATCATACTACGTATGGCTTTGGCTCTCATATTTCTGAATTATAAAGTAGAAAAGGTACCCGGCACGCCGCGACCAATGGAGATAAAGATACAGAACAAAGGAATGTTCTACGCACCTGGAGAACCGTTACGAGTCAAATATATACCTAGAAATTAGCTTAATACTATATAAATTTCTACTGGTACAAACGAAATGTATTTTCCATTTTTTTAACATATAATTTAATCAAAGGCCTGTTATTAGGTTAAGTAAGTTTTATTATTATTGTTTATAATATTTTTCCATAATATGCATACTTCTTTTTTACTTCATTGTATTATTTTTGGAACGAATTGGACACTTCAGTTTTCATTCCATCCATCCATTCAATCAAATAGTTGCTGGATCTGTTACAGCCCATCGCTGCTCATTATCTAAACAGATTAGAGAAATGATATTGCTTATATAATAATTATAATTTTTTTCTTAACAAGTATCTAACAGCTATAATTTTCACCTAGATCAAACATACGAGTAATATTAATTTTATTTTATCAACTGGCATATGGAGAAAGAAACCTTATAACAAATTATAATAAAATATACCCAACCACTCCCAATATTGAATCTGAGAATTGAATTCATGTAATACATAGCGTGCGATGAGGTCTAAATGTTAGTAAATAATTTGTTATTGAAACCTTGGCGCGGACCCAGTTGGCGGTCTATCGATGTATCGAGCGATATTACTAAAGAGACTGTCTCGGATACTATACTTATCTTATTTTAGTCTATATTGTCATATATTTTTTTAAACTGACACGCTTTTTTCAGATGGTTTATGTACAAGCATAAAATAAAATAGGCCGCTATGTAGAGTAATTTGAGTATTGAATATATAAGTCAGTCTTCTTTCAGTTAGGTTAAGTTTATATTAAGGTTAGATGATTTTGGAATTTGCTATTTACATTACAATGCCTATTTGAAGAGAGCACAAAAGCATCTTCACGCTTTTTCTCATATAGAAGGGTAGTTAGAGAAAACTTAGTGTCTCCGTTCTCCACTTTCGTAGCGTAGCGTAGGTAGCGTGATCGTTGCAAGAATTATCGACCAAGCAACGACCAGCTTAACAGCACGTAAAATTTATAATTTTTAAACACACATTTGACAACTTCCGGCACAATCAAATGTAAATAGTCAAACTTTACAATTATTACAATTATTTAATAAATCAAAATAATAATCAAACTAATATTTTGTTTCATTATAAAGTAAATTATTAAAATAAATAAAATTTATGTTCAATTAATTTCGGAAACATTGTAAAATTTCACTGTCAAACACCGAATGCCGAACACAACATATATTTTCTTAGAAATTTGAATTAATATCTACAATATTGACAATTAACATTTTATTAATATTGGAAATAACATTTTATTTCATACAAACCTATACACAGAATGCACCAGCTTTGTGGGTACTGCTGCCATGATATTGGAGTTAGGTCAACTTGCATTAACTTCTTGAAATAGGTGCCTTGCTTTTCTTATATAAACACATCTTGATCATTTTGATAAGATATTTGATAAATTGAAAATATACTCCATTAGGCCATCGTAGCGCATTGGGACAACGTCCGACTGTAAACGCAGTTGTGGGTTTATTCCAATTCGGGGAGAGATTATTTTTTTTTTAAATATTTTTATATTCTCCGCTCTGATGACTAAGACAAAACGCGACGTTGGGCTCCGCCACTAAATTTCGAGTGGAAAGTGGAGAGCAGAGTGTTTTGACACTAGGTTATCTCTGACTACCGGGAAATCCCTGCTATACGGGAAAATGCGTGAAGTTGTATATTTTTTTAATATTTTTTAAAGTGTTATTCGAACACTAAGGAAATTATAAAAGACACTTGGAAAACGTATAAAAATTTGAACCCAGCGGGATTTGAACCCGCGCCTCTTGAAAACCGGTGGGTTCAAATTTTTATACGTTTTCCAAATGTCTTTTTAATATAGGGGTTTCCATATTTAGACCAAGGCATTTTTTTTATTTTCACATGTCCCGCATATAGCTGATTAGTTATAAAGTACTTAACTTTGTTGCTGACACTTGTGACTTAAATCTGTACGAGTATATAGCTAAGATAGGGTCTTTGTTGAAACAAGTGAATTTTTATATTAGGGAAAGGGTCAATAAACTTTTCAGATACTGCTTTGAGTGTGAACGAAGGTGAAGTTTTGTTTACAATACAAAATGCTATTTTAACCTAAGCACTGTATTATAACTTGGTAAATTAGTTGTTTTTAATAGTAGCTGTAATGCTTGCATTATAATTTTAGATATATTTTTAAACCTCTATATTGTAGTTTTCTCGCGTTACTGTCCTTGAGGACTTTTGTTTAGTGTTTTTGTATGAAAATCAACATTGCTCCAATAAAATATATAGGTATATTTGCTTATATAATAATTGTAATGAAACAACCTAAGGGTCTTATTTCGTAATATATCTACAAAATTTTAAATATATATTTATTAAAAATTTTGTTTTTTTATTTCATAGAGATACAGCCGAAGTACATTAAAAATTGATTGTCCCATAAATTAATTTCTTCTACGAAATGGCTCCAACTCTGTACTCATGAGTGCTTGTAAAGTCAATTGCACAGTTGTACATTCGAGTGCTATATTGTAGTGTTTTACACATTAACTGTTCATAAATCATAGTTTTGAGTGCAACTGGTTTTACTTTTACAGCTGTCAAATGCGAATAGAAATTGCAGCTATAATCTTTGCACGCACAGTCAAAGGTTTTTTAATATCCTCTCTTTTAAAAAACAATCTTATTAATGATACTAGAAATTCAGCGTGTTTGAGTTTTTTCTCTAAATGGGTAAACAATTGGCCAAAAAGGCCTTGGGTTCTGTATCTTTATTAGATACAAAAATTTAATTGAATTTTTCTCTACTTTGTTTAATTAATTCCAATGTAATTTAATATTTTATTTGAAATTTAATTTATCACAATATCCCCTTTTTTCCTTTATAAATTACACCAATTATGGCGAGCGGATGTCTTTTGATCGGAAAGTGTGTATTTCGTAAAAAAGGAGCAGAGTAATAATATTAAATAGTATCAAAGAGAAATTGTTCCACAAAAATCTTCTTTGAGGAACAAAATATTGAATATTCATAATATTTTAATGCCTCTAGAAACAACCGTCGTGAAAACTTAATTGAATTTATGTTGCAAAATTGTTTTTTTAGAATTCCATCTTTTAAATGTAGATAAAGTAATATTTAAATGAATATTGACTTACAAATAATTGGTATATAAAGCAAATATTCATAGTCCGTTAAATTAACGGCCATTACATAACAATTTGAGGTAATTGAAGCCGAGTTGAATTAAGATGGTGCAGTTGTATGAAAAAGAATAAAAAAATTTATAAAAATAAAACTTCATTTTAATTAACATTATAATACTTACAGTAAATATGACTTATATTAATTGTGATAACAACCGCTCGCATTTCAGGATAGACTCAGACTGGAAAACTACTAGACTACGGAAAGGGTATGCTCTAGGTAATGTTCCAAGGCATACAGCCCTAGCATATAAAAGTGCGATGATTTTTTGAACATCATAAAGAAATATATGAGGTTCTTAATATGTATGTATAAAAAAATATTCAACAAAACATTTCTACATACCCTCATACACAAAATAAGGGGGGAAAAGTCCTTTTTTTCACACGGAATATATCAAGAGCAAATGAGTTATGGAAATGGGTGAATATTCCGTAATAATACGTTAGTGACATATTTTTGTTTGATATCATGATTGTTATTTCTTCAATGCCGGCTCTGAAGGCAATTTTGGTTATGTTTCGATAAGATTTAAGATATTGAACAAGTATATTATAGCGAGTTCTTTTCGAACTAAAGGTTGTCTGGAAGAGATGGTTACTTAGTAATGAGGCGGCCTTTTAATATTTGTATTTTTATGTGCTAATTAAATTAGGGACATTTGTGTGTAATGTTACAATATGGTGCAAATAAAGTAATAATAATATTTGCTTCACGAGTTTAAATTCAAAAGCTAACTTAGAAGAAGGGAAGCTAGATTGTATTGAGCTAAAATTTTAATTAAATTTATAAGATTTTTTTCATACCTTATGAGATATCTGTACGTTTCATTCTAGGATTCAACGCACTTTAACTAACTAGACTAGGAAACCTCGTCCAGCTAATATTGGAACCTATAACAAACATTTTAGTAAAACTTATGTCTACTGTTACATATACAATTTTTATTATTTTTACATATTATAGTACTATGAAAACCAAGTAAAAAGCAAATAGAATGACATCTATATTTTAAATATCAAATTTAACCCTATAACAATGGTGTTCATCAAGGTATTATTTGTATGTCTATTTCACTTCTTATATTTAAAGTTTAGTCACAAATACTTTATTGCACACAAACGTTATAAGTAACCAAAAAAATAATCAAAATATACAAAAAGGCGGCCTTATCGCTTACAGCTATCACTTCCAGGCAACTTTTGAGTGTTCGACTTGGATAAAGTAATGGTAGGTGTTGCGTTAAATAGGTCATTTACATATATAACATATGAAATATATGTTTTAATACAAGCGACCCGCTCGCGGCTTCACCTGCGTAAATTACACGACTAAACTATTTAGATTTTCACCCGCCCGCGTTCTTACTTAAATCATAGACTTTGCTTAAATTTATTATTAAAATTATCGTAACTTTTTTATTTATGAACTGATAGAAATAAAATAAACACTAAATATTAATGGGAGCTTACCAAACACAATCATTCGTCACTATTGCATTAAAAGCGGTTCAGCCGTTTTAGAGATTAGCGTGCACAAACGCACAGACATACAGAAAAAATAAATTAAAATCCTTGTTTTTGGTTCTATTACCTTGATAAATGCCTCCAATAATATTTAATTACATATATCTTCCATTTAAAGTCAGCGATCAGTTACAATTTTATTATATGTAAATAATTTATTGCTAATAATTTATTAACACACATATACATACACACACAGTCATACTCGTACTCACACACACACACACCCATACATACATACATACATATTTTGAACCAAATATACACAATTATATGGATATATGGAAATGTTTAAATAATAATTCTTAAGCGAGGATTTTACAATAATCACATTCATATCTGAAACTATTATACAGGCATACCAACCCAATAACTCTGAAAATAGTTGAGAAAATAACGAACGAACAGGTTCGTTCCTTTTTGAGCGTTCTTTGTGCAATAAAATATTTTCCACGCGATTGAATAGCGTTTACCGTTTCTACAATGCCAAGTTTATATTTTAAATAAATATATTTATTGTAAACTCTATTTTTATGAGAAATAAGGTATAAATCCATTTGTATAATGTAAGGTGCCAATTTTTAGGCGAAAGGTGCACATTTAGTATTCATGTTTAAATATAATCTACGAAACTTTCAAATACAATTTTGAATTTATTATATAAGTATGTATTGTTACTTTAGTTTATCTGGGTATATTGATGATTTTTTTTATTTTATTACATATTGTAGGGTATGCAGAGAGATTCTAGTGATCAGTCACTCCAATTTTCACTTTCCGTCAGTTATAATAAACAAGATAGTGTGCTCTAGCAAGAGTCTAAGCCAAAACATAACCGCTTACTCAAAAATTTTAATCAATCTTATTAAACATTTACATAACTTTAAAAAACGGTGTTTAGTAGGATTTTCTTTACGAAACCTGATGTAGGTACTTTAGATGTAGATACTTTTTGTATTCATCATTCCAATACCTACATTCTATATTTAAATATCACGTGGGCAATACAGTAGTGCAGTTAAAGTATATATTATTAGTTTTTGTTATCAGTATCAGTACGGTACACGTTGTATTTCACTCTTACACTTAACGGAAAAGTTTTATATACATACCCGCATTCGCATACGCGGATTCGCCCGCGTGAACTATAGCTGTTTATTATTTCCGGCGGCCTTTTCGTAAAACAATGAAATTCCTGGAAAAATTAAAGCCTATGTTCATCCCAAGACACCCTCAAGTCTATCTTTATAAAATATCATCATAATCGGTTAAGCAATTTGGCCGTGATGAAGTCACAATCAGAAATACAGAGTTACTTTCGTATTTATAATATGAGCATGGATATAGAGTATTGTGTCTTTGAATTCTACTCGGATTATTTATATTTATAATATGTTCTAAAGCGAAAGCGGAGTGTCTTGTCACTATTATATGGGAAAAAGCGTGAAGCTAAAAGTTTGAACGCAGCGGGATTCATACCCGCGCACCTTGGAAACTGTCCAAGTGCTGTGATCGCTAAGCCAGGCGTTCTACATCCAGTGTGTGAATAACACTTTAAAATGCTAAAAATACAAAAAATATTTTCTTTAGTCAGTGTTTGGGTTTCCTTAAACTGGTTAAACAAAGTGGCGCTCGTAGTTGCTTGAAATATATAAAAAAAATGCAGAAAAGAGTGATGTATCAAGTCGACTCTGAAAATCGTAGCCTATGCAATAAAGAAAAAAAATCAAAGTCATTTTACTACAGCAATATTTATTCAAGCGCACAGTATGTCGCGCCTTATTGATATATGAGTGCATAAATTCGGTAAAATGTACAATTTACGTCGAAACTCTTCCCTATCGAATACTATTTTTCATGTAAGTGAAAATGAGTGTAACATACGCTGTGCATAATGGAACACCGCACTAAAGATTAATTGACAATGTATGTATTTATTGACTTTACCGACTTTTGATTCAGAATTACTGTAATATTGAGGCCATCGTGGCTCAGTGTGACAGCGTCTGATTGTATACGCGATGGTTGCGGATTCGATCCCCATTCCCACTCGGGGAAATTTTTATATTTAAATTATTTTCATTTAACGGCCCTGGTGACGTAGCGTTGTGTTGCACCACTGAACACTACACTAGGCACTAGGTAGCACTTCTCTCTGAGTAGACAGAGATAAGTATGCTTTACGGGAGAAAAACGTGCAAGTGGAAAACTAACTATAAAAAAAGTTGTCTTATTCCTGTAAAAAAAAAACTAGTTTCTTTAACTTCGTGGCATGTATAAAAAGACATGCCACTAATAAAAAGAAATAAGTTTTTTTTTTATTCTATAGGCAAGGCAAAGGAGCGTTCGGGTAACCTGCTGGTAAGTGATCACCGCCGCCCACGACCCCGTGTAAAACCAGAGGAGGAGCATGTTGCCGTGTCCTAGTGTCTAGGCCTAGTGCCTAGACACACCGTATTCTGCTATGCCGATTTGGTATAGAACCCACACCCATACCATTTAAGCCCAGCTGGAGGCCTCTAGAATATGTTTGGAAAAGTTAAAAAATTTATATAAATTACGTCACCTAAATTTTATTCCAGTACATTGTGCTCCGTTGAAACATTACCGCATAATTTATACACTGTATCTACAATTTTCATCGAAATCCGTTTTAAATCAATTAATAGTTTCCATGTATAGTGAAATAACTAATAACAATATGTCGTAAACTTTTCCATTTTTTTGTATCAAATTATTATTAAGCTTTTACGTGTACGCTTTTACTGAATAACCGATCAATGAAGATAAGGCTTTACGCTTTTTTCCGCTTAGCTTAGGGCAGATATGAGTCTCAAAACTATGCATTTTAAGAATATATGTTATCTTCCTTGGTCTTCGATTTTCAGCCCGAATCCGACATATTGCATGTTGAGCGGCAGAACTCAACGCCGCGCTTTATCTTGCCACCAGAGTAGAGAAATGAATATAATTAATTATATATATAATCTTATATATTAAATTATATATATATATATATCATTTCCCCAAGTGGGAATCGAAGCCACAACCATGTGTGCAAATTTTCAAACAAGGACGTCGATAAGTATGTCAAAATAGGATTGTAAGATTTTATTACATTGATAGTCAGATAGGCACTGGTCAAGTTTATAAAAGCGTGTAAAACACATTTTTTTTTTACGTGAGGAAGTCCTTTACAGATATCCGCCCGATTGGGGCTCGGACGCGGTTATGTGGGACTCCGGACCGGCAGATATGGGCCGTCCGTTTACCCACTAAAACATCACGGTGCTCCTCCTCCACCGCCACTGGCCAGGGCCATGGGGACTACAATCTTCCTTGAACCCTGGCGGAGCGTGTAAAACACCAGCTTGTAAACTGTAAATTAGAACGTTATTTGGAATTTCTTTTTCTATATAATTATAGTTTAGGACTTCAACCCGCCACGCCGATAGTACCTTAATATTATTATTCTAGGAAGCTTAGTCATCTTAATTACTTTATTTGTAAAATATTAGCTACATAATTATAATTGTCCGAATAAATCAATTTATACCTCTTAAAAGATATGTATTATAAATTTGGTAACAGAAGCAAATATTTTTCAGAGCTTTTCAAAATAGCTAAATATACCTTTGACTAAATATACCTTTTTAAAAAACAAATATACTTCGAACTTGAATTGGAACTCACAATAGACTACCATGTACCATGTTACCACGTTACCATGGTAACAAAGTACGCTAAACTTATGAAAAACACTTCCATTTAAACTTTAAAGTCTAAACTCTCTTTCTCTCTCTCTCATTTAAACTTTTACGCATCTACTGGGCCGCTAGTATATATTGTATAGAACTACACATTACTATACTCTTTAATATAAAATATTTCTTAACAATGTCGTTGGAGCGCGTATATTCTCAGTTATCAATACATATTTTGACTAGTGTCGTATTTCCATACGAATCCCAAAGGGAGAGCGAGAGTCGTATAATATTATCACGCGCGCGTAAATCATTTGAAGTATTCTTTTTTTTAAATAAACACCATTCGTTGATTTATGTTTTATATAAAGAAAATGAATACTTTTTACTCTTTTTCTACATAAAATAGAAATATATTCGTGAGAATTTTGGAAGTCATTGCTCTGTTTGATAACTTAAATGTATCATGAGTTAAAAAAAGTATGTATGAGTTATAATATACTATTTTGAGATTGTAGTGGGATCAAATCCCAGAAATAAACGAACCAGGGGACTCTTCTAGTGCTCTTAAGAACCATTGTATTGTATAACTTTTGTTTGATATTTATCTAACCCGTGTGACCGAGTATACTCACTTTTTATATTTAAATAACAAAAGAAAATGGGACAAAGATGAAAACTCAATGGTGTATTTTAATCTATAAAGAACTCTACAAAAGGACATATTCGTGAGAATGTTAGTAGGGATTTGTTAACTAAACAAAATGGTAGTGGATTCGAATGTCGAATGAGAATGTTCAAATGTAATAAAAAAAGTATAGAAATAACAGTGAAAAATTTTGTCTGCATATCAAATGTATTTATGAAAAAACAATTTCGGTTGATTTCTACTAACAATCGATTAGCGCGAGAGAACTCTACTTATTAAGTGTTTTTATATTAAAATTTTATTCGCACACAATATACGAAAAAAGTTTTGAGAAACAATTTTTTTGGTGAAGTTATATGATTTTATTTGGATTAAGAGATGCTAACAACGAAAATAAGTTGCAATAAGCGTATAAGAATTACGACGCGGCCGAATGCAGAACTCATGGCTTAGCGGTCAGAGCGCTTGGACGGTTTCCAAAAGGCGCGGCTTCGAATCCTGCTGCGTTTAAATTTTTTCTTACAGTATTTTTTATTTCCTAAATGACACTTTAAAAACCTTAATATCTATTAGTTTATAAAATAGGTGTTCCACAAAATTTGGCGAAAGAACCATATACTATGGCCTTAGCATGCAATTTCTAAAAAAAATGCTTAGCGGAGTGTCATGGCACTAGCCTCTTTCTATTTACTCAGTTAAATTGAGGTTATGCGGAAAGAAAGAATAAAAACACCAGTCTCACGTCTTTCATATACCTATTCCATATAAATAATGAACTCTGATTATTGCCACTTTCATATATTACGACTATTTTTATGGCGTCGATAACACGTTATTCGCGACAAGTTATTATTTTCTATATACGTAATTACACTTTTATCTAAATTAGTGGTTCGAGGTTCAAATTTATTTTAGTTTTCATTGATGTTATCTTCCAAGTCGGTTGTAGCAACATATAAGACTGACAATACTGACGTTTTTATATTAATAGACGTATCGCAAGTGCTTGTTGTATTCCATTTGAATGAAGAATATTTTGATTGAGTAATTGAGGCTATGTTATGTTTTGAACTGATGAATTGATACACGATGTTTATTATTAGCACCTACTATTGCCGTATCTTATTACCTTAAATATTACCTTACCATATACTTGAGGCCATCGTGGCGCAGTGGGACAGCATGTCAGTTACAGTTGCAAACTCGAATTGATTGTGGCAGGCGCAGCGGGATTCGAACCTGTGCCTCTTGGTAATCGTCCAAGCACTCCGACCCGTAAGCCATGCGTTCAAATTTTTACACGTTATCTAAAAATATATCTTTATACGTGTTCTAAAAATATATTTTTTGAAACCTTTTTTAGTTTATAATAAATTATTACTTGAATTTATTTCATTATGTATATGTTCGTTTGTTTTATCTAGCATCTTGTTGCAATTTCTCATATAATTCTCTATTATTTGTTAAAATTATAAGAATGAGGATGATGCCTTAAAACAGCGCTGTAGACAACAAGTCTCACAGCATACGCTGAGTTCCTAACTGTGTGAATAACACTTTTAAAAAATTAAAGAATTTAATTCTTTGCAGTTCTCAAAAAATAACCCTACAAATAATACAAAAAGGACAGGATCGATGTCCTGACCCGTTCATAGTAATGGGAGAAGGTCTTTCAATCTCATTAAGCTGGTGATTCGATATCCATTAGACTCTTAATTATTGACGGTATTTCTATAATGGCTTTTATTCAGCGTTTATGAAATTCTCAATAAGAAACCTGATCTTCAACTAGCTTTAATGTATCTACGGGTTCAAATACCGTGCACCCTTTGATACCTTTCAGGTCAATTAAAGTTTACAAATTATAGAACAAAATGTGTAATGTCTATACTAAATCTGCCCACGAGTTCGTCTACTTCGTGTCAGAGTGTCGCTTTTGGAGTGTCTGTTTCAACACAATGGTCGTGGGTTCAAAACTTGACAGAAGCTTGTATCTATAATAAGAGACAGGCTTACTGAGACAATTCTGATATTATCGATTAGATAAATTATTTCAAGGTTCTTTTGACTCTTTAGACATTAGTATATAAAAACTAATATTAAATTATAACATTATAAAAGGTGTTTTTTTTTGCATCTTTTGCAGTTTGCACAGCTCTCGTAAGCTCACGAGGCAAGTAATACATTCATTCAAATACATTCAAATATATTTTTAGCTCCACGCATTTTTCATATAACGGAGTACATATAGAGAAACAAGTGTTGAGTTACTTTACTGTGCATTCTTAAAAATACGTATTTAGTGGATGAACTTAAGGGCGCGGTTAGTCTTAATAAAAGAAAATGAAAATAAAAATTATGAATTCTCCCGATTGGGAATCGAACCCACGACCAATTAAGTGTACACACAGACGCGTCTCCACTGCGCAACGATGGCGTGCTTACAAAATAGACAGAAAATAAGTTACTCCTATATAAATAACGGAAAGTAAAAAGTTCTCTGAAGCATCACTCAGTCCTCACCCGTAATGACTTTGTTTCGCAAATGCGGAATAATTAGCTTGCCTTGAAATATCATTTCTCATTCATGATCTATGGAAAGTTGCGACAGGTATTCTGGGTAGTTTATGACTACTTTAAAACGTTTTGTGAAAGGGGTATGATTGACAAGTTTAGCCAAGAGCCAAGTTTTGTACTTAATAAGTCAAAAGAGTTTTCAATGTATTTAGTATTGAAATATAACTATCGCTATCGCTATATACGAGTATATCGCTGCATTCAAATTTTTATACGTTTTCTAAATATAAGTTAATTGATTTATAATATTTTTTTTACACCTCCACGCTTTATTCCGCATATCAGGGCAGTCATGGAGAACCTAGTGTGTAACCTAGTGTAAGAACTCCGTTTTCCACTTTCTGCCCGATATCGAGACATTGCATGCTGAGAGGCGGAACTCAACGACACCCTTGGCTTTACCAGCGGAGCAGACAAATGAAAATACTGTAGATATATGCACTCCCCCAATTGAAAATCGAACCTGTCACAATCTATCACGCTTACAGTCATACGCAATCCCACTGCTCCACGTTGGCTCTACGTTTTAAATGATTTCTGAATATAAGTAAATATCAAGTTTCGGCCAAGACTGCATAGTGTATATCAAAATAGACCATTAAAATTTGGAGAATATGTTAAATTTTGCATAAGATGTTCAAAAGCTATATGTATGTATACACACATTCGCTCAAAATCGGCTTTTGGCGGCGAGAAAATCTATTACACAAACAGGATGCAGCGATCGACAAAACTTTCCAACAAGCGGCGTCTTGTAATCCCGCCTTATGAAATTCAATGAGCACTCGCCTTAAAATGTATACAACCCTCCGGTCCTCCTTATACCGGTCTCACCCTCCACTCTCTCACCCTAACTAATCACGTACTAGCACCTTACATTGCTGGTCTATCCTTAACGCCTTAATTTCCTAATATACTGGCAAAGCAATGTATGTATATATTACAATCTGATGCCAGTGATGTCGTAGGTTGTTCTTTATCGGTACGTAGGAGGAACTAAGTTTACGAGGATCTCAAGAGTTGGAGTCCTTGTGTTAGATAAATCCTTAACATCTAAAATATTCAGCTACCCACGTACCGGGAATTTGATGTCAAAAGAATATGTTTTGTGACTAACAGCCAACTATTTTTCCTAGAAATTAAATTCAAGAACTGTAGCTGGAATATATTTGTGTTTTTTAAACATAATATATTTTTTTATAATATTTTGTTTATCTTTTGCAGCTTCACGCTTTTTCCCGCAAAATAGGGTAGATAGAGAGAACCTACTGTCACTAAACGCCGTTCTCCGCTTTCCGTTTTTCTGAGATTACAAATAATTTTGATTTTAAAGAGATGAAGATTTTGTATTTAAACTACCGATCCGCTCGCGGCTTCGCCCGCGTTAAATATAACTGTTTCGTATTTTCGGCTGCCATTTTTAAAACAATTAAATTTTGTATTTCTACAAAAAAATGGGAGAAAAATCTAGCTTTCCACATTAGTGTTAATATGGTCCACTAAGACATAGTGTTGAGTCTAAACACATGGAAACAGTACAATGGAGACCGGGGATATCTTCCACTTGATTTGACACTAATGTCGTACAGTTAATAGCTTTTTATAATAACCTTTTATATATGTTACTGTAAAAGCTCTGATTTCAGAAAATTTCAAGTTTTCTCAAGTAAAGCTTAAGATTTACTAACTTCAATGGTAAAGTCAGAATTGCTTCTAGCTAAACTAATCAACAATTACCAAGGCTCTTACAGTTAAAACTAAAGTTTTACAAAGGTATTTCGAAGTAAATTAAATAAAAGTTTGGACATTTACCATTATTATTGGTAAACTTTTAGTTTAAGGACAACTTTTACCTTTACTTTATAGGACAGTCTTCGATTTTACCGTAGTTCAGGGTTTAACAGTAACATACGAGTATAATATATCCATCATTCTCACCTCACGCCCTAAGATGAATCTACGCAGTTGCGCAAATGTAAGGACGGATCATGATTTATTATCTGAATCACTACCGAAACCTATAATAATGAGTTTCTTGAATCTCAATTTGATCTTTTATTATTTATAAGTGCCTGACTGTCTGACTGTAAACGTGGTTAGTTGTGGGTTTGATTACAACTCACTAGAATGATCGTAATTTGATTCTTTTTTCTTCTCTGGTTAAGTACCTAAGATAAAGCGCGGCGTTGAGTTCCGCTACTCAATACTCGATTTCGCGATGAAAATGGAGTTGGGGAGGGGGGGTATTTTAAGACTAGTTTCTCTTTCATTATCCTGTTATGCGGCAAAAAGCTTGAAGCTGGAAGAAATATCCGTAGTAAAGTCGAAACACACAATTTATTCAAAAGGTACCTATTGCGGCTGAATAGACATTTTTGGACAAGCAAAATCAATTTATGGAGCAAAAGAACGAATTACGTAAAATATTGTTTCAAATGTTCACAAAGAAGCCTTTTTCTATTTTTATTTGTTCAATGAAAACAAGATAGGTCTATAGAATTTTTTATGAATATACTTTGAATTGTAGTAGATTTTTTTTTGAATAGACTTGTTATATAATAATTACATGTTTCTCGTAAGATACATTTGCTGAAATATTATTTTCCTGTACTGGTTGGATAAAATGAAGAAAGGAACAAAGAATTGCGTGAAATTATTGTATTAATAGACAGAAACAAATTACACAGCATTTTCTTTTGAACAGATGCGCTACTTTGTCCACGAAGCGGGAACTTACGTTAATACACTCTCCGTTTTTCGCCTGAATGCGATGGACGAGTGACGGAATTCAATGGGGCCTGTTATCTGATCGGAAAAATAAAAAAAAAGTTTTAAATTATATAATCGTTCACAAGAGTAGGGATGGAACCCACAATCATTGAGTTTTAGTTTTTACAGTCAGAAGTCCCATTGCGCCACTATAGCCTAAATATTTCTAATCTCATTTATTTTTCGTTTAAGCAATTATATTGCATGACTAGCTAGCCGCTCGTGGCTTCGCCTGCGTAAACTACATGACTAAACTATTTCATTATTTCGCCCACCCCCATTCTCACTTAAATCATAAACTTTAATTGAATTTTTTTTGGTTATGAACCGATTGAAATGAATTAAACACTAACATTAAATCTCAATTTAATTTAATTATTGTATTTAAATCCGTTGTAAGTTGTTTCTAAAATAAGCGCCAACAAACAAACAGATAAACTGACAAAGAAAAAAGAAAATTAAAAATATATATTCTCTTTTTATATATATAAATGAATTAATGTATATATTTATACACCTTAATGTAACCATGCTATTATAATTAAACGTCAAAGTCATAAAATTGTGGCATTTGGTTGTTTCCGTTTATGCATCTTTCACGCTTACAGGGGTAGGCAGAGAGCCCATATTAGGCTTAGTTTCAGGCCATTTGAAACTGGACTCAAAAATCATCAAAGAAATTATGAAAATTTCAAGAAAATATTCGATATTAATATAACACGTTGCAAATATCCAATTACATTGTACTATTTTTAGGGCAAATATTTTTGTCCTTTCGCCTTAATTAAAAAGAAACGAACCGAGAGCAATTTGGGTCTCTAAGCCTAAGGAAATTGATTCTACCGTTTGTACTTATTGAGAATTCTTAAACAGATATCGTTTATCTTCCTCTATCGAGATAGCCTTATTGGACCACTAGCGTCGTATCGAAGCATTGTTTAACCTTTTTTTTTTATTTACAGTGAGCAGATTTGTCTTCCAAACCGGTGGAGATTGTCAATACTGACATTTAATGTTAAACGACGATTTGTAATTGCTTGTAATAGCCTATTTGTAGAAAGAATAGTTAGATTTTGACAGTAAGCCAGTCTTGGTGTAGATGTGAAGCCAGCCACCAAAACCCACCAAGAATTAAGGATTTCACTTGTAACTGTTTAGTATAATTTTTATACATTAAATATTTTTATTTGTTTATGACAAAGTTAGAAGACTTATTCTTTGTCTGCTAAGACGGAAGTACCGCATGATGTGGAAGATCTGTAAAGCTTAGTTGTTCACTTTTAGCTCATTTTGAGATGTGCTTTTTAAGAAATCAAAGCCATAATATACACGAAAATTATACTTATCGTTATCGTTTCCATGAAGATTATAAAAAAAAATAACATCATACAAGGCGCCTAGCACCTTGCGCGGAGACAATACAGTTCTGAAAAAAGAAATGATTTTGTCACCATTGACTCTAATAACGTTTAATGAGAAGGAATCGAACCCACAACCAATGGGGTTTCAAACGATGGCCTACTTGTTAAGCATTTCGCTAGTAACATCCGTATCTATAGGGACATAATATATTAGTTTACAAAATACAAAGGACAAAGGGCAATCTGTCAACATCGCCGCGGGTCAGTGTATTTACTGAAAAATGTTAGGATCTTTGCAAGCTTTATGTCTTTTAAACGCTTTTGTGTTCAAAGAAACAGTTTATCATAGCACAATCTCCTGATTTTAAGCACAAAGGTGTTATGTACGTGTTTGTATAGAATAAGAATTTATTTATATAAAATATGAAAATAAGAATAAAAATATAAACATATAAAATGAAGGACTTGGTACGTATTTATATAAGTAAAGTTAACAGTAAAAGCTTAACGCTTTTTCTCACATAGCAGGGAAGTTAGAGAGAAGCTAGTGTCAAGGCACTACGTTCTCTGATTTCCGCCCGAATCCGAGACACTGCGTGTTGAGTGGCGGAACTCAATGCCGCGCTTTGTCTTTGTCAGTGAAAATAATTAAAATATCCTCCTAGTGGAAATCGAACTTACAACCATCGCGCATACAGTCAGTCAGCGTTAGTATAATTTAAATTCAAAAAAAATTCATACATCAGAACATAGATAATTCCATATTCTGAAGGTTAAACAGTATTATGCTTTTTGTTTGTAGGTACTTCGACTAGTGGTCGAAGTACCGAGGGAAAGCATACTTATGGGAGCCTAGATTTAAGCCGCCATCTATCATTATATGTATGTTAAGGTTCCATTAAAAAATTACTAGCAAAGTTACATGCAGTAAACGTGGTACGGAATGCGTAATTAAAACTTTAATAGTGCGGCCCGTTGATTGACACGCCCTGCCGGCGCTAGTGTTAACTTGCGGTCGCGTTCAATTTCGCTGAGTACATTTTAGCTTTGCCGCAAGTTAAATTGATTATTGTTACTAT
Source organism: Podotricha telesiphe (assembly GCA_038994665.1). NCBI lineage: Eukaryota > Metazoa > Arthropoda > Insecta > Lepidoptera > Nymphalidae > Podotricha > Podotricha telesiphe. The sequence continues at coordinate 194,024 of JAOYRR010000330.1, forward strand.
TATATGAGGATAAATGTTTGAGTTAAAACAAGATGTTGAGGCTACAGGTTTTGCATTCAAATTTATGAATAAGTTGAAAGAAAATTTCTTTCTTAGTCAGGCGTGCGTTGTTATTAAATATACTTAAATTATATACTTTATTGCAAATTAAAAAGCTGTTGTTGTAATTGAGGCCATCGTCACACACTAGGACGGCATAAGACTGTAAACGGAATTGGTTGTAGGTTAGAATTCCACTCGGGGGAATAAGACATAACGTGGCGTTGAGTACCGCCACTTAACACTCAATTTCATGATTGTCTTGATACTAGGTTTTGCTTGTTATGCGGGAAAAATTGTAAATCTGAAATATACAAATAAGTTTATTTTATTTTATGCAATATTTTCAATAGTTCATAATTTACAAAATTGATTTCATATTAGAGTACCTTGCCCTACATTCTATAGAATATTTAACCAAATTATTTCTTGGTATAAATTTCACATGCACAGGTTAGGTAGGTAGGAAAGTCCTCTAGTCTCTATTTTTATGTCGTCCGGTCTAAGTGTGTTTGTAAGAGGAATTATCTTATAGTTTAGGATAACTGGTGTTAGCGCGAATCTTTCTGTCATTAAGAAACCAAACCTTTTAACTGGAAAAATATTAAAATTACGTAAAAAAATACTGAAGCACAATATTTTGGTACCAACCATTTGAACAATTTAAAGTCAAGATTAAAAAGAAATTATTAAGGAATAGTATGTTGTCCTGTCCACGAATACTATTCTGATGTTAAGGTGTGGAATTAAATGCTGTTGATGCTGACTCGGGAGGCTAATGATGGCTATGAGCTTATTGTAGAATATTTGAAAAGAGCATCTGTTGAGCTTCTCGCCGGCTGTCTTAGCAGAACTGCCTTCCAAGCCGGCGGTGGCTTAGGTAAGGTGAATATTTTATGCTAATTGAAGATTCGTAAGTGCTTGTTATATAGCCTTTTGAAAAATGAATATTTTAATTTGATTGTATGTACTCACTAACAGTATTTTATGCAGTATATGAATAAAGATTTTTTCAAATACAAATATCTTCTAAGATATTTTGATATCTTTTAATCATAGGTGTTTGAATTGCACTTGAAACTAAAATATCATTTTAAGCGTGGTGGCGCCGAGGGAAAAAGGTCTGACTGTAAACGCGATTGGTAGTGGGTTCGATTCCTGCTCAGTGAAATGTTTACATTTAATTATTTTCATTGCTTTGCTCTGGTAAGAAGACAAAGCGAGGTTTTGAGTTCCAACACTCAACACGTAATATCTCAATGTCAAGCGGAAAGTGGAGAAGGAGGTCACTGACTACGCTACGGGAAAAGCGAAAACCTACTAACTTTATTTTCAATACGTTTTTTTAGCTTAAATTATAGCTATTTAATCTATTTGTATATCACTTTAACAAAATTTTGCAATGATTAGGTAGAAACCTGCCCAGACAGTACAATTTTTTAAATTAAGCATGTTGCTTTCAGAGTAGAGAGAGAAATCCTAGTACCTAGTGTGTCACTTCGTTTTCTAGTCCTCACACATTTTATAGACTATAAAGAATCTTTTGTTAACTATAGAAGTAATTACAACCGGATTTGAACCCACAATCATTGGCTATAGCCTAGATATTCTTCAACTCTGTAGGAGTTGACGACGAAATGCTTGCATCCTTAAACAAAAAAATTACCTTTACAAAATCTAGGCCCTTATCCAAACTGTAAATAAGAATATGGATATATATTTTTCTCGTTTTCAGGTAAAAATCTCTCCGGAATTCAGGGTCGTAATGGATACCCACGCTGTTGATATATAAGACGGTACCAGCTTCTATAGTGTGGGTTTCGTCTATTTGATACTCAGAATTTGCGATACGGTGTAACCAACCCATTATACTGTATTTACGTAAGGTCTCTGTTGAAAATATCCATATTCCTTAATATGTAACAAATATATATAATTTAATATTAGTCATCAATTTTAGGAGATTAGGTATGATTATTTTTGCCCGATGACGATGTCGCCATCGTCTGCTTGAATTTCTAAAATAAAAGTAGCCTTAGTTACTCCTTATTACATTAATTATCTACCAGTGAAAGTCTCGTCATAATCGGTACAACCATTCCTGAGATTAGCCAGACGAAGAATTGAAAAATAAAATTAAAAAAAACATTTAGTAAAAAGCTGTTATTTCAATATTACAAACAGACACTCCATTTATTAGTATAGATTAAATGTTAATAAAAAGGAGTTACTTGTATCAAATGTTTAATTATGTGTTAAAATACAAGTACCGCTATTTAGAAATATGATGTTGTTGATAGGGCAAACTGGGTTTCGGCTCTATGTCGCGTAGACTATGAAACAAGGCTATTAAATTAAGAAGGAAACACTGTAGATACCTTTTTACGTAAACTATGTAAATTAACTTTAATGAAATTTGGTGTAGTTCAATTTTGTACATGCCAATATTTATTATAAAACGTTAGAAATACATTAACACATTAAATAGTTATTACACAAACCACCATATGTTTGGCTTATCCTTTTGTATAAACTAACACACACAAGACGACGCGTTTACACATATATAGTAGACCCTTCTAGTATATTTAAATATAAAAAATGTACATCAACGTCTTTTACATAAAAATCTTAACTTTTTCATATACATTTTCAAAAATTAACGTAAAATTGTACGATAACATTGGTTTTTAAAATTGAAATATATATATATATAGAAAATTTTTAAAAATTTTAATGCAGCGGGGTTTGACCCCGCGCTTTTTGAAAACCGTTCAAGCGCTCTCAGCGCTAAGCCATCCGTTCTACATCCGGCTACGTACAAATTCTTATACGCTTATTACAACTTATATTTGTTGTTAGCATCTCTGTAGAGAGATTTTTACAAATTTCTGCTACCCAAAGATTATTTTACGAACAATCGTTTGGGAAGAGAGAATGCTTTTTTTATTAGACGTGTGCTTAAACATTGTTACATTAAAACTTGTATACGATATTTTAATAAACGAAATTATGAATATTTACTTGTTTATCAGGATGATATGCAAGTTCACAGCTGGCGAATGTCATGATTGACCCAACCGACTCATATCCGCCTAGCAAGAATATAGAGGCTTGAGCCACAATGAATTTCTATGAATAACCTAAATTAAACAATGAAAATTATATTCATTTTGAAGACAATATGGACCAAATAAAATATATATATAAAAAATATTATTGTAATAAGCATATTTTTTATATAATTGTTTCTAGTAATATTTTTTTACTTCAGTGGACAAACCATTTATCGTACCAAAGTAAAGTTTAAGAATTACAAAATAATGTTGGCATGGATACCATTAGACTAATTCTAGACAGTTTAATTAAGTTTGTCTAGACTAAACATAATTTGTTCTCTATACTAAATTCCTCCTGGTTCATGTGGCGGAACTCAAAGCTGCACTTTTTCTGATATATATATAACGCACGTGTTTAATATACTTTTAAGACCTGAGTTAAAAATATAAAAACAATTTTAAATAACAATTTACGTTCTCGGTTAAGTTCACTGTCTCTTTTTATTTTCAGTAAAAGTTCGACTAAATCCTAGTACGTTTGTCTGTCGGTAGTGGCTTCCCTTTGAACAGCAATACTATGCAATATCATCTTGAAGTACGCTTAACAGGATTTTTAAATAATATTTAAATCTAAATAATTAAATTAAAGTTTATTTAAAATATACATATGCACAAACCAGTGACGTTATTTATAACGTATTATTTAATATTGCATCTTGATTTTTTTTATATTAATGATTTGTCTTATTTTCATTTCTCTGGTCTAGGGCGGCGTTGAGTTCCGCCACGCAACACGTAATATCTCAATTTCGGGCGAAAAGTTGAGAACGCAGTGTCTTGATACTAGGTCCTGTCTTAATACCCTGAGGGAAATACTATGAGGGAAAATATTTGGAGCTAAATAATTCAACCTAGTAATACTTCATTATGTTTTCAATTATTTACTCATTTCCACACTTTGCCTGACCAGACTAGAGAAATACAATATTTTTAAATATCGCTCAATGAAATTCGTACTCGATTGGTCGAAATTTGTCTTTATTTCATGAACAATCAAAAAATCAAATGGAGTTAGTAAAAACTCACCTGAAATAATCCACTAATTTTGGTAAAAATAGAATGCTACACCGCGATAATCTCTAAATACACTGAATTTAGAATATTCTGTTGTGATATCTCTCATAAAATGAAATTGTTAAGGAATTTTAATATGTTGAAATGTGATCTAATACAATATGTATTACAATTTCTGTGATACAATTGAGAAGTACAATTTTTATCTATAAAAATCAAATGACGTTTGTTAGTCTCGCTAAAACTCTAGAAAATTACAACGAAATTAATAACAAAAACAGAATTTTATTTTCCTATACACGCATATACGTATGTGCATACCTGTCAAACAGGATGTTTTCGGAAAAAAACATATTTTAAGAAAATGTACAAAATTTTAAACGCAGCGGGACTCTTCGAAACTTTTCAAGCGGTCTGACCGCTAAGCCATGCGTTCTACATCCATCTACGTCGAATATCTTATACGTTTTTACAACTTATATTTGTTGCTAGCATCTCTTTAGAGAGATTTTTACAAATTTCTGCTAACCAAAGATTATTCTACGAACAATCGTTTGGCAAGAGAGAATGCTATTTGTCCAATTCTATATATATATTTTCTATATTCTAAGTGTGCTTTGTGCTTTAATTTTTTCTATATTCTAAGTGGGGTTTTTTCAATTTTCTTATTGTGTGAATAACACTTTAAAATATTTTCGGATATCAAATATTAAGCAAGGAAAATAGCTTAGAATGTGGAATATTAAAAGACCTAGCATAAGTAAATTCGGGAGTGCGTAATCAACTTTCCCTTTCCTGTCCCAACCAATCACCATGAAAGTTGTGTTCATATATTTTTTCGTATGTCATTGAGTACTTTCTATTTTCAGTTTTCTATCCTTGTGTATTTTTTTTTTAGGTTGATTACTGAGGCGGTACCGGTTTGCTAGTCCTACTAATATTATAAACGCGAAAGTTTATAAGGATGTAAAAACTACTGTATGGATTTTAATGAAACTTATGTTCAAGCCATTAAAGCCAAAATAGTGAACCATTGTAGTCAATAAATTAATATTATATTATATATATATGCTAAATGCATATGTATACACGCTACATATATCAGAATATTATTTTTTGCTATTTTTGTGTCTGTCAGTCTGTTTGTTCCGACTAATTTCTAAACTAAACGGCTACACCGATGTTGACGGGGCTTTCACTGGCAAATAGCTGATGTAAGATCTCCACGCGGACAAAGTCGCGGGCACAGCTAGTTTTAAATAAAACTATAAAAGTGTTTACAATAGTAAGTTTTTAGAATGATATGTTACTTTGGTTATATATTAATTTAAATTTAGCGTGACAGGACTTGTCATGTCATGTCTTAGAGCTTGATCAAGCGTTCTATCCATTTGTTCTTATCTTATCGACTTAAGTATATGGAGTTGCATAAAAATTTATTCAAGGAAGATTTTTCCAAAATTTTACGCAGCACACCTTTGATATGAGGAATCATCGAAACCAAATCGAAACACACGTTAAATAAGAAAAACATTTGAACACATAAATTAATAATTTTAAATCCCTAATACCATGTATATATTGACCATGGATTGGAAAAGCTACTTTTAGAATCGAATCATATGCTAAATGTTCTTTAAATTAGATTTTTGTGTTTTTTAGAAGCATTCCTTAAAGATCTCTTTAGATTTTTTACCTTTAGATCTTGGATTTCATTTCCTTCATTAGCAATCCTTTGAACTAATTCCTTGCACTTAAGATTGATAAAGTCTTCCAGATATCTGAGCTTTGCGGCAGTAAAGACGCTAGTCAAGCGTCGTCTTATGGATGTCCAAATTCCTGTTGGAATTTCATTCTTGCTTTAAATTTCCTTTTATATATTTAATGTAAATTAATATTCTTTTTTTGTTTTTTGTTGTTTTTGTTTATCTAATATAAATTACATATAAGTTTACTTTACTTAAGTCAAAGTAATTATAAAAACTTTAGATAGTCTATCATAAGGATTTTTTGTCTTCACGCAACTTTTATTTGTGACGGGTAAGGTTAATAATTTTAACAAGCCAGAAAATCGCTTATCATTTTTTTACAAACTTCAAAGTTTTTCTAACTCAAAAAGTCATTTCTTTTGGAATTGAGTGGAGTGCGTGATTGAGTGGAGCGTCTAGTAAAAGTAAGTATAATAAACACACATGAATATATGTACTTACATAAATTTAGTCCTCCAAAAGAATCTATTTCACCGGAGCTGACATATCGATCTCTAAAATTCCCAAAATTTTTGACTAAAAATTTCTAGCTATTTCCGGTGAGTCCACCACAAGGCAGGGTTTCTAGTATAACCATATGCCATATATATGATCAATTCAAGTCACCATATATGCATATGAAAAACTAGGCGACTAGAATTGATCGTTATTATTACTGTTTTATATTACAAATTTATAAGACATAATAACTAGTTTATTTAAAAATACCTAAAAAGGAACACGCTTGACTTGATTTTTCGCTATCCTAGTAATGGGACTAAATCCTACGATCTCGATATATGTGCCAAATTTTAATTAAATTGTACGTCAATACTGATTGATAGACATAGGTTAAGGAACAAGCCCAAAACCATAGCGTATATTATTGTACACATTGCCACTGCACCATGCTTTCAAAAGTAAAATACTAAGTGTTAACGTCCCTTTTATACAATTTTTTTACATTTACGAACTGATTATGGCGAATTCCGTGATTTTCTAATACGTAAAAAATATTTTTTCTTAGGATCACAATATATATTATAGAAACTTACTGGATTTTATCAAGAATGTTAAGCTTCCAAAGATAGGGCTTGGCGGGGAATGTGGTACGCGTCGCATCGCCCAATACATTCTCACTCCATTCCATTTTAAATATATTAATGTTACTATATATCCAAACCAAAATTAACATTAGTATCTGTATCATGCTAAAATAGTTATTGAAGATTGATAAAAATATCTTTGTTTTTAATAGTCTTAATAAATACTTCCTATAAATATATATTTTTTAACATTTTTTAAAGTGTTCATCGCAAACTTAGGAAATTAAAAAAGACATATTTAGAAAACGTATAAAAATTTGAACGCCGCGGGATTTGAACCTGCGCCTCTTGAAAACCGTTAAAGAACGGTTCTTGGACGGTTTTCAAGAGGCGCGGGTTTAAATCTGGCTGCGTTCAAATTTTTATACGTTTTTTAAATATGTCTACTTCCTATAAAGTTATCGAGTTATCATCACTCGCAATATTATTTGTGTGAACTAAAATGCGTATTGCGTTTTTTCATGTTCCCATATGAATTTCCAGATATCCTGTCTCAATACTGCCCAAGGCTACATCCTTTTTATGTCATTATGTGTTTTAAATTGTACTGGCTATAGAGCTTTGTCAACTAGAACGAAAGAACGAAAATATTATTACGAAAATGGCCTCGAGTGGGAATAGAACCTAATACACTTTATTCTTATTTTTATTGATAGCATCCTTTTTATTAACTTAAATATAACGGGTAGTAGAAGATAATAAATTTAAATCCCAAAACAAAATAAGAAAATAATTCCAAAGAATTGTAATTAAGACTAATATAACAAATATAACAATAAATAAACAGTGTATTAATACTATAGCTTATTATTTTGTAAACAAAATCCAAATAAAGATATTGTCATACGAAGCGCAAACGGTAAATGCGACCGGTCTTTGTAATATGCAAATAATTATATTGTCAGATGCATTTTCTAAAGAAAACCTGATATTAGCAATTACATAAGCAACAAATAATATTATTTTGTATTGACTATATTACCTCATCAACTTACAATGTATTTAAGTAATGACATTCAAATGAACTAACGACGTTGTAGAATGTATGATACCATTCATGATTCGGTGGAGATTCTTTAATTTGTTTCAGGTCTCGTATATAGCAGCCGCCAGGGTTCACGAAATATTGTAGTCCCTGTGGCCCTGGCCAGTGGCGGTGGAGGAGGAGCACCGTGAGGTTTTAGTGGGTAAACGGATGGCCCATACTGCCGGTCCGGAGTCCCACATAACCACGTCCGAGTCCCCGATCGGGCGGGTATCCGTAAAGGAAAAAAAAAGGTCTTGTATATAGCAAGGTAGGCATAAAGACCAGTGTGATATTCCAACTATGATAATTTTTTCCCAGTCTGTGATAAGACAAAGCGCGGCGGTGAGTTCTGCCACCAAACACACATATATCACCTTAGGACGGGAAACGGGAGATAGGAGTTTTTGACGATAGGTCCTCCCTGATGTAAAAGTGTGAAGCTGATTTTATTTGACCCGATTCTGAATTGTTTAACATTAAAAAAATGGAGCATGTTTTACTTTTTATTTTAAATAAAATTATTTGACTTTGAGTTTGACTTTCTGCTTTTTATGTTATTAGTGCCAATGATAATTTTGAAAAAGACTAGAGCGAACATTTCATTCCCAAGGCGTGTTATCATTTATGAAATATTTCATTACGTAATAAACTTGAACACACTAAGTCTTAAAAAAAGACATATATAGAAAACGTATAAAAATTTAAACGCAGCGGTATTTGAACCCGCGCCTCTTGGAAACCGTTCAAGCGCTCTGACCGCTAAGCCATGCGTTCTACGGTTGGTATGGTATGGTTATACGTTTTCTAAATAATGAATGAATAATTTATACAACCAAAATATACATTACATTGTGACGACACTGTTCATTTTTCCTACAAAATTCATCGGATTCAGGAATTTCCGGAGCAAAGGATAGGAATTTAAAGAAAATTCAAACAACGAATGACGAACGAACAGGCTTCAAAATTCAATTGCTCTTTTATATTTTTTCTTAACAGTTTGGAATCGTACGAATTGATTTTTGTTCCAACTACAGCAGTCAAAACATTCTGTGTAATAGAATAGTAAAAAAAGATTAGATTTTTATTATTTTATAGTGTTATTCGCACGCTTAGAGTATGGAATACATTTTTAGAAAACTCAAACTTAACATAATTTATTTTAATCAGTCACCCAAATCAGAATCGAACTCACAATTAACGCGCTTACAGTCAGACTCTGCTTCACTGTGCGCTCTATGTAATCATTTTGTCTAGTATTGAATACCTTGATTGAATAATAACTTAATTAAAACATTAGGATTAAAACAAATAATGAAACACAAAATAAGTTTTCAGATTCTTTACTTATAATTCATATGCATTATTATAATTAAGGATCTTATATTAATTATACTAATAGCGTTATTTGCGCATTACTTTCTAGGCTCGAACTTTACCGGGACGTCTTCGTCGGGGAGATAAAAAAGTGATCGAGAAGTTATTTTAATATGATTAGGTTTTGGCGCCCCCGGAACAGGATGCATCTTGTAGTTTAGAACTACTGACGATATTGCATATCTCGCAGTCATATAGCCGAATCTTTTACCTAAGGTAAAAAGTACAAATCCATAAGTGTAAGTGTAACTTGTACTTCACAAGTGAGTACATAGCTCTATGGACCAAGCTCGGTGTCCCATTAAAATACGAATAAGTATTTGTTTCTAAATTTCTTTTATCACCTTTATCCGGCGTAGCAGGGTGGGCAGATATAACCTTATGACATGACGGAACGGTACGTACTCTCAGCACTCTCCGCCTCAGTCAATACTCGCCGCCCAAATCCGCGACATTGGAAGTCGAGTGGCAGAACTGAACGCCGTGTTTTGTTTAGCGGAGCAGGGAAATGTAAGTTATTTAAATATAATCTATAATCATCGTGTTGACAGTCAGATGCTTCATCATTATTGTCGGGATATTTTTGCAATTTTCTAAGTAAAATGGATGAGACAAAAATTAAAATGGATCTGCGTTAACAAGTATAATATATATAAATAATACTAACCAATTTTGAACTTCTGTATGTTTATATATTTAGGATGAGTTTCGAGAAGGTTGCGGATGCGACTTTCAGAATAATTTAAATTATAAATATGTATTTGTGAAATTCATGCTCGATTACATTGAACTTTATATATCGAAATTGTCTAGTAAATGATGCTTGTGGATTCAAAGACTAGCCAAAATTAATAATTGTGTTGATTATTGAATTATTTTTTATACCCTAGTGATTTTTAATAATATAATGAACAGCGTCAGACTGTAAACGTGTTGCTTGTAGATTCGACTACTCAGGGCATGAAATGTTTCAAAATTATGTCCATTTTCCTGCTATTGTAAAGTAAAATGCGGGGTTGAGTTCCGCCTTTCAGCACGCAATGTCTCGAATTCGGGCGTAAAGTAAAGAAAGAAGAATATCATGAGACGAGGTTTACTCTGCCTACCGTGTTCTAAGGAAAAAAGCGTGATACTAAAAAAAGTAATTAAAAGTCTTACCTATACAAAACCTTGGCCCTTCTCCAAAAGGCATATAAGAATATGGACATATATTCTCCATGTTCTTAGGCATGAATCTCTCCGGATCGAATTTGTACGGATCAGGATAGTATTTAGGATTGTAATGCATTCCTATTGTATTGATGTAGATGACGGTACCCGCCTTTATAGTAAGAGATTCGTCGACTTGGTAGTCCGAAGATGCGATGCGATCCAACCATCCCATTGTTGTGAATTTTCGAAGAGTTTCTATAGAAATAGTAAGTTAATTTTAGTTTTATACATAATAGACTGGCCTGGTTGCTTAGCATATTCTAATAGAAGGACTTACAGCCGGGTCCCGGCATTTAAATTTTACAGGGTCCCTTATGAAGATTTTATTGGATGAATAATGGGATCCGACTTTATGCTTTCTTTTATCAATATTTTAAGGAACTAGGCTTGCTTTTTCTTTTCTTATACGTAGTCTGACTTTTTAAGTGTACACTTTTTAGCTAGGATACATTGACTTTGTTATCAGGATTATAAGACGGTAAATTTCGGAATCTTGTCATTTCACTAAGGGAGACTAATATCGTGGATATTATTAAACTACTGACTATTAGTCCCTCTAAAGATCTAGGCCGGCTTAAAGCCACATATTATGCTTGTTTTAACCCTTATCACCTAACAGTCGTTGATTCGACGAATATGTGAATTGTAAATTAGTGGTAAAAAAAACAAAGCATTTAACCTCTACCAGCTTCTTTCTATAGAATAAATAAATAGTAATAGAGTAAACTAATAAACACCGTTTAGTTCTAGCTAATATTGTAATATAATGTTTAGGTCAACAATAGCGAACTTTTATACGTAAATACCTTTCAGAACAGCGTTGAGATAAGGCAGCTCGGCGAGCGTATTGGCTTCAAATTCGTCACCTCCATTAATTTCCCTGGCTTCTATTAATTCCTTATATAATTTTTCCTAAAAAATAATTTATAATTTACAGGTATATTACAGTGAATATTTTTTTACATTTTTTAAAGTGTTAATTGCACACTTAGGAAATTAAAAACACATGTTAAGGTTGGCTCTTGAAAACCGTTGAAATGTTAAAAAATGGTAAAAAATATTTAATACATATCATTCTCTTTTACAAAATGATTGTTCATAGAATAATTTTTGGGTAGCAGGAATTTGTAAAAATCTCTCCACAGAGATGCTAACAACAAATATAAGTTGTAGTAAGCGTATAAGAATTTCGACATAGCTGGATGTAGAACGCATGGCTTAGCGGCCAAAGCGCTTGAACGGTTTTCAAGAGGTGCAGGTTCAGATCCCGGTGCGTTAAATTTTTTATACGTTTTCTAAATATGCCTATTTCAATATTACAGTGAAGTACATACATTAGTACCCAAAATATTTAAATAAGTGAAATAATGATTAATTTAGTTATTTTATCTGTGTAATTCAATCAGCGTATTTCCTTAAATTAAATTACTATATAACTGATAATTTTCTAATCAAGTTCGTAGTTGTATAATAATTTATGTTAGCTGAATAAACGTAAATGCAAGAGAAATATTACATTGCTTAATGTAATATTTCTCTTGCATTTACGTTTATACAGCTAGAATGCTTAGATTTCAAGAAATCTAGAAGTACTCCTACAACTCGACCAACATTTTATAAAAAAAATCCATATAGGCGCATTGTGGCAAAGTTGGACAGCATCTGATTGTAAACGGATAGTAAATTCTTTTTTTTTGTTTCATTTCTCCCCTATATTAAGACAAAGCGCGGCCTTGAGTTCCGTCACTCAATACGTCTTTAATTCAGGAAATGAAAGTGGAGAACGGAGTGTCCTCTCTCTGCCTTCTCGGCTTTTAAGCGTAGAACTAGAGAAATAAAAAAAGTTAATTTATTATAAGTTTCCCAGATTATGAAAGAATTACCTGTGTTTCTGGATGATGTGCCAACTCATATGTTGCGAAAGTGAGAAGAGTCCCTGTCGTTTCGTATCCACCGAATAAGAAAATGGCCGCTTGAGCAAGGATAAAATCGTCGGAATAACCTGAACGACAAGTGAAAATATTTTTAAAATAAAAAACTACGTATACCTGTCATAGTAATTACTAGTTTAAGACCGTAATTCCCGCTGCAAGGACAATAAAACGGTAACTGTTGTTTTTCCACGTTCCCGTATGAATCTCAGAAAATACACTCTGCAAGGAACCTACATGCCAAAAGTCTGCTTGCTGGGACCATTATTTTGAGCTAAGCACTGTCTGTCAGTGAATAACGGATGAGATTAAGATATAAATTTTAGATGTAAACGCAATATAAAATGATGTTTTTATTAAGAAGTAAGCTTTTATCTAATTAGTCTTTTTAATATATAAAATTAGTCCATTACTGACTGACAAACATACCACGTACGGCTGAAACTACTGCCCGAAGGAAGTTCCTAATTATTTTTTAATTTCCTTAGGGTGTGTAGAGAAACACTAAGAGAGGTTGAGATTTTGCGAAATTCCTATAGGAAACAAAACAAGCAGTTTCCGGAAACGAAGTTATAGGTAGCCCGAAACTTCGATTGCGTGAAATATCTGTTTTTTTTATTTTATGTCTTAATTGACGCCAGTTGAACTTGAATTAAAAAGATAAGCCAAACAAATTTATAATACTCCAGCATCTAGGAATATTAAATATTTTACCTTCGCCATTAACCCCGCTTTCCATTTTTATTTTAATAAGAAGGTCCAGTAAGTCCTTGCTTTTTCTTTCTTTATCTTCTTTTCTTTGAGCTGAAATGTGACGAAATATCTTCTTGAAGCAAGCTTCAGACGCTGCTGGGAAGAATTTGAATCTAAAATTTAAAAAAAATGTTATATAATAAAAAATAAATAATTGATAAAATTATGCACTGACACTAGGTGGCAATAAAGAAAATGTATATCTAGAAACTCGTTGCAGCCTATACTTACTCACATTAAAAAGACCAAAAAACTCGATTATCACAAATATCAAACACCAAGTCAGTTTTAAGAAGTGCATGTGAAGGTTGTGGAATTAATCCCTAAATATATTACGAAGCTGAGGAAAAGGGAAAGTAAGTTTCTTAAAGAGGAGAATGGAGAGTTTTTTCTTTTATTGAAATAAACAAAGAAGTACCTGAAAACGTCCACCAACTCTGGAATATAAAAGATACTGTTCCACGATAAACTTCGAAACAGGCTATAGCTTGAAAAATCCTTAGTGACATCTCTTAATGGTCCTTTACCAGTTAACGTAGCATTACTTTCGACCCCAAAAGCTGATGTTCCAATTGCATCAGTTGTGTAATCCGTATACAATTCCTTAAATAATAATTATTTAATTAATAATTATCATTGCGGGCAAATACGCAATTTTGTATTTGTATAATATGAAAAGTGTAAATAAGATAAAGCGCAGTATTGGGGTCCGCCACTCAACACGTAATGTCCCGAATTCGGGCAGAAAGTGTACAACGGACAGTCTTGATACTAGGTTCTATCTTGATACTAGGTTCTATCTCAATATCCTGCTATACGATAAAAAAAGGAATGAGCATTAGTGAGAGTACGTATTGTATTTAGATATAAATGTGATGGTACCTTTACATCCTGAACAAAATAGTTTTCATTCTCAATCCTTTGTACTAGTTCGTGAGACTTACGTCGAATGTAGTCCTGCAAGCATCTTAGTTTTGCTGCGGTAAAAATTGAACTTAAGCTCCGTCTAATCGGCGTCCATAAAGGATCCTATATAAAAACATTGAAACAATGTATATAAGTTTCAACCTTTGTAAGACGAGCTCATATTTAGTGTTTTGAAACTGGTCTTTTTATACTCCAAATACAAATGGGTTACAATTTCTATGAACCAATAAATTCCTATTACAATTAATAAATAAATTTAGACTCTTTGAATACATCGATAAGAAGACCACAAGCTTGAACATGTTACTATGAGGGCTTATAGTCCTTATTATCATCTCTTCTTTCGGGTTCCCAAAAAAGCGGTCCTTTGGAAAACTTGCGTTGGAAAATGCGTCCAAACACGTAGGTAAGGGGCTTCCTTAGAGAATACAAAAATATTTTAATTTATTGCATCCGTGATTCATCTATAGAATGGAGTTAAATTGATTAGGCTATTGAACGAGACTACCAGATATTCGTCTTTTCAACAAATTGAACAACTGGCCGGCGGTGAGTCACCAGATGGAATCTTATTCTAGAAGTTACAAGCGGTCGCATAAATTAATTTCTAAAAAAAAAAGTTTTCACTTAGATTGATTTTGTACTGTACTCTTTGAGCTAATCAAGACAAGCCAAAGGCAGAAAATAAATGTCACTTCCTCTATGTATGTATCGGGTTCGTGGAGTCGCCATTCCCCTACATATCTCCACAAGCTGCCTTGCCTTGATGTTATCATTATCATTGTTATTGTTATTGTTGGTAATATACCTTCTAGATTAGCAGCACCAACATCAACGTAAAAAACTATTTCTGTGTCTATATGTGTATTTTCCTGTCTTTAAAAATAATATAGCATTTTCGTGCAATAAAATAACATTTCCATTGAATATATAAAGAACTTGTTTAATTTAGTTATATTTATCGTTCTTATGATTGTAATTCTTAAAGCGTTATACTTACATTAACAGTAAACAAATTAAGTCCACCGATAGGATCTGTTGTACCAGAGCTTAGATGTCGATCTCGGAAGTTCATGAAATCTCTAACTAAAATATTTTTAGCTATTTCCGGAGAATTAACCAACAGACACGGTTTCCAGAACAGCCATACACCTACGTATGGAGACTCGAAATGATCATGCATTCGTCTTAACCATTTTCCCTGTAAAAAAATTTATTAATTGAGAAAGTATACTTAAATTCTTAGTTCTTTACTTGAGTTGTATACGTAAAGCTTTTACTTTCTAAATACAATAAACATTACATACACTACCATATATTTGACATTCACCTTTGTATAGTGACATGCAGCTAATACATGTGATTAAACATCTATTTTATTATCATAATTCCCAACAATTTACATGTCCTTATAACCAGCTCGTATGCACTGGTTACAAATCAATATGTTATCATTACAATAGTAGTGATTTAGATTGTAACTCAAGTACATACGCAATATAAGTTAAATTCTATGACGATGCGTATTTAGTAGATGCTAGAACCTTCCAGAACCAACGAGTGATGCATTTACATAATATTTTAATTTGGATCCAGCTTATCGGGCAATTACAAATATAATGGTTTAATACTATAGGAAATTATTATATGCTGCGTATTTGTTACACGATTTCTCTAAATAGGCGGGAGAAACATTTTTACTTTGAATATAAAATATATCATTAAGTATAATTTAAGCTTCCAACCGTCGCGCTCAATTACGCAATACCCTAAATGTACTATAATAGCTTATGTACTTATAACTTATGTACTTACTATATTCTCTTTCATTAAGAATGTGAGACTCCCAAAAATAAAGTTCGGTGGCAGATGCGGAACCTTTCTCTCAGCCCAATAATTCTTCATTTTTCCCCATTTTGAATAAATCCAGGATAGTAATATCGTAGTCAATGTAAACACCAGTGCCAAAACTAACATCGTGCTGAAAAGAAAATTTACGAAATAAAAATGGCTTTATATTCCTACTATACTGTGGTTTTATTATAGCAAACATTCCACAGTCTATTGGTAGGTATTCCCTTAATAGAGCCCACCATCTGATGGCGGTATCAAAATTAACATTGTCTGGGGAAGTACTTAGGCTGTTTTGGACATAAGGTGACACTTTCGGATCCACTTTAATATCTTGGTACCGATGTTTTTGGCGCGCCTTTTGCCCAATGTTGATTGGCCGAATGCCTCGAATGTGCCTCCACATTCGAGGCATTCGAGGCATTCGGCCTATGTTTGGGATCACATAGTTTTTTTAGAGGGAAAGGAATAACCCTTCACTTCACTATATAATCTCTTTTGAATCGCAGTCGCAGATCTAATTACTACTATTGTAGTTATTTACATCTTTATAATACATATAATATACTGTATTTGTAAATAATTCCAGATTGTTTGTTACTGGTGCAGCATACAATGTTGTACGGGTTCAAATGACGTGAATATTTTTAAATTAATTTTGGTTTTTCTACTTTAATTAAAGAAATGTAGTAAATGCACTAAATACGACGTGTCTTTTGCGCAGAAAGTAATGAAGATTTTCTCCACTATCGTCCAGAATTCGCCGAGTGTGGTTGTGGGTAGTTACCAGGGTGGGGAACACAATGTGATTTATTTAAAATCCTTACTCCGAGTGGAGATTTAACCCAAGACCATTATATTAACAGTCAGCTGTCACACTCCACCACAATAGCCTCATTAGATATTTTTTTAACAAGACAAATTTAGAAAACGTCAAGCACTCTGACCACTAAGTCATGCGTTTAAAATTCCTTAGTATGCGAATAACACTTTACACGTATTTTAAGAACTTACATAAATAATAAGTAAGAATAAAAAAAGCGGGAAGGTTTATCAGTAATTGAGGTTAGCTAACCTTGGCCTACGTACGTACTACGTAGTTTATCAAAGTCATTAGGCATAAAATTGTAAATACCATAAGAATGTAATCTATCTAAAAATTGTGATCCGCTCGAGGTTGTCGATTCGATTCTCGTATAGGGTTAAGTAGGTTATTTATTTGTCTGAATAGTATATGTGAGGTCATATATCTTTTTTGGTCAACTACACGCTTTTACTCGTATATCACGGTAGTCGGAAAAACCTAGTGTAGTGTCCAGACACTTCGTTTTCCACGCACTGCCATAGTTCCAGACATTGCGTATTGATGGTGGAACTCAACGCCGCTTTGCTATTACCAGAAAGAGGAAATGAAAATTACTTCAATATAATCATTCCACAAGGTGGGAATTGAACCCACAACCATCCGCGTCAGACGTTGTCCCGCTGTGCCACGATGATACATATTTTATGAAAACTGAGCAATCAAACGCAAATGAAGAATTTCGTTTTTCGTTTGAATTATATAAGGGATACTATACAACTGACACTGTTAATTACTATTATGACAGGAGTGCAATTAAATTTATTAAAGGAAGCGCGTGTTTTTTAATGTCAAGAAAAGCATACTTATAAGCTTATATGCACATGCAATCGTGATTTACGTATAGAATTATGAAAATACTTCATATAACCGTTATCATATCACCTTTCTTCCGTTAATTTACAACCTATATATTAAAATTTTATTTAAAGTTGTAAAGGTTTTAAAAATACCAATATTCATTTAAATTGCATAAAGACCGGAATATAACGGAAGTTGTATTTTTTCACCTTTACCCGTTGTGGGAATTGAGCAGAGAACCAATCACGTATAATAAAAATTAAAAGAAATACTACACCTTATTAACACAAACCTTAAAATTTATTCGGGATAAACACTTTATTATATATTTAAAATAAAAGCACTTTTCACAACTTTGGGAGACTTTTTTTCACAATTTAGTTTAGGTCAGTATTCTCAGTAGGCTTAATGTAGACTGAACAAAATGTCAACATATACACGTAAAGTGAATAAGCTGATGACATTCGTACTATAAAATTGTGAACTGGATCTGCACGAAGGTTGCTTTAAGTCGATATAAAACTATATGTGTGGCATTTATTTATAACTTAATTTGTGTGTCAGGTCATTTACGTTAATAGACAAGTGTGTAAAAAATATTATATAATAATAGTTTAAAAATCCCGTCGAAGTGAAATGGGACAGCAGTGGATATGAAAGGCAATTAGTTTGGAGCTCCATACCTTTTATTTTATAATATCTTAATTTTCATAAAAAAAAACCAGTACAAGAGGTTATATTACATAATTGTATACTGACAACAACTTATTTCTTATAGACTACAACGCCTTTCTAAAGCACAGGTACTATACAAAAGCCAATTTTTAATTTAATTAAATATATAATATACGTTATGTTACAAGAAAATGTAAATATCAGTATGTAATTTTTTTTAAGGCTAAGTAAAAAGGCAAACAGCATCAAGAACAGGTCTCAATTAGTATTAAATTATATACAAACAAGTTGTTGGCCGCAACCTCCTTTGCATGGACTCTATTAACATCTTTGGCATATTATTACCATCTATATTTATATTTCAATCTTTTGTTACCTATTACTACTGTACAAATCTTTTTTTGTCCCTACACTTCTTAAGAAACGAGCAAACTAAATTTCAGCTTGCCTTGCTGTTAGTTGTCTGTTTAGCTCGTGGAGTAAGAATTGAGCTATCAATGTAATTTATATGAAAATACTAAATAATGTATGGACGTTAAAGCATCCGATTGAGCATCATCTTTAGAGCTTCAGCATCAGCTTGATAACATAGACACAGATAAAAAAAATAAGAAACACTTGCATTTATTTTGGAGTAACTTTGAAAATCTCCCCATCCTGCTATGTGGGAAAGGCGTGAAGATAAAAAAAAACTACCCGTTGCCAATCATGTTCAATCAGAGTACAGAGATCCACTGCGAATGAGAAATAATGGGTATCTAAGTACTAAACCGATAATTGAGTAACGAAGTGGTATATCATTTCGCTTTTTAGTCCTCTCTGTCTACTCAAGATGCAGGAAATTAGTGAAAATGGAAAAAGTAAAATAAAAGATAGTTTCTCTATTCCGCTTACGCTTGTAACGTGTGCCTGATACACTTAATGATAAATAATTGTCTTATTCATTCCTCCTTGAATAAACATATACCTTGATTGTCCCCGCATAGCAGGGCAGCCACAGATTACATAGTGTCAAGACACTCAGCTTACTATTTTTCACTCAAAATTGGAACAATACTCATTAAGGAACAAACTCTTCTTTATCTTAGCAGAGCTGTGAAATTAAAATAATTTAAGTAAAATCAATCTTCCAATTACAGTCTGAGTCTCCGCGACACGATGGCCTTGACTGATATATTTGATATGATATGTAAATTTGAATACAGATAAATTGCATTCAACCTTTAATAAAATTTAAAAGTAATAGAACTACCTGTTTTTTTCAATGGGCAGACAAGAAAATGTAGTCAAGACACTCCGTTCTCCATTATTGTAATTTACTAAATAGGACTAAAAACATTACAAGTAATTACGAGTTTGTAATACTTTTAATAATAGTAATTATGGATTTCATTACATTTAAACAATATAAAAAGCCACCTCGTCTGACAAAACATAATAATAATTCTTAAAATCATTATCTAAATCAATCAGTATTTCTTTAAATCATTAGTTAGTGTCAGTAAAGTTTGATACAATATTGGTATGAAAAAAAAATTAAAATTACAAATAATGTCAGTATCTTAGAATTCTTTATAGGTAGCTGTCAAATGATTTCTCGATTAACAATTTCTTTAATTTATACGTAAATATCTGATTGAAACGAATCTATTCAAAAATACAATTTTATGATGTATTTATCGTCCTCGTCTCAGCCCTACGACACCTATCCTACTGGATGCTGGACATAGGCCTCCCCCAAAAATATCCACAATTATCGGTTCCACGTTTCCACATCTAGTAGCTTTGGGTGACCTTGACCAGATTATCGGGGTACCTGATAGGGTGCCTGCCAACTGAGGGTCGTCCGGTAAGGTACGCCATAAAATTTTGAGAACTCTTCGTTTTTTATGGCTACATATAAAGCTACGTTGTATATTAGTATAAACATTATGTTAGTCATGGACCCCAACCATTGAAAGCAGAGAAAAACATTTGTTTGAATATCAATAGTACTTTATTGTTATATAATTTAATTTACATGATCATATTCATACGGATCGAATCAACATCAATCAATCATCAAATACATTTATAATTTTTATAAGTATGTCAGAACTTAATGGTGCATTTTGATTTGAACCCGTAACATCGCGTTGGCAACCAGTCACGTTCAACCCACCAACCATATGGAGTCATGATGATTGACATTTTTCATCATAATATATTTTTATTTTATTTTAGATAATTGTGTTTAAAATTTTGGAAATGTATCAAGAGATGAATATTATATGTTCTTTTTGAAATTCTATTGTTTTTTTTATCTTTATCCCTATTGGGATAGTGAGTAGAAATGAAACACCAAGTCCTACATTCCCTGTATACAACCGCCAGTGACCTTCTAGAGGAAGCTGTTATCGACACTTAAGTTCTTATTCTTTTCATTTTCTTAACATTATTAATCATTTATAATTTATTATGAATGTAACAATGTATGACTAGTGACGTATTAAATTTCCTTAGCACCGTGTATGTCATATTATACCTACAAGTGTGCATCTATATAGAAGCGACCGTGGCACAGTGGGACATTATCAGACTGCAAATGCTATTGATTATGGTTCGATCCCCACTCGGAGAAATAATTATATGAAAATAATTTTCATTTCTCCGCTCTGGCGAACAAGACAAATAGCAGTTCCGCCAATCAACATGCAATCGTCTTGAACTTGGACGGAAAATCGCGAACGGAGTATTATGACACTAGGTTCTCCCTGTCTATCCTGCTATGCCAATACAATTTTTTCATAGTACTTACCTGGCCTGGTCTGACCTGGCATTTGCTAGGTCATGTTAGGCTTCTTCTCGTGAATTGGGTTATCATTTTTTTGATACTTATATTTCATTGTATGCTTAACTATAAAATTATATATAATAAAATGTATATACTTGTTTCATTACTAAATATATATCATACAAATTCCAGTCTGAGAACTAAACCTTGAACAGCCTTCATACAGGTTAGTAATTTGGGTGCCAGTACGAAATCAAAGTTGCTGACGTGATTTTTCATATTATTAACATTATAAATGCGAAAGAAACTCTGTTTGTCTGTCTGTGACGGCAGCCGTGGCCGCTTGACCGATTGTGTTAAATTTTATACAGAGATACTTAAGGGCCATGGCAAGTGGCATAGGCTACTTTTTTCTCAACTTTTTTCATAGTTTTACGAAAAGGCCGCCGAAAATATGAATATTACATAAAATTTGTCTCATATATAATTAAACGCTAACCAAAATAACGTATGTATGTTATCTTTTTCATATGGTGTTAACTAAGGCGTTAGTGTTAATCAAAAAAATCTATTCCTACTAAAGATTAGATATATCGTATATTATAAAATTCAGCCATCATGATGCAGCAGCGATATGTGACTGTAACG
The DNA here is from genome assembly GCA_038994665.1 of Podotricha telesiphe. Classification (NCBI taxonomy): domain Eukaryota; kingdom Metazoa; phylum Arthropoda; class Insecta; order Lepidoptera; family Nymphalidae; genus Podotricha; species Podotricha telesiphe. The sequence continues at coordinate 215,887 of JAOYRR010000330.1, forward strand.
CAATGGTTATCCGTTCGATTCTCACTCGGAGTAACGTATATATTTTAAACATTTTATTTAAAGTGTTATGCACACACTTAGGAAATCGAAAAACATATATTTAGAACTCGTATAAATTTTTTAACGCAGCGAAATTTCAAAAGACGCAGGTTCAAATCCCGCTGTGTTCAATTTTTTATACGTTTTCTAAATATATGTAACGATTATAGTTGTATTATCACCACGCAATGTGACATCGTCTACTGTAAATGCGATTGGTTGTTTAATTTTCCCGTTTTGGTAAAACAAACCGCGGCGTTGAGTTGTGACACTCACACGGCCGATGACTTGAATTAGTCATTTAGAATTTAAGCTGTTATAATCTTGCATCAATGTAGTTTCTATAAAAACATTAATAAAACCTGTCTCAAACTCAATTTACCGTATAATGATATAATAATTGCAAAGAACTTTACATGACAATATTTTAAATTGCCAATCTTATTATATCTACATTAGTAAACGTGATTTTAATTTGAAATTTAATTGAGATTATATTATTTTACAGCTTCACAGAGTTTCCCGCGTAGAAGGGTCAGAGTCAGAGAGGATCTATTGTCAAGACACTTCGTCCTCCACTTTCCGATCGAAAATCGAAAGCGGAGATGTGAAAATATTTCTTTAAAATATAAACTATTCTCCAAGGGGGAATCGAATCCACAATCAATCGTGTTTACAGTCAGACGCTATCCCTCTGCGCCACGGTTGCTTTGTATTCATAAATAGCTTTCTATCCAATTAATTATTCTTTACAATGAATTATTTTATATTATTAGTGTGTAGCGACAGTGAAACCAGCAACGAAAATAGTAGGTGTAATTTTAAGTTAGTCGTGAATGTATAGCTCCATAGGCCGGAGGGGGTCAACTCCGGGTATTTAAAAAAATATTAAACTGTAATTCACACATTTAGAAAGTGGTTTTCCAGAGGCGCGGTTTCAAATCCCGTTGCGTTCAAATTTTTATATATTTTCTAAATACATTTAATTCCGGGTATGTGCAAAAGTTTTAAAAAAATCAATATTTTTTAATGATTATGCTACATATTTTTTTCAAATAATAAGCATCTATATTATAAAATTTAGTGAAACAGTTATTTTTTACAATACTTAAACGTTATTACTTTTCTTTTATTATAAAGTGCTTATTTACAGGTATATGTATGTCTAACAAAGTAAGATATTTGGAATTCCATGATTTCTGTAATAAGTAAGAAGATTGGGAAAGAAAAAAAAAGAATCTAGATATTGTAATTATAAAAAAAAATATATATTTTCTATTAACTTCACATTTCATTCCACGTCAAGTCAAAGTAGCAAAATCGGCAGAGAGATCATGGTGTGAAGGCTCTTCGTTCTCCACTTTTTGTCTGAATTCCAGACAATGTGTCGAGTAGCTGAAGTCAACGCCATATTTTCTCTTATTCAGAGTAGAGACTGCAGTGCCACGATGGCAACTACCTTATTATTGTAATAAATATATATAACGTCATAAAATACATTATATTCATATAATAGCTAATTATTGGTCCCTCGGAATAAATTCCACTGCTACGTTTTCTCCAGGGAGAAATAGAAGAGCTGAAGTATCTATTTTTATATCGTTAGGCTTTAGAGCATTTGGCCCTGGACGTATTTTGTAGTTTAAGATGAGCGATGATAATGCATACCTGGAAGTCATCAAGCCAAACCTCTTTCCTGTAAAATGAAAATAAAAATAAAGAAGTTCGCAAAAATCTACTAATTAAGTCCTTAAAGAAAACGGTTCACAAATTTCGATATGTGGAATGTGAATGTATAACTGTATTATAAACCTTTATTTGCGATCAGCTCACACTAAATGCTTAGACAATTGGATAATTGCAGGATATGAAAGTCTAACAGAGTTTATTTCTTTTGGATTTTTCACAAAAAAATGGTGTTTTGGAAGGACATGGAGGAAACCTATGGTTATTTTATTTCCGAAACAGACAGTTGTCTGTAAATTAATTTCTTCTAAAAATCATATAGAGTTATGATAATAATTAATAGTATTTTCAATTTATATCATTTTACAATTCATTATGTTACGGATTTATAAAATTAAACTTACCAATACAGTTCTTAGGTCCTCCTCCGAAAGGCAAATAGGAGTAGGCATGAATATTCTCTTCATTTTCAGGCAAAAATCGGTCGGGATTAAATATATCTGGATTTGGGAAATATTCAGCGTCAAAATGCATGCCATTTACGTTAACGTATACGACAGTGCCAGCTTTGATTGTGAGGTTGTCATCTATGCGGTAGTCGGAAGCGGCGATTCGATCCAACCACCCCATAGGTGCATATTTACGTAGACCCTCTGTAAGAAAACATATAGATATATATATATATATATATATATATATATATATATAGAATAAAGTATATTTATTTAAGGATATAGAAGATTTTTAAAAAATGGAAATTCATGTGCTCGGTTTTTTTCAGTTGGTTTAGACTTATAATAGTACAAGTGTGAGTAGAAAAAGACGATTGACTTTCGAAAGATACTATTAATAATATTGGAGGAAGGTCACGAGGCCTCCTAATGCGTGCGGTTGAGTTTGATAAATGTTGAAGAAGGTAAATAGGTATGGCATGACCGTAGCGTGTGCTGCTTTGTTCTGACTTGTAAAGCAAGAAAACAGATTCACCCTTTTTTCGCGTAGCATTGTAGTCAGATAGAACCTAGTGTCGAGACACTCCGTTCTCCATTTGCCTGTTAAGTGGCGGAACTCAACGCCGCCCTTTGTCTCTTGCACCAGAACAAAGAAATGAAATTGATATAATGATTTCATCGAGTGGGAGTCAGACGCTGTTCAACTACGCCAAGATGGCCTCAAAAATGCGACTCAAATTTTATATACAAATAAAATTTGAAAAATAAAAAACTAGTTGTAAAGCGATTTTGTGTAAAGAAATACCTTTTAATACGCAATTCAGATATTTGAGCTCTGCTAAGGTGTGTGCCTCAAACACGTCACTGCCGTTTTCTTCTTTAGCCTTTTGTAATTCTTTATATAATTTATTCTAAAAAAAACTGTATATTATCAAAGAGGAAGTAAAATTAAATTAATAAGTTTTCAAGATATTTAAAAATAATATCAATAGCATCAATATAATAACTATATACTATGCGATTAATATTTTATTTTTAAGTTTATTAAATTTTTGTATAACATACTCGTATTTCTATACCTGTATTTCAGAAGAATTTGCGAGTTCACAAATTGTGAAGGTCAGAAGTGTTGCAGATGTTTCATATCCACCCAGTAAGAATACAGCTGCTTGAGCGATGAGGAAGTCATCAGAATAAGCTAATATTTGGACGAAATATGGTAACAATGCTTAGATTTTTGTAAAATACAATAAAGTATATAGTATGTACAATTATGGTTGGTAGAGAAAACCAAGTGAAACGTTTTTTCAATATCCGCTTTCCAATTTAAGATATCGCGGGTAAGATAGTTGAATTCAACTGTTCACTTTGTCTAATGGCCAATACTAATTAAAATTATAGTAAATCTTCAGAAAACTATTATTTGTTTTAGAATTATTTACCTTCTCCAGCAAGATCACTGTCCTTTTGAACTTTTAATAGAAGATCCAGTAAGTCCTGGTAGTTATTTCCTTTGGCAGTATTCCTTTGAGCTACGATGGTGTGAAATATATTTCTAAAGTATTCCTCAGAAGTCCTTGGGTAAAATTTAAATCTAAAATAAAATTAATCTAAATTAATTGACCTCTTGCTTAAATTTAAATTATTTATAAGAGTTTGTATTATTTTTGTCTTTGAACGTATAACATCATGCTAGAAATGTATAAACTCCTTTACTCCAATCAAAAATTTTTCTGTTTCAAAATCATTACATGATAGGTAGCAAGATCCAAGGCCCTAACTTGTCTAAAACAATTATTAAAAGTATTAGAAGTACTTATAGTATTTACTAGTTTGTTTTAATGTAAACATACAAAAGTTACCTAAAAAAGTTGACTAGTTCTGGGAAGAAGAAGATGCTGCACATAGACAACCCTCTAAATAGACTGTACTTTGAGAAATCTTTAGTAACATCCCTTAGTGGTCCTTTTCCAGTTAACGTTGCATTGCTTTCTACTCCGAAGGCAGATGTTCCAATCACGTCTGTAGTATAATCAACCAGTATCGTCTGAAAGTACCGAATCAGTTTATATAATATTTACTGTCTTATCAAGACTATTAAGAATACAATCCAAAAAGTCCCAAAATAAATTTGATCTGATACCATTTTTTGAAATTGTTATTAAAAGGTTTTAACTAATCTATATTTATCTAATATTGCTATAAAATTACTTAAATATATTTTTACTTCTGTACCTAACTATATTCACTTACAACAAATAAAGACGAATAGACGTGTGTTAGCAAAGCGACTCTTGAGTCGTCGCCGGATCTCCTTTGCAGGTCTACCTCCCTTTGCGTTTGCCTGTATTTTTTTTTTAGTTTTCACTTATAAAGTAACTTTATTATAACCATTTACCTTTAGGTCTGGTATTTTGTATCCTTCATGACTAATTCTTTGTACTAACTGATTAGACTTTAGAAGCATGTAGTCTTGCAAACATCTTAGCTTGGCTGCTGTGAAAACCGTGGTTAATCTGCGCCTAATAGACGTCCATATGGGATCCTGAAAATAATATATTTGTCGAAAACATCAATTTCTTTCAACTTTTAAGTATTTTATTTGACTTATTTGTTACTTAGATTCAAAGTACAGCGTTAAAGCCAATTATTTATTATCAAACATCACGTGTCAGTTTATTGGTTATCGAGAGCTTATTGCATTATAATATACGTGTTAATTGTATTGCTACGTACATATAAGGTAAGTTACACAATTTCCCTTATACGTAAAATAGCATAGCTGTAAAATGAAATAATACAAGTATACACTTGTATACAACTTACCTTATATGAACAAAGCCATAAAGTTATATTAGACAAGAACTTATATATAACGAATATATACTTGTCTGGATGTGTATCTCAATATATTCCATAAATAAGGACCTGCTGACCTCATGCTTAAGCATATTTTTATTGTTAACATCTTTGTAATGATAGAGCGCATGGCTTAGCGGCCAGAATTTTTACGAATTCTAAAATAGTTTTTCATCATTCTGAGTATGTGAGTAACACTTTAAATGTTAAAATATTTAATATTAATATAACAGCATTCTCTTTTGCCAGCCTATTGTTTGTATTAATAATCTATGAGTAGCAGAAATTAGTACAAATCCCTTTACAGAGATGTTAACAACAAAAATAAGTTGTATTAAGCGTATAAGAATTTCGTAAAAAGTTGCTGAATTTTTTCGTTCACATTTTATTAACGTGTTACTCGTAAATTCAAATAATAACCCAGAGCTTCCGAAGCTTTTTGTTCCACCTACCCCATACATATTAAACACCAACCCCTTTATAAAAATATTTTATTAAAAACTATACAAAAAATCAATATGGCGCATATCAATAAATAGAACAAATAGGATATTCTATCTATTGCTATGCTCTATGTCTTAGGCACTCCGTTCTCCATTTTCTGCCCAAACTCGAGATGTTCCGTGTTGATTGACGGAACACAACGCTGCGCATATATATGTTTCTACAGAAAAGTCTAAGCTTTCTTTAACAGAATACATTTAAGATATGCCTGCTTAATACTTACGTTAACAGTAAACAAATTAAGCGCTCCAAGGGGATCCGTCTCACCGGAACCTAGAAAACGATCTCTGAAGGTGTCGAAATCCTTCACCAAAATATTTTTAGCGATATCCGGTGAATTTACCAGAAGACAAGGTCTCCAAAACAACCAGATGCCCATGTACGGAGAGTTGCAAATATCTCTCATTCGACGCATCCATTTACCCTGTAAAAAGAAAGAAGTTTCGTATATATAATAAGCTCTTTTCTTTTAACAGCTTCACGCTGTTTTCCTGCAGGGTAGTCGGGTGAACCTAGTTTCAAGACCATTTGTTCTACATTTTTCGTCCAAATTCGAGACGGAGATATGAAAATAGTAAAATTATAGCCAATCCTCTCAGTGGAAATCGCAACCACAATGAATTCCGTTTACAATTGTCCCACTGCGCCACGATAGACTCAATTTTTTCATCATAATCATCACAGGCTTTATAACCGCGGTTGCGGCTTGGTCTGGTGCAGGTCTATTTTGGTTTCTGCGGCCGTCAGGTATTCCCACTATTTTCGTAAGATATATGAATCATATTCGTCAAGTAGGCAGAAAGAACTTATTAAAAATTCAATCTCTACACATTCTCAATTTTATACTTGAATTTTACATATCGAGTGGCGGAACTAAACGCCGTAACCTTGTGATAATAGATTGGAGAAAAAGAATATTATTTATTTTTATTTAACGGTCGCGATAAATAAATTTATGTAATATGTAATGTTATTTATGAATACGACTTTAATTTATATATTTCTTGCAAGTTGCATATCACATAGAGAACTAAATTTTTACTCTACGTTTTCAATTCTTATAACTTTGTTTATTAAGAAATATATTTTATCGACCAATTTTAGTTTTATTTACATGTAAATAAAATGATACACGTCCACCATTCTTCAATTCGATGTAAAAACTATAGCATGGATATCAATTACATGTACAGTTGATGCTTAGCTTAGTTTTTCATTAATGTTTAGTTTTTCATTTTACACGTTATTTGTACTTTGACTGCGTAGCGACAACCTGTCACTCCATTACTCACTTTTCGATTTAGAAGTATAGAACCACGCAGTTCCACCTAAATATCGAAGGTATGAATATACTTATATGTTTGCAGGTAAAGTTGTAACATCAACATTGGTGGGTATCAAAGCAAATAACCTGATCAATTAAAGTCACTGAATTTAACTTAGCCTTTTTGCTAATATATTACCAAAGAGGGAAAATGAAAATAATTTAAACACATTTATTCCTCCAAGTGGGGTTTGAACCCACAACCGTCGCGTTAACAGGCACTGATCATCACAATACTTTAAGTCTGCCATAAACATACGTTTATGGCAGTTTTAAAGTAGTAATAGTATAAGTATTGTATGTATATACATAGTAAAATATTTTATCATACTTACAGGATTTTCTCTCATTAGAAAAGTAAGACTACCAAATATAGGGTGAGGTGGTATATAGGGAACATTTCGCTCCGACCAATATGTTTTAACGCGCCTCCATTTTAAGTAGGTCCATGTTGCTAGACATAATACTATCGCAGCCAGCGGCAGTAACAACATTGTACACTGAAAAGTTATTAAAAAAAAACATTATATGAAAATAATATTTGAAAAATATCAAGATCATGTAGAACGGAAGGTCGCGGAAAAATCATGAGGGGTAAAAGTGTGAAGTGGAAAAAGAAGTTACGGTATTGCTAAAATTTTTATTCTTCCCTCAACATTTAATGTTTATTTTATCTGAATCGGTTAAGCATCATGGGCCTGCGAAAATACGAAATAGTTTAGTCGTGTAGTTTACACAGGCGAAGGCACAAGCGGGTCGCTAGTATACGTTTTTTAGCGTCCTAATTTTTAACATTGACTGTTTAAGGTGAAGCACATGCTAAGTATTTCTATTACGAGTTTTTTTATGCTTATTTATGTCTGTCTGTCTGTCTTGACATGTCAATGGTTAATGAAATATATTTTAAGTGCATGAAAAAGCTTAGAAAAACTCATTATTATTAATTTATTTTTATTTCTCCGCTCTGGTAAGATTAAACGCAGCGTTGAGCTCTCCGCTCCACATTTCAGGTGGAAAGTGGAGAACGGAGTATCTTGATATAAAGTTCCCTATGACTACCAGTCTAAACGTAAAGCCGCTTTCATATTAAATACCTTTTATTATCACTATTCTTTTTTTCTATATTTCACTAAAATATGACAATTATGCAATAAAAAGTACCAAAAACAATACAGTTGACTCGAATAAATGAACCTCAATTAAATTAGAAACTTACTCATTGTAACATTCTTAAAAGCTTATCTTTAGTGATAAGAAAATCGTCGTATAATATTACTTATAGTTTATATACAATACATAAACATTTGTTAAATTATCTTATTGAACTGTGAACTAAATAACTATAATTAGCGATATTTAAATATATTTATCGACACCAGTTCCGCGTTTTTCAGTAGTTAGGTTTAGTCAGTATGGTCATATTTTTTTTAAATTATTTTATTGCTGCTTCAAACTTTATGTCGCAAAGCACGATAGACAAAGAGAACCTAGTGTCATGTCACTCCGATTTCCGCTTTCCATATGAATAACGCGTACGGTGGAAAGCAGGAAAATATAATCCCTTCCAACGGATATCGGAATCACAACCATCGCGTTTACAGTCATATGCTATGCCACTGCGATACGATAGCGTCTTTAATTTGTAGCGACAAGCTAGTCCTTAATACAAATTCTCGGTCGGGTTCTCTTGCTTCGTCGCTTCTTGCGCACGGTTTCCCCTCGTGAACGATAGCTGTTTCGTATTATTGGTAGCTTTTTCGTAAAACAATAAAACTCCTGGAAAAACTAAAAAAAAATTGGAGAAATTGGCCTATGTTCATCCCAAGACCCTCAATCGGTTCAGCGATTTGGCCGTGACAACGTTACAAATAGACAGGCAGATAGTTTCTTTCGCAATTATATTATTGGTATGGATTATACCGTGAATTATTCATACACGCTCTCTTAAAGGCGGGCTTCTCGTGCTTTTTACGAAACCTTTCTAGAGTATCATTGACACCCTGTTCTAGAAGTACGGTCGGTCAGGGTTATCTCCCTCTTACGAGTATTGTATTCGGTTTTTGCGATTTAGGCGCAGACGAAACGTATGTAACACTTAATGATTCTGGCTTTAAAATTTACACTTGTTGGATAGTTTTTTGTTTTCGACTTATGATTTTTTCTGATCACTACGGTCTCGAGGTCCATTTGTAAGGCTTTTGTAAATTTTTATATATTTTCTTTGTAACTTAAATAGGCTGATTGGTTGAATAGTTATAACTTTTAAATATATTATGGCTTTTCTGGCCATTTGAACGAATCCAACAAGAGAACAGAGTGTCTTAATACGGTGTTCTCAGTCCATTCCACAAAATCCGATGCACGAAGACAAACCAATAAGGTAATACAACACTGAATATTTCGTTAGAATTTTTTAAAAAATTCGATGCTTCATTTCTTCGTAGAATACAAAGTAGGCAAAAGAAAGGTCTGTTAGCACGTGCTCTTGTCGAATGTCAAAAATTTGCAGCGAACGTGGCGAAATGGTACGCTGCCAGAGACTTTGTGTTGCTTTTTTTATGGTACTGTTGATCATATTTTCTTGTTTTGGGATATATTCTGCATTTAAAGTGTGGACAGAGAGGTCGTAGTGCAAAATCACTCTGCTTTCCATTCAGGTTATATAAACACAATTATGAATTTAGAAGTTACGGCGCCTTCTAGATAGCTTTGAACATTTTATCCAACTGAGTTTATTTGCAGATATTACAATTATTATTAACCTAATAACACATAATTTTTTGTTGATAATACAAACATCTTGAGTGGGGAATCGAACCCATAACCATCACGCACAGTAACACATCTTTTAACAGTGTCATGCTAGCGTGAATAATTAACATAACAAGCTTTATAGATTCCATAGTTACAAGTACAAAAGCAATATTAATAGACAAAGTAAAGTAAACTAACGCTGTTATAATCAGTATAGAGCTTAATAATTTTGATGTTTATCGTTTAAACTGAAGATATGTACTAAAATAATTATATAGTTTGGAAGTTTACTTGAAATTTCAATAAATTTTTGATTTCAATCAAAACTTTGCGTGAAAATTCGATTAGCCTATTAGATTAGTAATTTAACTATTGAGGTAGGGTCATAGATTCAATTCCCGTCTAGAATAGATACTTTTCGTGAAAAGATATTTGTCTGTGTCAGTCAAAACTAGTGTATGACTCACAGTCACCCTACTTTTACTTGTTACAGGAAGCTGCCTGCAACTTTTTAGCGTGTACTAAATTACCTGTGCCTGTGCTTTTTCCATTGAAAATTGATCATAATGAACAGCTTTTGCTAGTACCAAGTGCAATTTGCTAATATCATATATGTTAAGTGGTCTATTTTGATTCTACATTAGGTGTTCCACACTTGAAAAATCATTATATCTTAAAACGGTTAATTTAAATCCATCCAGTTTTTCCGACGATTTGCATTATTTTTTAATATAGTATAGACCGATTATTTGGTTTACTACGGACACACACGGTCCATTCCTCTAGTTATCTTTTCATTATCAATTTGCTTTAAAATAGACTTATGTTGAACTATAAATCCTGTGTATTCTTAATAGTCTTGTATTTTAAAACAATTAAGTTGATTATTTATACGCCTTTGAATTTTTATGCATTTTTCCAAAAATGGCAAAAAATTCTTATTTTCTCTATAAATTACTTCCAGTTAACTACCAGTATCTAAACTGTATGTCCTATCGGCCTACTTTGGTTTACGCAGGCGTAGATAGTAAAGTAATATGAGTTTCTCAGTTTAATTCCATCATCCATCTTCTTTCACAACAATTCATCCAAAAACACAATTAGTATTAAATTCAAAATTAATTGAAACAAATGAAACGCGAACAAAGTTCTTACTTTACTCTAATAAGGCTAATTAGAGCGTAAATTTTGAGCCGACCGTCTTTAATCCTGTACGTCCAAGCGTGAGGGTTGCTTTTTAAATATTAGGAATTTGGGTAATGTTATTACATTTTTTTTCTTTAGGTTTATTTCTCCCATAGTAGGTAGTCAGAGATAACCTGATGTCAAGACACTCCGTTCTCCACTTTCCGCTCGTACTTCAAATATTGCGGGTTGAGTGGCGGTACTTTGTAACAGAGGGAGTAAATTAAAATAAATTTAATTTCAATTCGTTTTAATTTTTAATTCTTGCGAATGGAAATCATACCCACAATCAATTGCATTTACAGTCCCACTATGCTACCATGCTTCTTTATTTAAGATGAAATAAGAACACTTTTATTAGTTTGAAGGCTTTGGACATTCTATATGAATGGTCTTCATAAATAAAGTCCGATTCGACGCGAATACGAAATATTGCCTTATCTAAATTTTTTCTCAATAGAAGAATCTATGCTTAGTTTCATACTCTAACGGCTGCATTATTTGCGGAAATTGAATAGAATGTATCAAAATTTCCCTTTACGTATTATTATATAGGCACTTATGAAGACAGCAGATTTTTTGTGAATCCAATGCAAATGTCTTTCTCTCAAGGGAGAAAATTTCCTTCTCAAATTCTGTACAAACTAAAATGAAGGTAAAAAATTTGAACTTCCTTTCATTGCTACTTATATTTAAACGCTAAACTTTACTTCTTAAAACTTATTCAATTATATACCTTATTATATAGCAATAAAGTTACAAATTGCAAATATATGATTACCAAATATAGATACAAATGTGACGGCATTCGGTTAGTAAGCCACCAATAAACATTTTACTGCCTACAGTTGGGAATTTATGTTGGAAAATAAAATATGAGATTTATTTAAAAGGGCACATAGACAGCTACAATTTCTTGCGACGATTCAGTTTAAATGCCTACTATTCTATACTAGAGCATTGAAGAAATATATATACTGTGATTATATATATATATATATATATATATAGCATAGAGCACCAGAGAAACCGCGTTGTCGGATTTTAAGAAATTTGTTAATCCGGCCTTTGCAGAGTCTAATATCCATACATATAATAAAAATGTTACTAATCGCTGTCTGTATATGAAAGAAATATGCAAAAGAATAATACTGGGCATTTACACAAAACCCAAAACCCAAGTTTTATAATCCAAAACTATGATATTTAATTTTCTACATCTCAATCTACCTGTGACCAGGGACTACTGTACAGCGTTCGAAACGTCGGGTTACTCAAATGAATTTTCGAACACTAAATATAATACGCTATTAATCCGGTTAAATATAGATTCATTTCAAAAAGAAAAAGAGAGATTTGTGGCGTGTTCGTTATAACTTTATATACGCTTCATGAAGAAGTTAAGTGAACAATTATGTAATTATTTTATAAAAAAATAAAATTAAACTAAAAGTACCGCCACTATTGCGTCTAAATAAAAAAGAAGAAATATCAATTTAGTGAGTTTTTTTGAGTCTAAATGTGAATATGCATTAATAATAGTGTAAATATATGGGACTTTCGGTTACGGTTACAAGAGAAGTGCTGGACAGAAACCGGTGGAGGCAGACCACCCGCTTTAGATGTAATCCTGATGCTGACCACGATCCTCAGCCATGAGGGACCGACTACAGAGAGATAGATAGAATGGGATATAATACTGTTGATACTCGTGCACTAAACTGTATAATTGTAAATTATGTGTTAAAAAATGATATGAATAGAGGCAATCGTTGCCCGTTAGGACAGTACCTGGCTGAAAACCAATTGCGTATTGGTTGTGGTTTCTAATTTCACTCAACGCCCAATGATTCGAATTCCGGTGAGAAATGGAGAAGGGAATGTCTTGACACAAGATGCTCTCGGACTACTGATAAAAAGCGTGAAGCTGTAAAAAATAATAATAAATTGTTTGTTGTGTATAATTGTTTTGTGTGTGTTGTGTTGTGTATAATAAATAATTGTATATTGAAAGTATACAACAATAGAGAGTACTTATTCTGAGCTTTCGCCTTTTTTGATCACAAAAATAGTATTATAAATATAAATCCCCTAATGACCTTTGAACCAACAACTAACTAAGTACCGGTACATATTAATGCACAACCGCGTCAGTGGTTACAGTGACTTGGCCAAACTATTCACCCTTTCACCACAGTACCTAGTTTCAAGTCGAAAGTCAACCTATAAAATCTAGTCGAAGCTGAAGCTTTTCATTTAAAATTCGCTATTTTAACCAAGTTCAGTTCCCATTAATTGGTGGAGCGAAGTTCTTAATTAGAATTAAGACCACGTTAAGAAATGTTACATAAGACTAGTGAGGTGTACCGAGAACGTGTGTTTAATATATGTATGTAAATGAAGTGGCATATATATTTATTATGTATATGTTAATTAGTATATATAAGTCAGGCAGTGAGGATGATATATTAAGAAGAAAGTGATCAGGTGAATTGGGCACGTCGAGGTGATGAGTGATGTAAGAATGGTTATAACCATATATGAAGCTGAGGTGAGCGGTAAGACCCCCTATCTCAGGGGGGGGGAGATTGAACAACGATGAATGATTGAATGAACGATGGTCCCGTAAAAAACGACAGTCGACGAGGCGAAACGTTGCAGGAATCGTAGCCCCTGGCGTTCCGTTCTATTTTACTATATTTTTCTACATTAATAATTAAGCTATTTAATTCTACAAGATGTTTTTGGGTTGAGCTTACAAAGTGGTACTAGTAAAATTATGGTTTAAGAGTTTTTTTATTATTTTAATGCATTTACTTAATTTTTATAGGGTACATTGAAAATACATAGTTATAATGATAAACGTTATTAATAAGGCAATTAAAATATTTTGGACTCTTTCAGGACCTATTTTTAAATAAATAGTTATGTCTTAGTTTTAAACCTACTTGAATAATATAAAAAATATATAATTCAGATTTTTTTTTAACTAGGTAAGGACTGTGAGCATAGTGTTTAAATAAAACTATTATAAAAAAAAGTACATTGTAACTTTATGGTTATCTTTTTGCCTATTTAAGAACTTTATGAAACAAATCACTATATTTATTTAAAAAAAAGACGTATCTTTGGAAATATGCCAAAATGACAAACAGAAAAGTGAATTAAAATAATTTGAAAATTGATTTAAACCTATAAGTCCTATGCTGGTTCAGGCAAAGGCTATCGCAGAAGCGTCCTAACATGATTAATCTGCAAAGCGACAACATTTCGCAAAGGCTTACTTTAATCTAGATATAAATTATTACATTCAAGTCTACCTATATGTACAGAAAAAATAATTAATGCCTATCTACTATCACAAAATTACATATTTTTTATTGAATATAGTTTGATTTTGGGAAAATGTTTTTTTTAATAATTCACTTTTGTTTTTGGTAATCTAAAGATAGAATAAATTACTTGAAATTCAATATTCAAAATTATCGAGGGTACCGTGACGCAGTTCGAAAACGTCTGACTGTAATCTCGATTGGTTGTGGGTTCGATCCCAACTCGGAGATATGATTAGAATTTAATTATTTTCATTTCTCCGCTCTGGCATTGACTTCCGCCACTCAACACGCAATGTCTCGATTTTGAACGGAAAGTAAAAAGTAGAGTGTTTTGACACTAGATTCTGTCTGACTACTCTGATATGCGGAAAAAAGTGCAACGTTGAGAGTAAAAAAAATGTAAATCCATTAATAAATGATTATTATTGATTTTAATATTTTTATATTCGTATGGTTTGTTTTTGGACGCTATCATGATTTGTCAAAAGTCACTTTTAACCCTGGAAACTAAATATCTAAATGAGTTCATGTATTTACAGTCAGTATTTGCACTATTAGGTCTGATGAATACTAAAATTTCGCATAGAAAAATAAACTTAGCATTTTACAAGCGTTTTAATAAATTTGGAGCACATAAACGAATTTTCAGAAGCGGGGGATCAAATCCGGTTTTAATTGAAACTATTAAAAGTGGAACAAGGTGAATCTAAAACACTACATTCTTTCTACTTTCTCTGTTATATACGAAAATAGAATTAATATACGAAAAAAGTTACAAACGAAAAATGCCTAAATTAAAAAACAAAAATATAGTGATAATATCCAATCTATTATGGAACACAAAAACCTTTATACTTTAGGTATATTATTATGTAAACATAATTTTTGGTGTCCTTTTCTAATTTATTAAACAAATTTCATAAACAAAAAGATAAAGATTCAAATTTATCATTTATGTGCAATGCCAGCTGAAGTATACGAAAGCTATAAAAGAGGCCGCAAGTTCAAGTTAAATTTTTCTACAATTAGCAATCTTCAGTTGCTTTTAATTCTCGTTATTCGTTGCAAAGAATAAATAAATATTGAAAATACTATATTTATATTTATTAGTGAATAAATTATACTTTAAGTAAGTAAGTAAGTAAGAAAATGGAAAAAAATATATTTTTCTTAAGAAATTCGAAAAAATATAACAGACACCTCGCTCCTTTTTAAAAGTAAACCAATACGAAACATTCAATTTAATTAGAAGCGAATCCTTTTGAACGTCGTAAAACAGGTTACATACTATAGTATATATAATATCACTTGCTAAGAACGTCTTTCCTAAAAGCTCGGCTTCAGAGCTCCAGCACATTGCTTTAGTTAAAGAGAAAACTGTAACGATTCTATATTGAACACTTCTTGTAATGCCTTTCTAAAGAGTGTGTGAATAACGTTTAGTTAAAGCAGGTTTTTAATTCGTAAGGCGTTTGATGTTATACAGTAAAGTTGAATGTAAATTAAGATATCGTAATAAGCTAAGCTAAGATTTAATAAATCACAGAAAGCTGCACACTATGGCTATAGGGCTACGTGATGAGTCTATATAGAAGTTGTTTTTACGTTCTGCACAGATAAAGCCCAGTGTTATTTCAGAAGTATTTAGAATTAGACGGAAAGTGGAGAGTATCTTAATAGTAAATTTAAGTAGCGGAGCCGTCAAGAAGAACATAGTATCATGACACTTCATCCTTCGCGTTTTGTCAGAATTCGAGACTGCGCATTGAGTGGAAACACTCAACGCTGCGATTTGTTTTGCCATTGCGGGGAAATGAAAATAATTTGACATTATCAATATTCCGGTTTGGATTTGAACCCATAACTACGGTGGTTACAGTTGGACGCTATACCAGTGAGCCACTAGTTCTCTTTTTATTTGAAAACAAGATACAGTGTAGAATACAATTTCTTTTTTTCCAAACACAAACAAAAAGCAATGCCTGTGAATGGCTCTAAGATAGTTAGTGTTTTGTTCATTTCGAAGTCACCAATAAACGTTTTACTGCCTACAAAGTCATTTGTCGGAATAAAATATTAGAGCGTTGTTCCCCTTGTAGCGATTTATGCATCAAATCGAATGGAAACTGTAAATTTGTGTTCATCTCCACAAATTGTACTTAAAATTAGGGACAAGCCATGGTTTTTTTTTATTGTCGGTCAGTAACACCTTTATGTATATCATCTTGCATCGCCTGTGCCGCATCTGTAAATATAAAAATATATTATAAAAAACGCAGCTCCACGTTTTTGCCGCATAACAGGGTATACAAAGGGAACCTATTGTCAGGACGCTTCGTTCGCCGCTTTCCAGTGACAGAATTCAACGCCGTGTTATGAATTAACAGAGCAGAGAAATTAAAATAATTTAAATATAATCATTTACCCAAACAGGGGTTGAACCCACTACCATCACTGGTGCATTAAGACGCTATCCCACTGCGACACGGACGACCTCAAATAAATAAAGAAAATATTGAATTGGACTTTAACACACATGACTCAGCCTGATGATTAATTGTCAATAAAAGCATATAGTCAGACAGAAAACAAAAGTCCAAGATACAAAACTAATATATATTTGTTTCTGTATTTGTGTACTATGCCATGGGTAGGTATCGAACTTATGACTTCCGGCTTTCCAATTAGAGTCGCTATTCACAACTTATAAAAGAAGAAATTATGTTTTGTATTACCATTTATAAATTTACTTGAGTTCTAAACACTAAAACACTTCGTATCAAATAAACTGAGGCTATATAGTGAGTCTATAAATTCTAGTCTAGATTTTTCCCTCCGATTGTCGATAGCCGATGAGTTACTGCTGGAGCGATGCTTTACCTGTGGGGGTTTTAATGTAGAAGGATCTTTATTTGCGTGAGTGGTTTTTTTAATTATTTCATTATTTTTAAATAAAACATGCATGCATCGCATGCAAGGAACGCATGGCTTAGCGGTCAGAGCACTTGAACGGTTTTCAAGAGGCGCGGGTTCAAATGCCGTTGCGTTCAAATTTTATACGTTTTCTAAATATGTCTTTTTCAATTTATAATTTATCTGCTTAGTATTCTAGAGGCAATATTAAGAAGTGCTTAGTGGTTTTTGAGGTAACGACATTAAAATAAAAATTTGTACAACCATTTGCAAATCTTCACTGACCAATTTTAATGCGCTGATTAGAAAAATGTATTAATATATAAAATATGTAGATAAAAGAGTACCTAAATTGGGAGTTGTTAGAAATAATATTTTTTTCTTTCACATATTTTTAGGTTCGACGTCTACATATTGGGTAGTAGAATTCAATAAACACATCAGTGTACAAATATATTTTTGTATAAGTATAGCCACTGAGACAATGTGTAATTACATTTTGTTTACTGGCTGGAATTCGAATCTAATTATAGTTTATATTATATTTATAATTGCTTATTCGCCTATTTAATACAAAATATAGTATCGAACTTGAACGGTTTTCAAGAGGCGCGGCATCAAATCCCGCTGCGTTCAGATTTTTATACGTTTTCTAAATATGTCTTTTTTAGTATCGAACAGGTTTACATCCCGGTTCAGTAGCACAGCGTCTGACAGTAAATCTATTTTTTTTTCTCACGAGCAGTGTACAACCCTATACTATAATTATTTATAGCGCGCAAACTTATAAAAACATTTTTAAAAATTTCATTCTAAAATTTACACATATATCTACATACAAAAAGTGTTCGTCAACTGGTACCTTACAGCCATTCACTGTTATATTCGAAAACGTCCTAATAAAACTACATTGAAAATTCAGACAAAAGGACAATAGTAGCGAGTACAGAGTCGACGCGATATCGACGCTGTATGGAAATATAAAATTCTACTCGATCCTAAATATAAAATGAAGGAAAGGGCAGTTTTTTTTAAATATATTTTCTCCTTCACCTTCTCCTCTTCACATATTTTCTCCTCTTTTAGAGGGCAGGTTGTGAAAATTTTGTGTTTTAACATCTTGTTCTACATTTGGCACTTATTTTTGAGATTGCTTATTGGGTATTGCGCATTAGGTACGAAGTTACATTCTTTTTAACAAGACAGATGAAATATTTGAATACAATTCAGCCGAACGAACCTAATTTACAAAATTGCGCACCGTGATGCCATTTACTTATTATTGATTTTTTTGCATAAGTTAAAATTTCTCTATAGTGACTCAGTGGGACACTGATTGGCTACAAATGTGATTAGTTGACATTCGTAGCCAGTCGTGAGTCTTGTTAAATGGCCAGCAAGTCTTCCGTCTGTCGATTATTTAATTTTAATAATAATTTATATAAATACAATTCTAAATTTATATATATAAAAGCGGGATAAATAATAGAGAACTCCTTGATTTACAAAGATCAACTTTGCAGGGAGGTAGATTATGATTAGCATACGTTTGTTAAGAACACATTTTGCGACAGGGCCGGATTAAAGAGGTCTAAGTGTTCTCGCAAGCTTGAATGAAAGTTAGTTTGCTATAAACTTGAAATTATATAGCAGATAGATCTCCATTACTACGTGGACGAAGTCGCAGTCAAAAGCTAGTTTCTTAATATCTTAATATTTCCCATCACGTATCAACAAAGGAATGAATATTTACTACGCTAGAATATCCACACAATTGATTGTTTCTAAACTTTATTCTTCTAAGATCGTATTTATTAAATGAGCTAAGTATTTGAATTTAACGTTCTATTATGTAAAGTTTTTAATATACTATATATTAAATAATTGTCCAGTAGAGATAGACGGAGTTACATTTTTTTTTTAATAATTATCTTTGTAATAATTTTATTTTTTTTATAAAATTTTTTAGTGTTATTTATTCGCACACTTAGGAAATAGAAAAATACATATTTAGAAAACGTACAATGAAGTTTGAACGCAGGTTCAAATTTTTATACGTTTTCTGAAGAAGTAAAGCATCTGATTGTAAAGGGACAATTTGGGGTTCGATTCCCGCTTGGAACGCTTTGATATATTTTTTTAATACCGCTGTTGAATACAAAACTTTGTTAATGGGTGGAAAGTTTTGAGAATGTACCTTCATAAAAAGGAGGAAATGCTTAAAATTGTATAAAACTATTACTCTATGGGTTACTCCACTCAATTTCTTTCAGAAAGGACACAGATTCAATGTTTTTCAGAAAATGGAGAGTGGAATGTCTTAACACCAGCTTCTCTCGTGAAAAGTGGAAAAATAATAAAGTCTACGTATACGAGTACGTGTGGTTCCTTCTATAGGTTTGTATCCAACTTATATATTATTTTTATATTTACATACAACGCCGATAGCGCCTCGACTTTGTATTTGAAATACGCGCTACTATTATTCTTTCATCAATTTTCAATGCTGTTTTATTAGTGCGTTTTTGTATATAACAGCGAATAGCTAAAGGGTACCAGTTGACGAACACTTTTGACATGTATAAGTTTTTGTAAGTTGTGTTCATTTTTAAAAATATATATATATTTTAAATTACAGGAAAAAGATATTTAAGGTCATCGTGGCGCAGTGGAACAGTGTCTAATTGCAAGCTCTATTGGTTGTGGGTTCGATCCCCATTTGGAGGAATTATATTTAAATTCTTTTTATCGATCTGATATGAATACAAAGCCCAAAGAGTTGCGCCAATCAACACGCAATATTTCGAAATCAGGTGGATAGAGGTAAATGGACTGCCCTGCTTTGTGGTAACATGCATGACAAAATTATGGAAATTTGTGTAACAAATTGTAATCTAATAGAAATAAGTATATATATTTTTTATATAAATGACCTAAAATACATAGACATAGTGTCGGTTGTAGTCGTCATATCGGTGTAGCTTTTAACATTCCCAATGAATCCCGAAACGAATATAATATATTTACTTTTATAAAAACTCATTCTTCTTGTTTAAGATATAAAGAATTAAAAAATCGATATCTGATACCGTCAAAACTCTCCCACATTAGAACCCCCACACAGAAAGCTCAGCAGTAACTCATTGGCTATCGACAATCGGCTGAAATGAAATACATGCGCTTCGATATACCCGGGGAGGGAAAAATCTAGACTAGAATTTATAGACACACTACATAGCCTCAGTTTATTTGATACGAAGTGCTTTACATGTTAAGGGCTATTGTAAAATTATAAATGAAAATTTAAAACATAATTTCTTATTTTATAATATGGACGTTTTGTAAAATTATTGAAATGTTGGTCTTGTGAATAGTGACTCTGATTAGAAAGTCGATACTCACTCATGACAAATATTAGTTTTATTTATATTTAAAACAGTTTCTTTATTTATTTGACGTCGGATAGCGTCTTAATGCATACGTGATGGTAGTGGATTCGACCCCCGTTCGGGAAGATGATTTTAATTTCTCTGCTCTGTTAATTCAAAACACGGCGACGAGTTCTGTCACTGGAAAGCGGCGAACGAAGCGTCCTGACAATAGGTTCCCTTTGTATACCCTGCTATGCGGCAAAAACGTGGAGCTGCGTTTTTCATAATATATTTTTTTACAGATGCGGCACGGGCGATGCAAGATGATATACATAAAGATGTCACTGACCGACAATAAAAAAAACCATGGCTTGTCCTTAATTTTAAGTACAATTTGTGGAGATGAACACAAATTTACAGTTTCCATTCGATTTGATGCATAAATCGCTACAAGGGGAACAGCGCTTTAATATTTTATTCCGACAAATGACTTTGTAGGCAGTAAAATGTTTATTGGTGACTTCAAAATGAACAAAACTCTAACTGTCTTAGCGCCTTATTCGAAGGCATTGTTTGGAAAAAAAGAATTAACTTTTCTGTATTCACGTGTATCTTGTATCTAAATAAACAGACAATAGTGGATTACTGGTGTAGCGCCTGACTGTAAGCATCACAGTTATGTGGTCAATTCCTAGTCAGTTGATTGATTATATCAAATTATTTTCATTTCCCCGCTATGGCAAGACAAATCGCAGCGTTGAGTGTCTCCACTCAATACGCAGTCTCGAAGTCTGGCGAAAGCGGGAGAACGGAGTGTAATGACACTAGGTTCTTTTTGACTGTTTTGCTACTTTAACTTAGTATTAAGATACTCTCCACTCTCAGCCTTATTCTAAATACGTTGCATATTGAATTTTGCCTATGCAGACCGAAAAAACAACTTCTAAATAGCCTTATCAAGTAGCCATAGATTGCAGGGCAGCAATAATCTAATTTTTCATTAAAGATAACTGTATTATATCAAAGTACACAAAACTTAAAAGTGATTCACACACTTTTTAGAAAGGCATTACAAGAAGTGTTCAATATAGAATCCTTTAATTTTTTCTCTTTAACTAAAGCAATGTACGAGAGCTCCGAAGCCGAGCTTTTAGCAAAGACGTTCTTAGCAAGGGATATTATATACGTTTGTATGTAACCGGTTTACGACGTTCAAAAGGATTCACGTCTGATTAAATTGATTGGTTTGTATTGATGTGTGTATACATAAGGAAAAATTGCACCCGTTATCAGGTTTTTTCTATATAACTATTAAAAAGCGCGAAAAGGACTCGAAGTTTTACTGGTAATCAGAATCACAATCAATTTTACAGGGAATCTGATAAAATCAGTAACTGTCAACTTACTCCGTTTTCGACTTTCCACCTGAATGTCTCGGACATTTCGTAGTGATAGGCGGAAATCAACGCCGAGCTTCGTCTTGTCCTCAGAGCGGAGAAATGAAAATAATTTAAATTTTATTATTCCCCCGAGTGGGAACTGGACTGACAACCGTCGCGTATACAGTCTCACTGCGCTACGATAGCCTCAACTCGTAATTTAATTAATCTATTTTGTTTATTAATTAACGTCAATGATTTAAATAATTAAAATTAAATAATATTATCAAATGTATTATAGACAAATATTATGTCCTGTCTTCATCTGCTTGTAAACATTTTTCACGTACAAATTTCGAACATAAAGAAACATTAAAAAAAAAATTCTGGTTTCTTCTTTTTAACTGTTTTGATGACAATATCTTTACAGAATGTAGCTAAAAAAAATTAATAACTAGCCACCAAATAACTTAGCCACATTTCAGTAGCACATGTTCTCGGTAGACCTCACTACTTTTAAGTAAGTTCTTAGAATTAAGCAAAACTTCGCTCTACCAATTAACGTGAACGGAACTTGGTTGAAATAGCGATTTTTTAACGAATACTTCCATCGATTTAAAAGTTTTAGACTTTAAATGTGAAATAAGATGATATATTGAAAAACACAAGCTAGTTTGGCTAGTATGAAATTTAGAATTTTTGAAAAACAATCGAGGCTATCGTAGCAATGCAAACGCGATTGGTCGTGGGTTCGACTCCACTCAAAGTAATGATTATATTTAAGCACGCAATGTCTCGAAGTCAGGTGTAAAGTTAAGGAAGATTAACATATAAAATAGACATTGAATACTCTAAGAAAATTTAAAATCTATATTTTTAGCAGGTCGTAGAACCTAATATCAAGACACTACGTTCTCCACTTTCCGCCCGAATTCAAGACATTGTGTGTTGAGTGGCGGAACTTAACGACGGGTTTTGTCTTGTCACCAGAGCGGAGAAATAAAAAGAATTTTATTATAGTTATTCCCACGAGTGGGAATCGAAGCCCGCAACACGGCGCCACGATGGCCTCAAACAAATAAATGCAAATGGTGATCTTTGCCTGAACTAATAAAACTGTGTAAATATCTTTTGCAGTTTAAAAAACATTTATAACTTATTATTTTGGAAAAATGTGAAATAAAAAAAAAACACACACAAACGGACGGTAAGCTAACGAGTAATGTTTCAATTCGACTATAATGTTTTAAATTAAGATACTTATTATATATATTTCAAATATTTTATTTTTAATTGAGAATTCATCGTGGCACTGTAGGACAGCATCTCGCAATGGGATTGGTTGTGGGTTCGATCCACACTTGAAGGAATTATATTTAAATCTATTTCATTTCTTCGCTATGGTAAAACGAAAGGTGACGTTGAACGTGCGTGAAGAACGAAATGTCTCGACACTAGGTTGTAGAGAAAAGCGTGAAGCAGCTTTATTTTTAAATGAAAAAATCTAAACAAAAAAATGTATTTAATAAGTTCTTACACAAAGCTTCTGTGATTTTCACAAAATTACTACAATTAATTTACGGTTTGAGGTTAGCAATTTTTTGAATTGTAATTTTCCTTATTTATAAATCTTATTGATCAGTATACCGAACAGATTTTGAAATGAAACTATTTTAACCGGATTAATCGCGTATAATTTTGGTATTCGAAAATTCATTTTTCGATTATTATTCGAAAATTCATTCAAACCAGACGGGGTGGGGTTCTGAAATGTATTTTCGTATACCAAAATTATACGCGATTAATCCGGTTAAAATAGTTTAATTTCAAAATGTGTAATAATCGTGAAAGTCAAAGAACTTATAATACCGAACTGAGTCAAAGTCAAATACTCGTATTCAATATAAGTAGTTGCATGCTTAATTTACCAATCATAATAAGATGCGGAAGGATTTGAGACTCTATATAGGAGTATAGAGTCTAAAATCTTTCCGCACAGCATATGAGAGAGAAAAATCACTTAACAAATATATAATTTTACATGATAATTAAGAATAAATACAATTAGGTGATAATTAGTAATTAAATTTTATATGCAGTAGTTCACGCGTACAGTACGCGCTGCCATAGCGACTTGTATACACGTTTGAATTATTTGTTTTTTGTATAATTTTGCATCATTATACATATTATTGCATACAAAAGTATATGCTTAGCATATTTATTAATCAAACAAGCAGCCCTTGTACATGAATTTCTTATTTCTAATTATTTATAAATAAGTTTTTCTTTCATACAGCCAAGTGCACTTCTCCATATGAACGTTAAAAGGTGGTTTTTGTAAAAAGGTATCAAATGCTTTTCCTTCCCGTAATACTGTCGTAATCATGAAATTTTACATATATCGGTTCGTTTATAATAAATGCGAGTCTCGGGTCACTTATATTTGTCTATCTGTGTTCGTTTTTGTGTTTAACGAGAAGCTGGTAACTGGAGTGATTAATCTCTACTCTACCATTGGGCCTACTGCCACCAATATCTACTATGTGAGCAACGACACCGCTGTAGTATATCTCAGGTTCTATATCATTCACAAAAGACTATTCAAAAGGAAGCCTTTGTATTTAACAATCTTAATTTCAAACTTCCACCTTTTATAAATAAGATTTTACCCAATTTCCGTTTTCGTCCCCACAAAATACAAAAATCCCTCTAAACAAATAAAATTATGACACAAAGTAATTGAATTTGAAAACAAAGAGAAACGGGATTGCCCAAATTTGGAAGCGATTTTTGTTCAAAAAACCCCTTTTGTGCTTCAAAGGCATTAATAATAATGGAGTTTTAATTGTATTCTGAATAGTGCGGATTCGATTACGAAAGTAAAAGATTCTTATTTGGCATTCATTCTTTGGTTTTCAGCGTTTGTATGAAATTATATGGTCTACGTAAAATTTGTTATATGTTTTAATGTGTACGTGTGTTTTAATATGTATGTTATATTTCTTTTTCTTCTAAACTTTTTCGACTTTAAAAGAGTTTTTTTTATTTTTCATCTTTCTTTGAAATTATTCTTTCTAGAAATGTAAAATATGTGTAAAAGCGAATATATATTAAGATTTGTGTAAATAATAATTATAATAAAAAAAATATTTTCATAGATTATAAAAAAGGCTGCGTTGGCCGGGAATCGAACCCGGATCAACTGCTTGGAAGGCAACTATGCTGACCATTACACCACCAACGCACACATTTAACATATCAATAAACATGTTCAATTTGCTGTAAAAAAAGTATAAAATAAAAGTTGTAATTTTTTATTTCCTAATAATAACTCAATAAATTGACGTTCTCTACGAATAACAAGACTGACAGAAAGCCGCCACTTTCCGTCCGATCCGTCCGATTTACCCTCAGTACAAACCGAGTGACTGTAAATGTAATGTAGAAATATACACAAAGGTTGGTAAACCCAAAATGTATATATATATATATATATATATAACCCAACCCAATAAAAAGTGTCTAAAGATAACGTTCGTGGACATCAGTATGATTCTAGATTACAAGACCCATTCTGACTGATTTAATTAAAATACTTATTAAAAAAATATATTTTGGTGCTTTTTAACTATTTCTTTTTTAAAACGATTATAACATATATTTTGATTTATTCTAATCTCATCAATATATTTTATTATACAAAACTCTACCGTTACACAACAATTGAGTGATGAGAGACATGGCACAGGCGAATTTTCTAGTCTTAGCAAGCTGGATATGCAGATGGCTTGGAGAGTGTATGGACACGAGTACTACGAGAAATGACAATTAAAATTGTGAAAAATTAAAGGAAATATAGTATGACAAAGGTTACAAAGTCCACGTAAATAAAGTTTTAGGCGCCTTGGCACCGTTTTTTACATTTCATAAGCAGCATATCTTGATTCAATATAAAAATGAAAAAAATAAATCCCTGCGTCGGCCGGGAATCGAACCCGGATCAATTGCTTGGAAGGCAACTATGCTGACCATTACACCACCAACGCAGACATCAGAAGGATTCAATACAGTGTACAGTAGAAGAGCCAGCCGACAACTGCGCATGCGTGAACTATATGACTAGCCATATATTTTCCTCTGTTTTCGTCAGTAGTTTCGAGTGTAAAATGTCGATTTCACTTTTGTCATAGAATTTTCGAGAAATGCTTTTTGTGGGCTCGCCTGTATTCCATAAAGAACATATGAAAAATTTCAGTTTTCTATGGCTAGTAGTATCGGTTGGCGTCGTAATATAGTAACGCAATAGTTATCAAAGGAGAGAACTCTGTTATGGCATTGTCTTTAATTTATTTAGCTGTTATGGAAATTAAACAAAGAAATATAATTTCTTACTCTTCGTATACTTAATTAGCAAAAGTACAGCGTCTTTTATGTAGTTACAATTCCCACCCCCGAGTGGGTTATATATTCATGATGATATTTGAATTATTTTTATTTTTTCGTTCTAGTTGGACAAAGTTCGGTGTTAAGGATTTCACCACTGCAACTAACATGCAAAGTCTTGAATTAGGGCGGAAGGCGCAGAACTAGGTGTTACTACATTCAGCCTACTATGCTTAGCGAGATAAATGTGATTCTGTTGATCAATGGGCTATGTGTTAAAGCAATAAATAAAGACTTTGAGTTTTAATCATTTAAAAAAAAATTTAAAAAAGAAAATAGTAAACCGATAATTGACATCAGACTTCGTTTTTCGTTCAACATTTACTGTATTAAGGGTCGGAAAACAATACCGGGTTTTGTCTTACCGAGTGGGGAATTTTAAGAGTTAAGTCAGCAGTTAGAATCTACAACCATCGCGCTTGCAATCTGCCAGTGTCCCATTGTGTCATGGCGGCCTTTGCTTAGCAAACTGTGTCGTGAGTATTATATTTGACACTAGGGACCCTGCTCGCGGCATTGCCTGCGTGAGCTATAGCTGTTTCGTATTTTTAGTGGCTTTTTGTAAAACAATGAAATACCGGAAAAACTAGTAAAATGGGAGAAAAAAGAAGCTGATCTTACATTACATTCAGTTTTGTTGTTCGGCCGTGATGACTGTACAGACAGGAAGACAGAGTTAATTCACATTTATAATATTAGTATTAGTATACGATACTTCCATTTACTACATGTTGGCGTTCAAACTGACACAAAATAGTAATGAATTTCTTTGTAGTGGTATTTTTTTTGTCTCTAAGCGTCTCACATCAGACAATTGTAATTTTATTCAGCTTCACGCTTTCCTCACCCGGCAAAAATAACCTAGTGGCACACCGTTTTCAGCATTATACCCGAATGCGATAGCAACGCCCATTTTTGTCATTTACGGAGAGGAAAAATAAAAACCATACAAATACAACCATTCTCTGAAGTGAGAATCGAAGCCTCAACTATCATATTTAATGTCAGATGTATTTACTGTGCCATAACTTTTTATTTGTTAACGAAAGCCGCTGCATAGAATATTTATTTCTTATTAAATTATAAGAAAAAAGCTAGACCATGATGGTTCTTCTTCAGATGCACCGGGTCTTCAATTTTTATATGTTGTCAGAAAGAGACATCATATTTCTTATAGTTTAAATGGTCTATTATGATTCTGCATCAGGAGCTCTACTCCTGATATTATACCCTACTAACTCGAAATTTATTATACCCTAGGTTCTGCTCAGGCTAAAAAGCTATACAGCAAAATACTGTTGAAACTAAAACTTGGTTAAAAAATTATAATAATTCCTTAATGGTGTAAAATTTCCTTGTCATTTAAACTTATACATCACATTGTGATTTTTTTTTCAATGTCAGGCTTTTCTGTCTTGACGAGATGATTATTCCTGACGTTGTGAATTGGCTAGACTATCATGGTTCTTCATCAGCTGTTCTGTATATTTTATATGTCAACGTCAAATGCTCATCACGCTGATCAGTTTTAGTTAAGGCGACATTTCGTTATTTCTTATAGCTGGTAGCTAGGCTTATATGGTTATCATCAGTTATTCCAGATCTTTAATTTTTATATATAAGCGGCAAATTGTTCATCACCCTAAACAGCTTTTGCTTACTTTATTATAGTTTAGCAGGTCTATTATACTTATACATCAGGTGTTCCACTCTTCAAAATCAATTATACCCTCAGTCTTGCTCAAGTCTAAGCGCTATACAACAAAAAAGTTTTATTCAAATCGGTCCAGTAACTACGAAGATGCGCGTACAAACAGCCAAACTTCTTTCCGTTCCTCTATTTAACACACTATATCTATAAAATGGCCAGAAAGCAAAGAACAATCTTCTAAAATATATTTTCAATATTAAAAAAATAAGTGATCCTGTTAAAATAGCTTCATTTAAAAAGATATACTTATCTGCACATGATTAGATTAAGCAATTCGTGCAAGTCACCTGTAATCATGCCCTTTGTCATATATATTGCCATTCATATGAAATAATATGGTCATTTTCTCACGAAACTATTATTTGAACATTACTAAGATAAAAATGGTCCATAAAAACAGCGGCATTCAACGATGAGACGTTAATGATCATTCGCCTTGTCTTAGATTGTTACGACTAGAGGATATTTATATTATAATTTAATACTATTTATTTTATACATATTTATAGTGTTTTTAATACTTTCTTTCTATTTTACATGCTCTGAAACCTATAATCTAAAACCTTACAATTCTCCCCCTTGAATGCTACTATCCAGGTATACTGGAACTGCCCCAATTTTTTGTGGTCCTTGCTAGCTTATCCTAACCTAGCCTAATTAGTCAAAGTTATACTTCTGAGCTTCATTTAAATATTAAAAGCGCCACTTAGCCTTATATAGTCAAACCCGTTTATCTTCATGTAATCTATCATAACACTTTTTTATTTCTAATAATCAATAACTTTATATGCTCTATACTTAAATTGCTTTAAGCCAATTTTAAAATAATTTTACAATTTTTTAATAGAATATGATTAAGGCTATTCGAATGAAGAGGTTGGTGGTGTAATGGTCAGCATAGTTGCCTTCCAAGCAGTTCAGTTCGGGTTCGATTCCCGGCCAACGCAAACTGTTTTTTTACATTTACATGAAAATATTGTTTTTTTTTAATGACAGCCATAATTTTATTTGATATCTAGCTGATAATGCTTTTGTTATGATATGAATTAAATAAAACTAAAATTAAATTAATGACATTTTATTTTCCGCTCTTTCTGGCACCAGTTAAAACGCGTGTCATTCGAATTTCCATTGCACTTAGAAACGACTCTTGTTCATATACAAATTCAAAATATCTTTTATTTAAATAGACTTTTACAAACAATGTTGAATCGTCGACTAAACATAAACCTACCACTGGCTCGGAAGACAGTTCTGCTGAGAAGATCCACAGAGAAGATTGTCTCTGTGCTCAGTTGCTCTTTTTAAATATAAAAGTTACAATTTTATTATTTAATACAGTGGTAGCTAACCTGCACTAAATTCAAACTTCAAATACTTCCACACATTTTCATCTTTAAAATATTCTCAGCGTAATAATCTTTTAGTAAAGATTA
Source organism: Podotricha telesiphe (assembly GCA_038994665.1). NCBI lineage: Eukaryota > Metazoa > Arthropoda > Insecta > Lepidoptera > Nymphalidae > Podotricha > Podotricha telesiphe. Next base: position 245,281 of record JAOYRR010000330.1, read on the forward strand.
TTACGCTGAAGCAACTAAAGCAACAATAAAACCAATATAACTTAGTAGTTATATTGGTTTTATTGTTGCTTTAAATTTCTGCAGTGGTACATCTAACATAGGTTGTGTATAGACGTATACACAGACCCATAAAATACTTATTGACTTTTTGGAGGCGATAAATTGACGTTACAAGCATATTTTTATTTCATGTCACTGTTATTAGCATAACACTGTATGTTGAATGGTTTTCAAGGTGCGCAGGTTCAAATCCAGCTGCGTTTAAATTTCTATACGTTTTCTTAATATGACTATATACGTTGTCGGACAAACTAAAATATTTAATAACATCTCGGAAAGAATCTCGAGCTCTAAGATTCTAAATTGATCAAACGCCTCGTTACTGCCCCATAATAACATTTCAGAAAATAAAATACGAGATTTAAAAAAAAAACGATAATTAATCGAAATTTGATTAATATAAATTCTATTTCATTTAAATCTAAACACAAACTTATTAACTATTAAAGAGAAAATTTATTAACTAGAAAACTGAACAATAGTCAACTAAAAAGACTAAATTGTACAGAATCAGACACTCGATACGCAAAAGGGTAGAGGTTTTACTTCTCAAGTGAGAAATGCGGAAATACTCCTGAAATCAACGCATTGGCTCTTTTATGCAGTCGGCCCCACTTAAACTCGTACCGTGTCGCGTCTTCCTGCTTTACCAACATTCCTCAGTACGCAACTAATAGTATATATGATTAAAATAATAATACTCCTTTTCGACCACTAGCTGAGGCTACAGGAACCCCAAGCTTCCGTGAAATACGGCAGCGGAAGCCAACAAGGCACGCCGCGGAATTAAAGGTGACGTTCTACCTATTCATAGCGTCAACCCATGCAGGGATACCGTAGAGGACCATTACCTGACCTTCCACGGAGCATTAGCTTGTTAAAGACAACCTCGAGGCACAGTTGTTGAATCCGCCCGATGACCTAGGCCACCCCCGCCGTCACGAGCACTGCGGCCTTACTCCCTGAATACTCTGCTGTACGGGAAAAAGAGTAAAGCTTTCTTTCCTTTTTAAAAATAAATTTACCCAAGTGAAACTATGAAGCCGCAGTTAGAATAAAGGTAGCAATGGACATTTGTATTAGCCAGAGTGTTCCGCTGTAATCCGACAGGAGACTGAGTCCGGCTCTGGGCTTAGCTCGATCGTCGGCGACGCTTTTGAATAGAAAATGAAATTTTATGTGAAATCTAGAAGTTTTACTACCAAAATGATTTCTGAATATATCCGCGATGCATAACCATATGAAGGTTCGATCCTCAAATAGGGGAAAGATTATATTTAAATCAATTTCATTTCTACGCTTTCGAAAGAGAATATAATAAGTCTACAATTTAATGTTAATAAGTGTCATTCATACACTAAGGATAAGATAAATATTTAAAAAAAACGTATAAAAGTGCTAATCACACACTTAGATTACTAAAAAACATATTTGGAAAACATATAATTTTTTTAACGCTGCAGCATTCGAACTTTTCAGCGCCTTTCGGAAACTTGCAACTGTAACTTTGTTCTTTTCCATTCTAGAGAGATTCTCAGAGGAAAATATATTATACCTAAAATTTTCAAAAATAGAATAAATATCGAATAAATAAATACACAATCTCCTTTTAAGTATGTGACAGTCACAACTTCACACTTTTTCCCGCATATCAGGGTAATCAAAGAGAACTTAGTGTTAAGACACTCCAACGCATGGCTTAGCGGTCAGAGCGCTTGAACGGTTTTCAAGAGGCGTGGGTTGTCTAAATATGTCTTTTTCAATTTCCTAAGTGTGTGAATAACACTTTAAAAAAAATGTTAAATGAATAAGACACTCGATTCTCTACATCGTTCACCAGAGCGGAGAAATGCATATAATTAAAATATGATCTTTCCAACGTGTGGGAATTGAATTCATAACCAATCACGTTTACAGTCACACCCTGTCCCACTGCGCCACGGTGGCCTAAATTTTTATTCGTAAATCATACCAAAATAGACATAACTGTTGCGTTCATCTAAATGGCCTATTAATATTAAATATCTCATTTGACCATCTGTGACCATAAACAAAATTAGAATAACGTTTATAGTTTTAGAATTGAATAATATTTCACTATTCGTTAATCTGACCCAGTAATTAAAGCCCGTGATATTAGCATTAGTTTTGAGTAATAACAAATCTGTAATATAGTGTTATTCATACATTTATGATAAGATAAATATTTATAGGAAACACATAAAAATTAGGAGGTAGCGGGATTCGCACCCGCGTTTATTGGAAACCGGCTTAGACAATTAAACTACATTTTTATGAAGCTACGTCAAGTTTTGAATTGTAACAAGTCTTGATTTGTTTTTTATACATTGTGTATATATTTTGAGCTAAGTTAAGAATGAGAAACTAGCGAGCAACTGCGGTTTCTCTCATAAATATTACATTAATTCAGGGGTGGCCATTGATGTATTCTTTGTTGACAGAGGAAAGAAATAAATATATTAACCTGAGTGGAATTTCAATGCATAGCATTCAGCTTAGAACACCTGTGGTTGCCTCACACGACTTACATTCTATAAGGTTTTTGTTTCCCTTAAATTTAGCGTGTATTAAAATTATTTGTCAAATAGTTTGAAATATTTTAAGTTTAAATAATTCGATAAGTAGAATTCGAACTTACTACCACAGATTGAAATCATCCACACGCTAACTCCAATACATTGCCGTTAAGTAGAGTAATAATAATAACACTTCATCAGTCGTAATCAAGATCTCTAGTCCGGGATATAACCGAACTGGTGTTTGTCGCTTCGAAAACGTGAAATGAGCAATTTTCGGGCCATTTCAAATGCATAAAACTTTATGCGGCACCGCAAAACCGTGGACCAATGTAACAAGACCTACGCCAATTTTACAAAAATACTTATTTGCTCGGCGCTGTTGTGGGAACAAGGAGGGAAGAGAGCTCAAGTTAGGCTGGCCAGGGAGCTCGTGTAACTGTTAATTTTCAAGAATAGCCAAAACCTTTCCTCTTAACGAGCGGGGGCCATTAAGAAATGTTTAACAGCCGACGGAAATGCTTTGACCCGCGAGTGGCTTAGAAGTTATAGTAATTAGTACAGGCGCCAGGTTCAACTTATTCGATTTCATTACGGAGAATCATAGACGGTCGGTCTTGGGTCTTGGCACAAGTTAAATTAGGATACTGGCTCTGTCTTACTAACTTTGTTATGATGGAGCTGACTTAATAGTTTTCAGGCTATCTGATCTTAGACTTTTTGTATTTTAAGTCTTTAATTATATTATAAGGACACAGAAACGATCTAGTGATAAGTAACTCTGTTGCCCATTTTAAACATATTTTTGTTCTGTGGCAGGATCCGAAGCCGTACGTTGCTTGAATAAATCGTGAAAATATTTTCATGATGTAAATAAGAATAACCGCTATTTGAACCTGTAAATTAAGCCCTAAATCTTATTAAATAAAACTGTAAGGTTTAAGTTTAATATTTTAAATGAACAAATAATCAAAATCGCCTCCCATTTTTTTTTTCCATAAGGCAAGGCAAACGAGCGCTCGAGTCACCTAATGGTAACCGATCACCGCCCATTTCATGCAACACCAGAGGAGCTACAGAGATGTTGCCGGCCTTTAAAATAGAAATAGACGCGCTTTTTGAAGGTAAACATGTTCGGAGCACTAAAGGAGAGAAGGCCTTCGGCCTACTCGACTTATGGATGTCCAAAGAAAACAGAGCTCACCGAACAGCTTTTTGGAAAGTCTTAATTTTACTAAGCCTACTTTTATGTTATACCGCTGTTAATGATCACGAGCGGATTTTTAACTATTTTATTTTAATTGATTGAACCTGCTACCAATTTCAATTAAAAGCGTACTTTCCTACTCGTTTACTTTGGTTGTTGACTTAATTATAGCTATTATAATACGTGCATCATATTTCATGAAAAAGAAAGAAGAATATTTGCGAACAATTTTGTAATTTCTTAGCCTAAGCTTTGTTTATTCATAATACAATTTGTTTCCTTTCTTCCCCATAATTACAGCAATATGTTATATTACAATGTTGTTTGTTATATACCTAAAGAAACGAGAATAATAAGATAGTATCAGCTTAAGGGGAAAAATCATCTTTAATTAATTTCAATTTTAAACATGCTTTTGTGAGCATCGCAGTCTTTGTATCTATATCTATAAATGTCTGTAAGCAAATTTTGTAACATTATTTTAACCCACTTTTGGCCTTGTGATTCACTTGAAACCTTGCACATTTGTCCGGATTATGGATATATGTCAGTAGATGAAGTATATTTTAGATAAAGCTGAGATTTTATAAGAAATAGACGTGTTTTACCTATGCTAAGTTTTTTAGAATTAACGTAAGAATGAGTGGACTGTAAAGTAAAATAAAAAATGCATATGAATTCATAAATAAATGCTTCCTAAGCGTTGTGCCAGGACTAGGAAAGGGAAAATTTTAATTTTCCATGCAGTTCAATACAGTTTCATGCTTCTGCCCGCGTAGCAGGGTAGTCAGAGAGAACCTAGTGTCAGGACACTGTGTTCTACACTTTCCACTAGAATTTAAGACATTTCGTAAATTGCAGAACTCAACGCCGTGTTTTGTCTTAGATGCCAGAGAGCGGAGAAATTAAAATAATTCAAATTTAATCAATTTCCCGATTGAAAATTTAACTCACAAGCATCACGTATAGAGTCTGGCCTCGTTCTATAGTCATTTCCTGACCCACAAAACGTAAAAAAAGCTACCAAAGTTATTTTAAGCATAGATGATACACAAGAGTATCAACAAAAAAACACAAAACATATTGCAATTTCAGCAATCTGATTATCCCGCATCCATTTTCAATATGCGGTAATACTTACAGTGGCTATATGTTTTTCTTCACACAACCCGAGTCGATCGCGGATTGTCGATGCGTCCGATAAACGAAGACTCCAATTTCCTGTCCCTGTACAGAGTACGGTTATTCTAAAGCAAGAGATGCTGGATATAATAACACCTATGTTGCCTTTAATTTTTCTGAGGTGTGCTTTGACTTTGGGACTACCAGTGGGACAGCGTCTGTGTGGAATTGTTGGGAACGTGTAGTCTGCGTTGATTGTGTATTCGAGCGGAAAGTGGAAAACAGAGTGTCGTAACATCAATAGTAATGTACTTCTAATTTACGCAATATCTCTTTATATGTAGTTTAAATAAAAAATATATAAATAACAACAAATATTACTTTGAGCAGTTTTTTTAGCTACATATTTTCTCCCTTACACAGTCAGAGAGAACCTAGTGTCAAGACACTCCGTTTTTCACTTTCCGCCCGAATTCAAGACATTGCGTTTTGAGTAGTGGAACTCAACTTCACTCGTCTTATTCACCAGAGCGGGGAAATGAAAATAATTAGATTATGATCATTCCACCGAGTTGGTATCGAACACACAACCAAGTGCGTTTACAGTCAGATTATGTACCACTGCGCCGCGATGGGTTCAAAAAACAAAAATATGTTTATAAGTAACAATTACATCAAAGATAAGAACTTCCGCAGTCTATCACGTACAGTCCTAAGAAATAATTTGAATCATATAAAATTGTTTGTGAAATTGTGACCTTGAAACCAACTACTTTATCGGCTCCACTCTTCATTCGGTATAACTAGGTATGCAGACAGAACATAAAGTCACTTCAAGGACACTTCGTTCTCCAAATGAATTAAGCACTGAGCTTTAGTACGAGCATGAAGTATAAGGGCAGATTGCAGCTATATATATATATATATATATATTCAGCTATTTTTGTATAAAAAAATTAGGAATTCACTTAAGATATGCTTGAATCCTATTTGATAGATATTTTTACTGTTACTTGGCGCCACTGCCAGTTTATTAGGGTAGGCCGTTGCGGCTCGAAACTTTGTGATATAAATATTGTGTGTTGATTGAAAAGTGGTTTTGATTGCAGTCATTTGTCTTGAGAAAACGGAGACAATAGAACAATCAAAGAATGGAGTACATTGTTTTTTGTTCTATTATTTATAAAATATAATAATATAATATGTTAAGTAAAAATAGCCAAAAAATTGTCTTGCAAGACAAAGCGCGTCGTTAGCTTCCGCCACGTGAATTCAATATTGAAAGAAAGAAGAAAGATTGGACAACGGCTATATGCAGGAGATATGAAAAACTAAAAGGGCAATTTAGTCTGTACATGTACAAAGGATGGAGGCTTCTAGGAAGCACCCCTACAGCGTATCCGGGATAAGATTATTATTACCTATTTTTTATTAGCATATGCGAGTGCGAGTGCGAGTTCCACTCTATAACTAGTAAGTTATAAAAGTCAGATTTATCAAAAACTTTTGAACCAATAACTTCTAGACTTTTGACATTTTTATTTGATTTTCTATATAAATATATAAAATGGGAAAGCTTAGATTTCTGTATTTATTGTTGTATAATGAAAGTAAGCCATATTGGCAACATTCTATTACATAAGGCAAAGCACGGCATTGAGTACCGGCATTGAACTGTCAACTATCCAGTTCGAGAATCCTTCTCTTTGCTATGCTTTGTGGGAAAAACGCGTAAAGCTTAAAAAATATAAAGGTTAAATTTTGTAACCCTTTTTATTAAAATCAAGTAAACGAAGGACTATGAAATCAATTGACGAAATCAAGTAATGAATATTTGCTTATATATAATTAAACTACTCAGACAATCCTATGCTAAGCACTTTTGTGTAACGTAAAACATTTATAGAAAACGTATTAAAAATTGAACGCAGCACCTGTTGGTAAACGTCCAAGCGCTTTAACCGCTAAGCCATGGATTCTAAATCCGGCTACGTTGAAAATCTTATACGCTTATTACACTTATTTCCGCTGAGTTCAAATTTTAATTCGTTTTCTATAAATGTTTTAAACATTTCTAAGTGTGTGAAGAACACAAGCTAAGGTGACGAGTATTTGCATACCAACTAGTCTACTGTCGCGTATTAATATAGGTCAAAGTCAAAGGTTATAATGTAATTTTGGAAAATGGTTATATACAAATTGTAGTCATCTTGTTATCTAGTAAATAAACAATTATATTTGTACAAAAATAGCTGAATATCGAAAAAGCTGTTTCTGAACGTGGTTTAGTACGGCAGCTTCCCGTATTGTAGGGTAGTCAAAGAGAACCTAGTGTCAAGACTACACACACTTTAATATTGAGATGTTGTAAATAGAATGAGGTTATATAAAAAATATTGAAATATGAAAAAAATCAAAAGTCCAATGATTTATCTAATGAAGTTATTGTAACAATAATAAGTAAAGGGAAATATGTAGCTATGTAAGTTTCAAACCGTTAGTAGGTCCAATTGCCACTTCAAGTAATCTTAATATTTATTATATAAATAACAAACACGTTCTCCATCTGGTGCGACGAAGGTACGAACGAAAAAGCTGATTGAAAATCTGTTTGCTTTTTCCTGCTTATATCAAGGTAAAACGAGAAGAGAAACAAGTGTTAAAACTCTCCACTTTAATAATACACAAGAGTAAATATAAAACGACGGAGTGAAATATCACCACCATCTCGTTTCTCTATCCTCCAAAAATGTGACACTAAACGCTGCTATGCCGCCGCTATGTGAAATAAATTTAGAATGCTTTGAAGTATTCTAAATTTATTTCACATAGTTGAGAAACACATATAAAAGCATAATAATAATATATCGAAGAAAGCTATTTTAGAAGATCCGGACAATTCCAACGAATCCGCAAGCAATCTTATAAGGAAAATAAATTAAGGATGGCATTACAAACTCCAATATCCAGCCAGCGTTTCCAATTTCCCATATAAAATGTACCATAATTCCTTGTCAATAATATATTACCGAGTATTTTCTATTTGGTTACTTTCTTCTAATAGCTTGAAGAAGTATCTCCATACATTAGTTTAATATACTTATTTATATAAAATTATGGCAATAGTAAAGAAAATTCGAAATTGACAGGAACAAACACTACATAAAAACATTTTCTCGTACTCCAAAATCGATTTTGCCACGAAGATGCTTTTGACCTTTTTTTACAATTTCATACTTCTTCCCCATAGCAGTGTAGTCAGACGAACGTAGTATCAAGACACTTCGTTCTTCACTTTCAACCAGAAATTGCGTGTTGAATGACGGAACTTGAACGGACAGAAAGCTTTCTCTTAACCAGAGTGGAGAAATGAAAGTAGTTTAAATATAATCATTAAACTTTTGAGAATTCGAACTCACAGCCAATAGCGTTTCAAATAAGATGTGGTCTTCTTGGAATATTTCACTCAACATTGTAAACAAGATTGGTGGGTTAAAAACCCCTGCTACGTTAAACTTCAAACTTGAGACTATATTTCAATATTTTCGAGACTATTACATCTGAATATTGACGTCTATATCCTAACTTTGCATACTTTATACATAGTTCACGGTAGATTAAAATGCAGTCAAACTACTTGGCCCTAGTCCAAAATACTCATTCTTATGGCACTTAAACTTTTGACTCGATTTCATATTACTTGAAAAATAAAAAGTTGATAGTATTCCGATGAAGATGCTGTAATAAAGCGAATTGGAAATGTTTCAAGATGAATTTCAACGTAGACAGCGTGTTTAGTATTCTGTAGCGTCGGGCTTAAAGTTAACTCTGATATAACTTTATTTGCTTGAAATTTATTTGCACAATAAAATTACAATTATAACTGACTTTCTATTAAATTGCTGGTGGAGGCGGTGCTTTTGGTTTTTTTCTAGGTAACGATGAATTTTTCGTCTTAATTTAGCAAAAGCTACTTGTTCAAAGTTCAAAGTGTTAAAATCAAGATGTTTATACTCTTCAAATAATCATATATATATATATAGAAATAACGTCGTCTTCAAAAATTAGGTTTCTAGATAAAATAATAATAATAATTTTTAGGTTATAGTTTTTTTTCCATTTTTTTAAATGATTTTGGTTTTGGTGTAAAATTGTAAATATATATATATAAAAATTTGGTGTTGTGGGTTTGATTTGGTGTAAAATTGTAAATTTTGGATTTACAACAAATATCATGATAAATCTGAGAATCTGAAATCTGATCTCTGTAATATTCCATTACACGTGAGGTTGGAAACTGCTGGTATATAAAAATAACTGTAAAAACATAGAACTACTTTAATTATCCCACTTTCATAATACACTACAGGAGAGCGTAGTACAGTAGTTTAGACTTTAGAAACACTATTGTTCTATCGGCATCGTGTACCCGTTTTATATAAAGAAACTTTTAGTGCTGGCTAACTTTTTTACTTCTTGAATAATTTTATAGTAAAAGTAGGTTAGTAGAATATTGCTTAAAAAAGTTTTTTTCTTGAAAGCATCAAATTTTATTATTTTGCACGTTTTTGTACTGTGTCATCGGCGAAATTTTGGCGTAATATTTGTATAGAAATTGCCTATACATATTTAAGTTACGTAAATCATTACAATGTGTAAAGAAATAAACACAGCGGGATTCAAACCCGAAACCTCTTGGAACCCGTTCAGGAGGCACGGGTTGCCGGCTACAATAGGCAAGTTGAACGCATGGCTTGTCAGAACACTTGGACAGTTTCCAAGAGGCGCGGTATCGAATTTTTATCCGTTTTCTAAAGATGTTTTTCGATTTCCTAAGTGTGTGAATAACATTTTAAAATGTTAAAAATAAATGCATATTTATTTTAAAATACGGCAATCAACACAACCATCGCATATACTGACACTCTTTCTTTCTTACTGCTGTAAATTGGCATGCATTCAGGACGCATTTTTATATATATATTTTTTAAATATACGTTTCTAAAGAAACAAAGTTATACAGTTTTCCCTGGCAACTATTTACGACACATATAACATGCGAATTATTTTTTTTTATAATTAAGTGAAATACACAATAGAAACAAATGTTATTAGTTTATGGCAGTTATTTACGACACAAATTTAAAAACCAATAATAAATATTTCTATTTATTATTATTGACCATAAAATTTTATCAGCTACACGCCACTGGGACCAGCACTAGTATTTCCACATAGCAGGGTAGTCAGAAAGAGCCTAGTGTCATGACACTCGGTTGATCGAAACATTACGCAGAACATAAAGGAGAAATGAAAATAATTAAAAATATTATCAATCCTCTGAATAGGAATCGAATCCATAACCAATCGCGTTTACGCTCAGTACCACTGTGATACGACGACCTGCAAAAAAAAATCTAATTAATATAAAAATAGGGTATCTCCTGTAAAAGCTGCACATCATCAAACAAAATTAGACAAGCTATATCTCATACATTTATGATATCGAAATGTCATGTATAAGCTATTATACTTATAATAGGTAAGTTATTCAACGTAAATATTTGCTGGCGTATCGCGGTTTACGACGCCTGGCTTTCCGGGTCACTGGTCGCGCACTGTGGCTCCCGGGACACATTCTGTCATATCTTATACATGACACAAACAGACGGTCGCATTGAGTTCTATTTCATATTATTGTTTCGTTTATTTTTTTAGGGTAGAAGGTAGGTAGGGCTATGTGGAAGAAGTATTGTGGCACTCTTTTCTTCATTTATTGTTCGTTTGAGAAATATTTTGCTTTGGATGGTGATTGAAGAAGTTACAAGTGATATACATATCTACAGTGTGACTGACAAGCCACGCACTGCTGAAACTACTAGGCGTAGAAATCTGAAATTCAGCATATGTGTATAGCATCCTTGAAGAGATGAGGAGAGTATATACGGAAGGCATTGCGCTCGTCGCCACCTCTCTTAAACCCACTCACGCAGCAGTAAAACTATAACGTGCCTTTGACATATTGCGGGACTGGCTGGCTGACTGCAGCTAAACTTGGCCAAGACTCAGGCCATCATTTTCGGCGGCTACCAAAAGATGCCTCCATAGCTAGTCCTACTGGACCAGAAGATTGACTGGCTGAAACTGGACACTTATCTTGTACCCCACACCGAGAGCACTAAGAGATTCCTAGCTCCCATAGAGAGAAAGTCCTACAAAAACAGAAATATACGCAATTTTACCTTTTGAATTCCACGAAAAAATACAAATATACAATAGAACTCACAAATATCATCTAAATTAAATTATAAACTTGTTATATGTAATTGTAAGAAATGACTATAAAATATTTGTATTATTTCAAACCTGAGTTATTTAACTCGTTAGGATTCAAAGCAATAAGATGACGTAGACAAATTGAAAGAGCTGCGAAATTGTAAGCCTCGGATCGATAGATAATGTCACTCCGCACTCCATACCAACAGTAACACACTCCGTTATAATTTTTTTCAGCTTCACACTTAGCTGAGTAGTCAGAAATAATCTAGTGTCAAGACACTCTGTTGTAAATGTCATATTTATTATAAAATATTGTGTATTGGCTAGACTAGACGCAGCATCTAATCTTATTTGTCTTTGAAATCCCTATATTATTTAAAAAATATATATATTTTTTTTTCTATTTAAATTGCCAAAAAACTTGTTCCTTCTTAAAATGATGACTACTTATATATAAAATGTTGCCAAATCTAGTCTCCAATAATTTATTTATATCTTCTGTACCTTTATAATAGCTTTTTATAAAAGTATTTATTTGTAATGCTCTCTTTGCTACAGCTTGACTCAAATCGTTTTGTTATTGTAATTTTGCCTTGAATATTGAAAATAATAATATTATGGTTCATTGGAAATAATTTTGGAGGACATCGTGACTCAGTGTGACAGCGTCGAGGGTTCGGTCATATCACTCGGGGGGAATGGTTTTATTTAAATTATTTTCATTTCTCCGATCTGGTGACTAGACACGTAATATTTTGATAAGTGGAGAGTGGAAGTTAGGTTATCTCCACCTAGCCTTCAATGCAGGAAAAAGTGTAAAGCTTAAAATAAAAGGCTTAAAATAATTATATAAATAATTTGAACTGTTACCACCCCAACATCCATCCACATATCCATCAACATATCAATTATAGTGAAACATAAATTCTTCATAGATTATTCATTAATGATAATTTTCATCACAAATTCATATATAATTACAGACGATACAATAAGACACTACCTGGCATATTTTAGAACATCAACGAGACCTACAAAGCCAAAAGCTACAACCATAATATATTATAGAGATTCCCAAGATGACCCAAATTTATTGGTCTACAAGTAAAACAGCATATAGCCGTCTGTTCGTACGTATTTAGGCAGGCGACCACAAACGACTAAACCTACCGCTCCACAGCTGTGACCGGAGATCGAACCAGCTATATCCGACCTGTTCTTGGAGGATAGTCGACTTTATTCTGTAAGCTATAAGGATGGGTAAAAGGTCTTGGAAAATTGGCTATCTTAGTAATGCCTTGGGTTGGTTATATTGTAAGGGACTGTATTAAAGACTAAGCGTTGAAAAAGGACTTCTATTAATTTATATAAAAAGTTTAGTGAATTTTCTTGGTTTTGCAGACGTTTCAAAATCTCATCAGGATTTCATTTGGGTGAGTGTTTTTTTACTTGGTGATCGTTTGTTAAACTATACGTGTTATAGGTTGATATTTTATTTGAAATTTTCACTTACGTTCCATCTTTTGTAGAAGCAGAGCCCTAAACAAATTTAGATTAAGACAAATTTAGAAAACGTATAAAAATTTGAACGCAGCGAGATAATTTTTTATTCGTTTTCTAAATATGTATTTTTCAATTTAATAAGTGTGCGAATAACACCAAAAAAATCTGTTAAAAATATTTAGATTGATTTAATGTCCAATTTGTGATCGCATCATCTCACGCATCACAAGGCAAGTAAAAAATATTTTATAAATAGCATTCTCCCTTGCCAAACGATTGTCTGTAGAACAATTTTTGGGTACTAGAAATTTGAAAAATCTCTACAGAGATGTTAACAACAAAAATAAGTAATAAGCGTATAAGAATTTCGACACAGCGGATGTATAATGCATGGTTTAGCGGTCACAGCGCTTGGACGGTTTCCAAACTGCGCGAGTTGGAATCCCGCTGCTTTCAAAATTTTTATACATTTTCTAACAATGTCATTCAACAGACCAATAGTCCTTCAACTCACTGAAACTCTTTAGAAGGAATAATTATGTCAAATATTTGGTTGCCTGGATCAGATCAGAACAATTACATAGCGCTGGATATTTTTATTTTTAATAGATGAAAAGATCCAAAAAATAACCCAAAAAAATAACCAACAAAAAATGGTTAAAAATATTCAAAAATAAAAAAGATTTTGAAGAACTTGTTTTGAAGAAAGATTTTGAAGTGACTTTACTGAACTTCCATCTTGATAGGTCCTCGTTAAATGCCTTTATTGTTTAACACTGTTTCAAAGTTTTAAAGCTTGTTAATCCGCTAATATCGCACAAATCCTAGTCAAATGAAATACATTATAATATTAACAGAATATTTGCCGACGCAGAGAAGTCGGTTTCTGAATGCGGCCGTTTGCTTAGGATCCCTTAAGCCCGGCAAGTTGTTTATTGCAGTGATAAAGGTATTTACACACAAATACTATTTCAAATTTTCTATACAAAATAGTTGATTTATTTATTTGTTATTTAAAAAATTATGATATTATGGCATATATATAATAGCAGGTGTGCAAAAACCCGCAGAGTGAGAGGGGCTTGTATCTTTTTTCATACTCGTACATGCATCACCGTCATCTGATGGACGACAGTGGACGAGGCGAGTATTCGGAGACCGTATGGTTTGACAATCTGTGGTACCGCAGTTAATTTTTTTAATAATGGCGCTTCAAACGTGCCAGTTGAGCACACCACCAATGTCACTTCACCAGTGACACTTGAATGGAGAACACACGAAGGAGATTAATCGCTAAAAAGAGATCACAATATTATCGATGGCATGTTAAAAACCTATAACAAAATATATATTTACAACAATATACTGTGGTACCTCGCGAAGGATAAAATGTACAGCTGAATTTATATTATATTATATTATACCCTCAGAATTAAAGTGATCTAGTTCATTTTAATTATGAGCCTATCTCATTTGGTCTTGCAATATGTAGATTTATTGCGAAATCAGATTTTTTTTAGCCTAATCGACATGTTTGATAAAGCGGGACGACAAAAAATGGACACGACTAAATAATAGGACATCTACTGTTCTATAAATCAAAACCTACAAATTATAACTTTTTTCTTTTATATCTTAGCTTTTTAATAGCTTCCGATGTAACGCTCCGTTCAGAGCGACAATCTTTCTCTAAGTCTTTCTAAGTATTTATTGGCCAAGTTTAACAATAAATCGAGACTCCTGACGGATTGGACAAGCGATTTGTTTTTAATTGAATCATTTTTTTCTTGATCCCTACTCAAAATATAAGGTTTGACTGTAGCTCTTAATAAAATGTAGATAATATATAAACATTACATTATAGTATATAAAATATACTAAAATAATGTAAATTAAAATAAATTTAAATAAAATCAATTATTGAATGTTTTTACTACTAACAACTATTATTTATATACTATTATTACTAAATAATATACTAAAAAAGGTTTTATCATTAAGAAAAATATAAGAGGCCATCATGGATCAGTGGAACAGCGTCCGAATGTAATCACTTGTGTGTAAAATTCCCACTCGGAAGAATTATCATAATTAAAAAAAAAACATTTTTTCTGGTGTTTTATTGATGAAGACAAAGCGCGTTACTGAGATCCATCACTCAACACGTAATGTCTTGAATTCGGGCGGAGAGTGGAGAACGGACACATTTACATTAGGCTCTCTCTGGCTACCCTGCCATGCAGGAAAAGGATGAAGCTGAGAAAATATATATTAGAAAGTAAACAACCATTTAAATTTGTTGGATAATTGTTAGGTTTAAATTTACTGAATATCCAGTAGATATTATTAATTAAAAAAAAGGGTTTTCTATAGTACACAGGGAAAATGTAGTTTTAAGTCACTTTTTAATGAACTGCCTGTCCATTTACTAAGTCTGTAATTAATTGTATACCAAATTGTAGACCAAAAATCGACATCGTTTTAGATAAACAATATATACAAATAAGCTTAAGCCAAACACACAAACTATACGAAATAAGATTATGTAAAAACCATTTAAATTCTATATAAATACGGATGTTACATTATTTTGTTGTGAATTATACGTAAATATGTAATAATTGGCGACCACAATTGGAGCGGATGAAATTGACCCACCCCACTTCCGGTTATGCCATCATTATCATTATTTTTCGTTAACCGTTACGTGTAAACATACAGTTATATAATATTATAGCTTATTTAAGTAAGACAAATTGAATATTATAGCTTATTTAGGTAAGACAATTAAAGACAATTTGACTTTAAAAGAACAACTGTACAGCGGACATGTGCACCTGCAAGTGGTGATTACAGACTCAATTTGTATTTTACAGAAAGCAAACAATGACAGCGCCTTACTGTATACGCGTGGTTGTGGTTTCGATTCCCACTTGGGGAAATGTTTATATTTTAATTATTTTAATTTCTCTGCTCTGGTCATAAGACAAAGCGCGGCGTTGAGTTCCGCCACTTAACATGCAATGTCTCCGATTCAGGTTGAAATTGGAGAATGCGAGAAAAGAAAATAAAAATAATACACATAGATGATATTCAAGTTTTATTAGATAAAGTGATGTATACATTTAGGCAATAGACGATTCTGCTTATTTAAAAATTAAATGTGAGATATGAGTAAAATACAAAAAAATAAATATTAAACGAGTACTATTTTTGTTGAAAAAAAGAAGCGTCGGTTAAAAGCCCTACCCGTATGTCCCCGTTCACTGTTGACGACATGCCAATGATATTTCGATCTGATATGAAAACAGCGCTGATTGAATCGTGATTGATTCTGAACAAATGTTGATGAGTCTTCACGCGATATTTCATTATACGCTATTGTCAATGTTTTGAACGTAATATGGACGTATGTATGAATATGTCGATGTGTTTTAAGTCGTAAAGAGGCTACCATGGCACAGTGGGATAGCGTTTGACTGTAAATGTGATGGTTCAGGGTTCGATTTACAATCGGGGAATTATTATATTTGAATTATTTTCATTTCTTCCCTCTGGTAATACAATGCGGAGCGTTGAGTAACTTGACTCAATACGTAACGACTCAATACGTACGAGAATAGAGTGTCTCTTTCTTAACACTAGGTTCTCTTCACTGCTTTCGTAAAAACTGTTAGAGGTAATTTGATGTAATAATTGTATCAACTGACATTTTAAATGCCACCTCAGTCTACCTGTAACCACCGACTCCTGTTGTGGGTTTTCAAATATTCATTTACGAATACCAATAATATACACGATAATTCCGGTTAAAATTGTTTCGTTTAAAAAAGTGTACGAAACTCAAAAACTAAAGATCTTATTAGGTTTTCTGTGTCAACTCCACATAAAGCAGAAGGTAGGTCCGTAAAGATATTTACTTAAGTTGGGAACAAAACCTACACTCTAGAGACGTGCATATCATGTAGATAACAAATCAAAATCAACCATATTCATGTGTAATACACAGTTGTAAATTATTTCACACCACCCATCTGATATCATATAATTAGTTATTTCTAAAATACATCCTCCAGCCGAGATTTCTAAACGAGAATGCCATCAAGACATAATGAACTCATTTCATTAAAGCACATGAAAAGCCCAAAAGGGCTAATAACTAAACCGCAGATAAATACTCGCAAGTACTCTAAGGGCGCAGGTGTACTGAGTACTTTATTACATAACGAATTGTTGCTCACAACTTCGTACGCCGCGACTTTTTGACAACTGCCACAAGTTTTCTAATTCTCTAATCTTCTTCTATAATAATTCCGATCCCATAGAAATTTCAGGAAGTCCTCTCTTAGTATTTCCCTGCAGTCCCTAAGGGACCATGCCAAGTTAGATGTATCCACTTCCAGTGTTTTCCAGTAATGTTGCCTGTCAGCGACTCGGTAATGGAATAATTATATATTGATTATATTTATGTTTATTTTATATAAAATTACTAACTAATATTACAAGATTTAGTCTCTGGATTTTTTTTACTATAAATGACTTTTTTAGTTTATCTTTTCTTATTATTTAACGTTAATTTGTCTTAAATGAAACTGTAAATTATGTAACTGTTCGCCTTCCTGTTCTATACTTCGATGGATTTAATTGTTTTAGGACCCTCCTGATTCCATTGTAAAACCAATTTTAGTTTTGAATATATAAAATCTTTCAGTATTACCTTAAAAAACACATAACAAAAAAATATACTAAATTTATGAAATAAATTATACTCTTATTCGTTATTAGTTAATTTCTATACATTTATAAAAATAATATTAAGAAAAAAATCTCTCCCATTGCATCACAGCCCTAACTCATTTTCCCTAAAGTGAAGGGGGTAAATCACAAAGTCATTTGCAAAGTTGCTTTGTATTAAGGAAATTATATTTGATGATGTCTTAAGAACAATTTCACCGGAAATTATTTGGAATCTTTACAATACCTTCATTAGGTATCTAAATGAGTCCGCGAAGGATACTGTTTTTGACTCTTCATTTCGTTCTATTTTGTTTAAATGATATAAGGAGGTAATTTTGAAAATACATATTTAGAAAACGTATAAAAATTTGAACGCAGCGGTATTTGATCCCGCGCCATTCAAGAGACGCAAGTTTAAATCCCGCTGCGTTCAAATTTTTATACGAATTGTACGAATAACACTTTAAAAATCAGCCACCCTGGGTTTGTTCCAATGCACTTTATTTTCAAAGTAGGTACTTTCCCTTCTAATTTTGACAGATAATGTTATATATATGCATATTTACTTGGTCCATATAAAAAAATATAAGGGATATTATGTTAAACGTAACCCAAATAATATTTTTTGTATAAGCACTTTTTTAGATAATATTGAATGAATAGAAATAATATATTTAATTATTCAATAAATAAACCAAATTCCTATAAACAAAGTGAGATGAGATCTTTTAACAGATACGTAATGTGTGCAGCTCAAATATAGACAAAAACTGAAAAAAATACTGAAAACTGAATACCACGAAAGTCTTCATGCTAACTCTCTAAATTGTTGCAGCAAGCGAAAATAATATTTGCATGCTTAGAATTTATTATACTTCTATTTATATAAACAATTCATTTATTTAGGACTTAAAACTTAGGACCAAAAACGGATATGCATATTCAGTGAACGAGTTCATTGAATACAATCGTATACAGAATTTACCGTTTAAGTTAACTTTCTACTGTAACACGTCTCGAATTTAGATAAAAAGTTGAGAACGGAGTGATTTGAAACTAGAATTTCTCCTTCTGTTACAATGTTAAAATATATAATATATCTCATAATTTAGTCACTAAATAAGCTCAGTTTTATATTAAAAAAAAACATAATTGAATTAAAACATACTCGTATTCTAAAATCTACATAAAACGACACAACACAATATTTCTTATTAAAAAGCTTTTAGAAATACAAATTTGCGAAATAAGCTACTTTGTGCGAGAGAAAATGTTTTATTCTTCTATTTGAATTCCAAGGGAGGCCGTCCGTTAAAAATCCATTTACTGATCTCTGAGATTAACCCTCAAATATAAATGTATAGACAGATTGACTCAAGGGATTTGTTTTATAAATACTAACGGTTAAGACGGTCTCGTGAACAGCCGCTACGAAATGCAAAAGCCTTACACTCATAAATCATTTTCTCATTTCTGAAATTTTTGCTTAATCGCACCCAAGACTAAATTTTTTGCTAGTGTAATTGTCGTAAATATAGATGCGGATGCTGTTTAATATCACCATTGTCCAACTTTTAGCCAAAATGTGTAATTTTTGCGAGACATTAAGCCGAAGTTGGAAATTGCATAGCTAAAATTTTAGTAGTAGAGTTTTGGTTAGATGAAATAATTTTGTTCGTCGTTTTGTATGGTGACTTACAATTGAAATAGGTTATTTTACATTTCACAGACTTTTAAGTATGACTTTGTTTGATTAAAAGTAATTTTTCTATTCTATCTTGATGATTTTAGTTCATCGCTGCCATTTGCTAGTTCGTGATTTTGCACGTAAATAAACAACTCTGTCGAATTTGAAGTTAAAAGATGATTCTTATATAAATTTGCGAGAGCCCTTAGCTCTCCTTACTCCGGTCGTATCTTAAATCCAATCTTCGTTAACGTCTACTAGCTTTAAACTATCTCCGAGCCAAATTTCATTTTTGTACATCATTTTTCGGTATTTCATAATAGGCGACCTTTACAGAGGTACATATAGATTTTCTTCATAACAACGTTTTCGGAACTACAAAGTTTTCAATATAATATATCCTTTATAAATGTCATAATTTACTTAAAAATACATAGTTCGTTTAGAATCAATTTTCTTAAACTTGTTATAAAAACACGATGCAATATAAGTTATGTATGTTCGTAATGAAGAACAAATAATGTATCATTAGGCTTTTACCTTTTCCTTACATAAATATGAGAGCATATAGAGATAAAAAAATGTTATATTATAAGTCTATAATATGTTAAGTCTTTTCTCTAACTTTTATTTAAATGTTCATTGAATTATAAATTGGTGTTTGAATTATGAACATTTTTAATATCACCACTGTCCAATATACATGGTGAATTTATATTGCAAGATGAATGCACTACAAATGGAGTCAACCGTGCCACTGTCGCTAGCAAAAGTGAATAAAACGTAGGCCCTTTAAGCAGATTTACTGATGCTTTGTCTGATAAATACAAGGTAAATTATGAAACAGGGCTTAAAGCATCTGATGATTTGTCAAAAGAATGTGTATCTTATTACCTGAAAATAGAGCCCAATTTGGATAAATTATAATTAAAATAGAAACACGATTACAACTGAAAGATAAGTTTAAAATTCACTGACACTTTATTTTCTAGACCTTTTTCTGTTGTATTTTGTGCTTTGTAAAGCTTATAATATTTCATGAAAAGCATTAATGTGAAAATAGGAGCCAAGTTCAACATTAAGAATGCGTGTTCGCACTTTGCCGAAATTACTTCTAAATTGTGTCCTGTCTGCAAACGACTATAGGGTCTATATTATTTTTAAGAGTTACTTAGAATTGCCCAGAACCTCATTATTAGACACTAACCTAATAATAGTGCCCCAATATTTTAAAGTATCGTATGTATAACCGTTTATTTAGTTTAAGAAAATTTAAATGTTAGTCAATGTAAAGGGGTTCAAGACGTACCAAATTTCATGGTTCTATGTTAAATACATTTTGAGCTAATGAATGTTCTAAAGTAGTTCCAAATCGATCGTGTAATATACTTACACTAGGCCAGTTCATTGGCTTTGAACTGGGTTTCACACGCTCAATTAAAGATATAAGTATTTTTTATTTATTAACGTATAAATTTAAATTAAATTGCTGCCTTTATGTCGCAATTTGGTCATACAATTTAATAGATACGTTATCAAATGCGACTATTATTTTTTGTATTAGTTGCTTAAATAATTTGACCTTTGGTCAATCTACCAGTGATTAGACAAAAAGCATGTCTTTAAATGGTCAAAAAATCGATTAATAACGATTTGTAAAATGGCTGTCTGCTTAGATACAATTTTTTAGTTAACTAATAATCACTTGAAAAATACATATTTAGAAAACGAATTAAAAATTTGAATTTGAAAACCGTTCAAGCCGCTAAGCCGCGTTTCAAGAGGCGCAGGTTCAAATCCTGCTGCGTTCAATTTTTTATACGTTTTCTAAATATGTCTTTTTCAATTTCCTTAGTGTGTGAATAACACACAAAATAATGTTAAAAAAATAATAATCACTTGACAAGAGATTGTAACTGATAAACTTTACTTTATTGTTATTTTTCTTACATAATATACTAGTACAATGACTTGAATATTTATTAGGACACTAAAATAGTAGAAATACTATCAGAAAATAATAGGGCGCGGCTTCGAGGCTTCGTTTAAATTTCAAATCCTAAGCAATATTAACCTTAGCTATCGCAGGTCTGGCTACCGGTCATTTTGTATGGTAATAGATACAACGTCTGGGCATTAGGGTGGGTACTGACTGAAATATTAAGACGCTCTTTTTTTTAAAAGATTTGATTCTCAGAGAGGTAAAAGAGAAGGGAGTGTCAAATTTCTCCGTTACGTAAATTATATATATACAATTTACGTAACGGAAATATATATAAATATATATATGGTTCACAATTTATGTACAATTTGTTTGAAACTCTTCTATATAGTGACTTGTGGAAGTTATATTAATATTTTAGCGCTCTTGTGTTTTTGCAAGTGTGACAATATTTGCCCATTTATTAGTAATATTTGCACAATTATTTTGACAACACTCGAAACTCAACTACTACTATGGCGGACTGTACTTAAAATAATAATATTTAGTAATAACTAACTTTATTTTCGGTTTCACGCTTTTTTCCGCATATTATAAAAAAAGTCAAAGAGAACCTAGGGTAAATAAACTCCTTTTCCTCCCTGTTTAGGTGAAAAGTTATAAATATGTTGAGCGGCGGAGCTCAACGCCGCGCTTTGTCTTGTTCACCTAAACAGAGGAATTAAAATAATTAAATTACGAAAATTACAATTTATTTAACAAATTTTAAATAATATATTTAATTAATAAAATTCATACAATTCATTTATTTTTTACCAATGCGTTATGTGTTACATTCGTTATTTGTTACATAAGACACTGCGTTTGCTATTTTCTGTATATATAAAATAAAACACTATACGTCAATCGTAAGGCGATGAAATCAAATTTTGTTTGTCTGTTTGTTTTAAGACAATTAGAAATATACATTACTGTGTATATATATATATGTTTTTTTTTAACTGTACACGTCTTCCTTATATAATAGGGTAGTCAGAATGAACCTAGTGGCAAGACACTCCGTCCTCCTATTAAGTTTCGAGGCATTGCACCGCACTTTGTGAGTAGTAGTTATTTAAATGTTTATTTGTCCGAACAGGGATCAAACCCACAGCCATCGTAAACGGTCACTCAAATCTTCTCACCAAATAGGTATTTCTATAAAAAGAATATTTTTCTTTTCTAATCTTAGTACAAAATAAATAAGAATGTTTATTGGCAGTGTGCATCTACCTAAGGCACTTGCAGCTCTACAGCGATTGCAGGGCGATTTACCGTTAATGTTATTGTCTCGCGTAATGCGAAACCAGAGGAAATCGATTTGGAATCTGCGACTAGTTCAAAGTATAGTATAGAATACTGTTGAATAGAATAAAATAATTTTTTATATGCGTTATTGATTGTTTTGTAAGATGAATTGTTTTTCTATTAGTATGTTTTATTCAATTATTCGATCTTACGAATTTTTTTTACTCATATATTACATACTGAAGAAATATGTTATATTGTGGAGCGTCGTGGAGGAGTGGGAGCATCTGGATGAATAAGCGATGTTTGTGGGTTCGATTCCCACTCGGCGGAACGATTATATTTGAATTATTTTCATTTTCCGCTCTTATGACAAGATACAGCGCATCTTCTTCATTTTAAGCTAAAAAAACTAAAGATTTAAAATTCTAAAATCTAAAGAACTAAAGATGTAAGAAAACTAGGGTGAGAAGACCAAAGAAAATTGAGTAAACAGTTGGTTTTTGACTTTTTCAAGCATTTAGATTTAGATTTAGAAAATATACATACCATTGCTTCGCTTTGTGTGTCGAGATGGAGAAAATATGATTTAAGTTTAAAATATAATAGAAATATCGTTTCGTATAATCGGGTATATACATATTATACGAAATATATATATATATATATATATATAATAGAGTAACTTAAATACGTTATTTACAAATAACACTTGGCATTCCTACGAAACGTTTAATACCAATAAAGTTTGTGGCTTAACGAGAAAAATCAACGTCAAAGATCTCTGCAGCTTCCTTAATTCCCACGTTCCGTTCAGTTGACTTTGCGATGGGCAATGTTTATCTTGTCTAAGCTCTGCCCGATCTTGAGCTTTTGTTACTAAGATTTCTATATATTGTTCATTGTTCAATAACACGGTATTGCGCAGTGAAACAGTCTTTTACTGCGCATGCGATGATTATGGGTTCGATTTCAACTCCGCAGAATGTTTTTTTTGTACTTTTTTTACTAAGAACTCATAGTTCTTGGCGTTTTTAAGTTAATTATAAAATATTAAAAAAAAATCTGGTACTTTACTAGGCTGATCTAAGTAAGATATAATTAGTAATAGGTAGGTAATTCATAAAAGAGTTCAACATATTTTATTTGCTTTTTAACTAAATTAATATTACATATATATATTACATGACAGGCTTATATACTTTTAATTCCGCTTTCTGGTATTACAAAGTGTAAAGTTGAATTCCAGCACCCTTAGCAAGCAATGTTCCGAATTCAATTGTAAAAGCACTTACTGTGAGGAAAAAATGTAAAACAGAAAAAAATATAATGCTTAGGCTGACAATAATAATTGAGTAGGAAATTAGAATAGAGAATATAATGTAGAAATCTATATACATATAATACATTAATTTTATTTTCTTTCTGTATGTCTGTTTATCTGTTTGTTTGTGCACGCTAATCTCAGAAACGGCTCAACTGATTTAAATGACTATTGTATTGTGTATTGTGGTAAACTTTTCTTAACATTTAGTGTTTATTTACATATTTTTAATATTTTAAAGTGTTATTTACACACTTAGGAAATTGAAAATATATGTTTATTTTATTTTAATCGGTTCATAAATAAAAAAGTTCAGATTTAAATGATAAATTTAAGCATAGTTTGTGATTCAAGTGAGAACGCGGGCGGGAGACAAAATGAAATAACTTAGGCATGTAGTTTATGCGAGCGAAGCCGCGATCGAGTCGCTAGTAACCTAATATTATGTAGAAGTAACCTAATATCAGAGAGTTCTATTCCCTACCTTCCACTCGAGTCCTTGCCCTTGCGGAAACGGTCAGTACTGTGGGATTCACCGCCAAGTATACCTGATACTACTCACTAAAGCTCAACGGACACTCTCTCCACCCCGACGAGACGTTGCAGGAACGCTTGCGCTACAACGCCTCGGTGGACGGCCCACCTATTGCGGGCCACCGTCGACTTTAGGGTGTTTCAGGGTTTCTTCCAAAACACCCGCAGCCTCGATGACTTGCAGGAGGATTCCCATTACCCTCCTGCAGTAGGTGGGAATCAAACCTACATAAATCGCATTCGCATATACAGTCTGATGCCATGCTGTGGCATAGCGTGTACAAGAGTCGTAAAGCTACCCAAAGAAATGCAACTCGTTTGCAGTTACTCAATTAACTAATAACTGAGATTGGTGTAGGTCATTGCAACGGATGCATATTTGCTATAAAAGCGCGCCTCGCTCTTAGTAAATTACTTCTCTACTAAAATATTAACTAAAGCTAACTGTCTCCTAATTGTCTTAAGGTGTTCGGTCGGAGCTTTGGGAATCATTATAGTATACTGTATGTAATTTCACACGGGAGCAGAGTGTGATTGTAATCTGTGGTAGTGAGTTCGATTCTTATATATTACGAAATTATATGGGTATATCCAAATTATTTTCATTTTACTACTCTGGTAAAATAATGAGTGGCGTTGAGTTTCGCCACTAAACATGTAATGTCCGAATGTAGGACTGCCAATATTGTCATTTTTATGTTAATTGACGATTTTGAAGCTATGCTATTTCAATAAAAAGTATTTGAAATTTAATTTACAGTATTTTTTTTTTTTTTTTGAATATACAGGTTGGGCTGGGACAAGAAATATCGTGGTCTAAATACCAGTGAAACTTAACGCCGTGCTTACGGTGTTTGTTTCGATAGCAGCATTTATATATATAAAGAGGATTAAATATGAAAAAATTATACCTCTTTAATTTACCGAAATATTATAAAGAAAGATGTAAAGTATATTAAATGTTTTTAAATACAGAGAAATAGGGAACGGAGTCTCTTAACACTGAGCCCTCTCTAACTCTCATGCTATGCGGGAAAAAGCGTGAAGCTGCAAAAAATATATATTAACACGTGATGACAATAAGGTTCAGGTAGCTTGTATAAGACCATATTGTTCACATAATTAAACATTTGAGGAAGCGTTTTCAATAATGCCTTTTTACAATATAAATACTTCGTTAAGTGCATTTAAAGTGTGTACGATTAAACTGAAATGAGTGATGTAACCACAACTGTTCCGAGCTTGAACTTTGCCAAGAAACGTTTTAAAAAGTTCAATCGTTTTAGTTACAGGAAATTGCACTTTAGATTAAGGGAGTTACATACTATTTTCCAACCGAGCAGGTGCTAGTAATAAATTAGTTTGGAAGGAGCATTCGAAGCTCAAAATGTGCAAATTGGCTGCCAGAGGTGGCAGTTCGAGTCTTGGGCAAAGGAAAGTATGCGGTTGATGTGCACGCGAGTTAGTGACACTATGAGTTTAGAAAATATGGGATATAATTCTAATTTTTGTGCGATATTATATGTAAACTTTTAAATAATATACATTAGTGTTATAAGTTCTTTGATTTTCTCTACCTAGGTAGTGTCTACCCGTGACCACGGACTACTGTAAAGTGTTCGAAACGTCGGGTTCTAAAATGTATTTTCGAATACCAAAATTATAGGCGATTAATCCGGTTAAAACATTTCAAAAGTTATTTCATTAGTGTTTTTTTTAATTATTAATAATATATGTATTTTCATCTCAAAATGTATCTTCTCAAGTGATATTTTTTTGTTATCCTCTCACGTTTCCCATATTATGTTGGACAGGTAATTACTTTCTATCCATTGAGAAAAATGATGAATTCGGAAGGAAGTCTATTTACATGCAATGTATATACGTTGAAAACCACTCAGTATGTGTGTTCCTATTTTAAATATTATCGCTTTTTTAACCTGGACTAACAAACAGCATTAAATTCCATCATATCGTAAAATACTTTTTTATTTGCTTTTTTCACTAGTTTTTTTCTACTACGCGAAATATGCGAAGAAAAAGCAAGAAACTATAAATATTTAATCGTTTTACTTTCACATAAAATGCTACGTTTTACAATATATGTAGACTTAAATAAGAATTAAAAGCTTTTGACTGAGTAGTATTAAAATTATGAATGTATTTAAAAATAGCAAACTACGATATTATGCTTATAAATAAGGTATGCTTAAAGTGCACTTGCGTATTACATTTAATAGTAAAGCACATATTATTAATGAGCTGTTTTATGTATGGTGAATACGATTTGCATGTAAAATATTATTTTTATAAATTTCTTGTAAATTTCACATATTTTAGAAAGGCTCTTTTAAGCTAGTGAACCATAGCCCAGTAATATATTTAGATTCGAACTCTCGTTTCTTGGAAGTCCAAGGGTTATAGTTGATCAAGCTATACGGTCTTATGTTTTTTCTATATTTTGTAATGACACTTTAAAAATGCTTAAATATTATTCGGATTTATTTTTTAAAAAATTTGGATTATGTGGATTCAAAGGAATGGAAATATTTACTTTCGAATTGTAATGGAACTTACCACCATCGTATATAATCAAGCATGTCTCAATTGTGCCACGACAACATTTTTTAATTTAAAACCCATAAAAATTCTACTAAAAATTTAAAACTATATCCGATAGTAAAGTATGGTCACCATAGCGCAGGTAGTCCAATTTGATTCAATTAACACTAGGTAGTGTTACCGCCTAATTAGAGCTACCCGCAAGCTGCGATGTTGCGAGTGAAATTACCGTTTGTTTTTATGTTCCATTATTTTGCCACTTCTTTCTGAACAGTAAAAGTAGATTATAGATAAAATGTAAGATTTATGGGCGGTTTTGTAGCAGAGAAGTAGTTGACTGTACGATAGTTGGGGATTCGATTCACACTTGAGACAATTTTTGTTTTGAGATGAAATAAAAATTTTTTTTTTTTGGTTGCAGAGGGAACTTAGTGTCAAGACACTCCATTTCTCACTTTCCACCCGAACCTGAGACACTGCGCTTTTTCCTGTCACCGAGAAGCGGAAAAATGAAAATAATTTAAATATTATCAGCCCCCCCGAGTGGGAAACGAACCTACAACTATCGGGCCTACAGCCACATCACTCTTCGCCATGATGGCCTCAAGAAGACTTTGGAATTTCTCTTAATGGAAATAAAATAGAGATGGAAGTTATGTTCGACTAGGTTCACCCAGCCTCTTGTAGCAATTATTTATTCAATTCCTAGTTATACTTGTTTTTACTTTTTAATATTAGTTCTTTGTACGAAGTTAATGATTTAGAACATATGTGACAAAAAAATTAGTGACAACAAAATTATACAAATGTCTCATTTTATTTTTTGTCAGTTTATTTCAAAAAAAAAGGTTCATAAAAACTTTTCCCTGACATTTACAGCTTTAAGTTTAAATTTGTCGTTTTCTCTCTCCTAAGAAAACGGTACATCATTTCTCTTTAATATCATTATCAATGGTGGATCTAAATTTACTTATTTACAAAACTTGCCAAAACGAATTATATAAACGAAAGACCGATTATTGATCTGGTACTCGGTTCTTTCTGCCCACTGCGAAACTACACTGAACTGCAAAATATGACAATTAAAGTCAATAGTTCTAACCAAAGCGACCTAGACTTTGACCGGATGTGCATACATCCAGAGACATTGTCATTATAGTAAATCTACAACAAATGTGATACCAATTTTTCAAAACAGTTTTTACATATATTTTTACACACCAAGCGCTGAGTTCCGACACTCAACATGCAATCTCTCGATTTCTAACGGAAAGTGGAAAACGGAGTGTCTCATCACTACGTTCTATTTGATTTATCTGCTATGCGAGAAGAAAAGTGTATCATATAATCGTGTAATAATCACCTAATATTCCTAATAGAAAAGCCTTTATATAAAATTTTAAAGTACAATTCGAATTCTACCAAACCCTAAATCACCTTTAAACTACCTCAGTTTTTAAATGTGCAGGACATTAATCCCACGCTGAAGTCAAACAGGCGAAAGTCGAGAAGTCGTAGAACTCCAACTAAGGTGCCATAAATTAACCGTCCTTACAAGAGACTGCTCGTGAATGGGAGACCCACATTGTTCTGTCAGTTCAGACAAAGCGTCAAGTTCCGATTAACCGGTGGTTCGTAAGCTTTTCTTGGTTCGCTATATTAATACATATTTTACGAAAAAAATTAATTTTTTAGCTCTTATCTTTGGTGTTTTATTTATTTTATGTTTCCATATTTTTCACGTAATGTCTAAAATGTGGAAATAATGTAGACTTTTCATCAATTTACATTGTAGTCATACTATAACACTAATACTAATCTCTGTTTAATCCCAAATCACTGAAAAGTGTATATTAACAAATAAAAGCCTGCAACAAAGAGATTAATACTATAATTGTCTTGACCATTTTCTGCAAGTATTAAGTGACTGTGATTATATTATTCCCTTTATCATTTGGGTTGATTCAAGGGTTAAGTGTAAACTAGTTCATTCAAGAAGCACATCATTTTGTTAGATCTTGTCCGACATATAGTGTTGAAATTCAAACCTCAAGCTATGGCATGTGCTTTCTGATAATCCTGTATTCACTGTATAAAGCACAAGTATCTACATCTGTCATGTTTGTCACCACCTGGGCGTCATCCCGAGTCAAACGCTGGGGCGATCACGATGAAATTTTACCAAAGGTGCTCTTGTTTCTACGCCATTTTGCTAGATGCGCCGCTAATATTCAAGAAACAGTACTAAGTTCAAGCAAGGCCAGAAGCGCGAGAGCGATTCAGCTAAGTATTATATATATTTCAAAAATGCTGAAACAACATGCAGTCCTGATACAGGGACAATGCTTCACAGGGACCACCCTGAGCAACCGTCCTTCCCTGAGATTGGTTCAACTTTATCACCACCAATTCTGGCCTTGCTGATGAGAGGGGTGCCTCTATGTGGTCTACCATATGTGTTTCAAACCTGCCCAAACTTTTGTCTTTTTTCTTCTATCCAGGGCTTAAATATATTGTAAGCTTGAGTTTATGTGAGAGTTATTGACCATCTATTATATGAAATACGGGCTTATAAAGCTTTTGTGCTTTTTGAATATTTTATCTACCATATTTAATATTTTTGGTAACGATGGCTTAGAGTTGGCATTCACAGCTTGTAAAGGTTAGTAAGTGTTAAGTATCTCATATAGGATGTTGAAGTTTGAATTTCTAAAGAAAGAAAAATCAACTTTAAGGACGCATTTTTACAAAACGTATAAAAAAGTATCCGTATACGTCCAACCGTTGTAAGGACGCTTTGAAGGTGCGGGTTTCGATCCATTTCTATCCTAACTAACATATTTTCGGCACTGATCCTCACGAGAGTCAATGAGTAAACAATACGTCAAAATCAAGAAGACTAGAGTTATGTATTATTAATTTATTACTGCTTTTCTAGTATGACAAAGAAAACCATGAACAAATAAAATAGTTATTTGATTTACAAGATACAAGTTAAAGGCAAAGTATTCAGTAAAGTCATAGAGTATATAGTTTAGTAATGTAACCAGCCGTTCAGGTAATCTCTTGTACCGCTGGGTTGTTTGTTCCGGCTGATTAGCACCTGAACAAACAGGAAAACAGACAGAAACTGTAAAAAAAATATGCATTAACTAAAAAGCAGTTATTATAATATTACAAACAGACACTCCAATTTTATTTATTTTTATAAATCATCCATTAATTTAACAATCATAGTAAAGAATGGAACTCAAGACCTCTCCGTTAGATTATTATTTTTAACATTTTTAAAGTGTTATTTGCACACTGAGCAAATTGAAAAAACGAGACTATTTGCTTATTAATTATATAAGTTCAGAAACTTTACAACATTCATTCATTTTCTTTGAGAATGTAATACGATATATTGAGATCGATCACCTAACAACGCACATTTAATTATTGTTGAATTTCACAAATACAAAATTATATCCACATTTTCATTGTGGACTTGTGATGTGTATAGCTGTCCCTTATTGTCATTAGCTTAAATGTGTTTTTGTAAAACTTAAATAATATCCAATCGGGCGGATCCGTAAAGGATTTCCTCACGTAAAAAAAAAAAGAAAAATAGCCTTAAATAATATACATGGAAAATAATGACACAGGGATAAGTTCTTCTTTGCACTCTAAATTGATCTGAACGTAAAAAAAGGAATAATACCCAATGAATTCTCCGTTATTCTTCTAAAAATATTGGTGTTGCCTTAATATATTTTTCCTATTTTTTATTTGGAATCGCGACATTTGAGTGGCAACACTCAACACTGTGCTTTGTCTTACCAGAGCGGGGATACGTCAATAATTTAAATATTATCATTCTCCCAAATGGGGGTCGAAAGCACAACGCACGTCGAGCGCTGACACAGTTCGCCACGATAGCCTCTATATATACGTATATCTTAAAATAATATTAATAAGACTAGATTTTTAGTATGAAAAATATACATATAGATTGTAGGCGGAAATTGGAGAATGGAATGTCTTGATATCAGGTTTTCTGTGACGTTCTAAGCGGGAAAATGTGCGGAGTTGCTTTTGTTACTTACAAACATACACAAACGTTTTTTATTTTAAATTCATCTATTTCTGATTCTGGCAACCCTATTTTCTATACAAACCCAAAAACTCAAAAACAAATATATGCAAAACACGTTTCTAAACATGGAAAAATCGTTGAAATATAACACAATCAAAAAGAAAACAATACACAGGCATGTGCGTGTTAAAATTCTTAAAGCTTTTATATTTCGGACAGCGAAAAGTGCAAGTTTCAAACGGAACGTAGAACAACAATCAGTGAAATCAAAGAATCTTAATGGATAGAAAATGGATGCTACGGATAGTGCGGCAAAAACATCGGACTCAATTTTGCATCGTCAATATCTATTGATACTATTTCACTGGATGTGATATTGTTTTAATAAAGAATACTAATTATCTAAGTATTTTTTATAGCTTCATGCTTAATTCTTAGCGGGATTAGCCAGAGAGGACGGAGCGCCCAACGCTACGGTCCCTGCATACTTCTTTCGCCTCGTCCACTGTCATCAACTTCTTCATACACGCCCTTTGGCTTATGCTTTTTAGGCGACCTTCCTCCAGTATCATCAATAAGTATATTTAACTATATTTTTATGATTTTCGTTTTATAAAAAAACCATTTTATTGTTATTAGGGCCATCGTGGCGCAGTGGGACAGCGTCTGATTGTAAATGTGATGCTTGCTGATCTCCACTCGAAGAAAATAATATTTGAATTATTTTAATTTCCTTGCTCTTGTAAGGCAAAGTGCGGTGTTGAGTTCCGACTTTAAATTTTCAATGTCTTCACTTTGGGTGGAAACAGGAAAACGGAGTGTCACGACACTAGGTTTTCTGTGGTTACTATGATGTGCGAGAAAAACCATGAAATTGAAAAAGATTGTTCTTTAATACAATTAGAAAATTTATGCAAATATAAAAAATTGTAAATAAAGTAACTAAAACTCTAACCTTATTATATAAAAGTTTATTTTAATTTACCAGTATATCCAGCTCAGTACATCTACGTGTGAGACGAGTTGGCCTTTGGAAAGCCGCCAAACACCGCAGTTAGGGATGAAATTTAATACGCCACTGAATATTTATTTATGATAATACTTAATGATTTATACCCGCTTTCTTTGGCTAATGATTTTGTATGAAGTTCGGGACCTTCAGCGTGTAATTTGGTAATATACTGTAATTGTATGAAATGTTCTTTGTGTTCTAAAAAGAGAATATTATTTTAGAAATCGTTTAATATATAGAATTATACTGGTATATAGATACATGTTATACCGACTACCGAAGTAATCTTAGTTGGGGGAGGTTTAAACGGCCACGTGGATAAGGTTGCAGATTCGCTTGAACGAGTGAACGGTGGCTTTGGTGAAAGAGGGAGAAAATATTCTAAGAAGCTGTATTGTGTCCGACTTGGCCGTCTTAAACCCGTTTTGCCAAAATAATTCTCAGCACCTAGTACCTAGTATTCTCAGCACCGTACAAGAGTCGGCCGTGGAATCATTGGGTCTCTTTGTGTACTCATGCTAACTGACCATTTTAACTATATCTTAAACACTGGAAAGGCGCTACGTCAGTGATGCTATAGCATCAGTAGCGCTCATTGACGAGAGCCGGTTAAAGCTGGAGCAGAGAGTGAACCTCTGGAAGAGTATGCTTGAGAACGGAAGTCTTAAACTAAATCTGACGAAGACCGAGTACATGGCCGGAGTTTGGAGGCATTGGCCATGATGTCCACGGTAAATGCTGCTTGGGCCAAATGGCGTGAGGTCATAAGTGTGCATTTCATAGTTTTACTTAACTTTCTTTTATTTAGAAAACTAACCGAATAATTTCTCATAATTTTATAATTAATTGATATGTATTGCAACTTGTGATATTTCTATTGTATATTTCTTTCTAATATTGGAGGTATTGTAATTAGACCAATTTTAAACAATTAAAGCTGATCACAAAGCTCTTATATATGTAAATATAATACCACAAATATAAATTTCAAAAATGTTACATGATTACTGGATTTTAAGTGTTCTTCGTTTCATACTTAAACCTTCTAACGACATCATAAACTACGCCCGAATTGAATTCTATGAGTAGAATAATTGTAGATTTAAGGGGAATTCGTAAAAGGGCTGTAATGGCGGGTTGCGACGGGGTCGGAATTATTAATTTTACTTCGCTACCAACGATTTAACGTCTAAGAGCTTTGGGGCGATGTTTTATATGAAATGTGAGGCGATTGTGAAACTTTTATACATTATCACGTTTATAATAATCGTGATATACGAGTGGCTTTCATTTGATCCTTGTTATCCAGACCGAAGTTATTGTAAGTATGCCTATTTGGATTAAAAAGCTGTGGTGGTAAGTACTCGAGATTTTGATACTGTTTCTATATTATTATTTCTCAATATTTGTTCAGTAGTATATTAATGCTTAGAATGGTTTTTTTTAATACATAATAAAAAAGTATATAAAAATCTTCCCAATGACGGGAAACGGGTTCAGGTCCCTGGTAGTTAGAGCTCCAAAGTGAGAAATCTCATTATAAACTCCTGATGTTTCAAGTAACGCTGCCTTAAACATCCGTTTGTTCGACGGTTTTTACTATAAATACTATCAGCACAGTGATAGATGTATCGCTTGTTACTATTATTATATATAATAACAAAGGACCCGCCCGCGTCTTCACCTGCGTGCACGACAGTAGTTTCAGTGGCCTTTTCGAATGAATAAATTTCAAACAACGAAATTCCTGGGAAAACTAATGAAATAGGAGAAAAAAGTAGCCTATATTCATCCCAAGATCTACAAATATCTCTATATAAAATTTCATCAGCGCAGCTTCAGCGTTTTGGCCGTGATGACGTCATAGACAGACAGACAGAGTTACTTACGCATTTATAATATTAGTACGGATAAGCGACTCTTATCCATACGGTTTTTCTTTGTACATTTATAAGGTCTTATTACCTCCGCATGCATTTACCTAAAAATCGAAAAAATCTTGCTACAATATTTTGACTCTCTTCTTGTTTAATTTGCTTAAACATGACGTGAACATGTTCAAGCAAATTAAACGTGCTTAAATTAATTGACAATAAAAATATGAGGGCATCGTGGCGCAATTTCGACAGCGTCTGACTGTGTAAAGGGTTCGGTTCCCAGGCGTAAAAAGACAGACTATAATATATAGCTCTGTTTCAACGCTATTTTGTAAAATAATTAAACGTTAACTTTTTCTCAATTCTTAAGCTTCTACCAATGAAACGTCAGCCTTAGATATTTTTAGATAAACTTAAATAAATTCGTCCGTGAATTTTAAATTTTCCTCCGTGTAAGAAATCTGATGGATCTGCGAGTCACTGGCTATATCAAAAACACTTCCCCGCGGTCCGCATTAAAAGGCGGAAACTGGTGATGCTTTTTAACATCAGTTTTTATTTTAAAATCAAAAGTGTAATTTTATTAAAAAAATACAAATATGCCCAACTGACGGTAATTGAATTTTGGACTAAGCAAGTTTGCTTAAAACAGTGTCACATTTTAACTGCTAACTAGTGAAATTAAAGTGATGTTAAGAAGCAGCTTCAAAAGTAGTGTAGAACGCTTATGTATTTCAAAACAATGCATTACCACATAATTAAATATAAAAATAAATTTCCATACTCAAATTAACCAAATTTTGTATATACTAGGTTTACAACGTGTAAGTTACATATTACCAAGGCTGCTAATATATAAATATATAACGTAGCCCATTGTGGCCCCCAACTTTGCTTGCATATTGCTATAAAACATATATAGCTATATAAATCCCAGGTCTTCCCGTTGTCGTAGGAAACAACTACTTCTTTCAGTGCTTCACTATTCTCATCGTTTTAATAATCTCAAAAGCAAAATCAATCTCATCATCAAACCACTTACTACTCGCATGTTCTGTGTAACGTGCACAAGCTACTACATAATTCATGGCCTATAAATAATTCATACGAGCTTAAGTGAAGTCTTATAGGGATTATAGTCTATACTATAGATTACCTATTTTGAATATTATTATTAATCACAATACAATATATCTATACTTATATGTTTTCAGTTTAGAAGCAGGATGGAGATGTTGATATAGAAATCCGCAAATCCATCCACCCAGATCCATAGGCTGTCAGCGTCTTACTATAAATGCGATTGGTTTTGTGTGTTTGATTTCCACTCCGGAGAATGATTACATCTATAAATATATTTATATATATGAATATATATAAAAATTCATTTCTCCACTCTGACCTAAGACAACGCGCGGTGATAAGTTCCGCCACTCAACACTGTCAACACTCAGCAATGTTATCGAATTCTGGTGGAAAGTGGAGAACGGATTGTCATGACGCTAGGATCTATCTGACTGCGCTGCTATAGCGTCAAGCTGAAAGAATTAATGAATCAGCCAAACTATTAGGATCAGGCTAGTAAATAATTTAGCTTCAACATTCTGTATTATAATTTTATATTTTAACAAAACATCAATGAAGGTGCGACATTTGTCGTCAAAAAAAATTCTACAAAGTTATTTCATTACTATTACAACATCGGTTCAAAAAATGTAAATTTAGCTTATATAAAATTCAACTAAATATTTGAGTGCAAC
Organism: Podotricha telesiphe; assembly: GCA_038994665.1. NCBI lineage: Eukaryota > Metazoa > Arthropoda > Insecta > Lepidoptera > Nymphalidae > Podotricha > Podotricha telesiphe. Next base: position 280,789 of record JAOYRR010000330.1, read on the forward strand.
TGGCACTAAAATAGAATGTAAAAATAACATTTCCTCGGAACACAAAGGTCCGTGGGGGGTCCCAGTATTACTCGAGACGAGATAAAGCAATCCCGAAACTGTAGGATACTACGAAATTACTCTGATAAGCTAATGCATAGAAATGGAATTGAAATTTATATTGTAGTTTAGTGCTTTTGAGCTTTGAATGTGTTGTTTAACTTATATTTTAAGTAAATATATTGGTTTTGAACATAAATTTCATTAAGGAAAGTTTTTTTTAAATATTATAATAGTTTTTTGCGTTTTTAATCTTTGTTTATCTTTTGTTATATATAGAATTGGTAGAACATCATTCAACCCCCCCCCCCCCCTCTCAGCCAAGCTCTACGCAACCATTATGTGTAAGATAAAATATTTAAATAAAATTAATTACGGAATAAATTGCTTACCGTAACACAATGTTTTTAAAATAACTAAAGGAGGGAAACCTCCCTTTCCCTAAGATAATGTTTGGTATTATATTTTATAATGAAGTAACTTATTATTAAAAGTGAAAAACAGCTTTACGCTTTTTCTCACATATCAATACACTCCGTTCTCCACTTTCCACCCGAAGTCGGGACATTGTGTGTTAAGTGGCGAAACTCAACGTCACGGTTTGTCTTACCGTAGAGTGGAAAAATGTGTATCGAACCCACAACCGATCGTGCTTACACTCAGACTTTACCCAACTGCGCCATGATGGTGATAAAACTATTAGTTTATAATGAAATAAAAATTTCTACAGACATACATAAAATAACACAAAGTGAACATCGACCGTTGGTGATATAGTCTGTCTAGTAATATGACACCTGTCAGAAAGATGAATCGGGGTACATCCCATCTGTCAAAAACCTTTTCACAGCATTTTATAGAAAAATCGCTAAGCTTCCAGCAATAAAACATTGTAGGTTCTATATTTTTTCACATTTAATCGTTAACCTTCTAAATTTTGCGAGTAAGCTGAGAATATATAGTGTTGAGTCACTACGTTTTGTATTGAACAAATTTGAGACTGGTTTTGAATTAGTCTTTTTTTTTATTTTTTAAATGAAATATTTAACTTTTTCTAAGTGTGCAAACCAGCGATTTTGGAAACGTAAAAAAATTTGACTGCTAAGCAATGCATCGGTCAGAGCACTTGGACGGTTTCCAAGCTGCGCGGGTTCAAATCTCACTGCGTTCAAAATGTGTATATGTGTGTGAATAACACTTTAAAAAAACCAGCGACTTCTTTATTTAGGTAGAAAAATTGTGAACTTAACTATCTTTCCTAAATCCACTGTTTACGTCAAAAAATACGTCTTAAAAACGAAACAAGCCTATAATTATAATTATTTAAGCCCAGATCTAATCTTCACTGTGTTTTACAATTTATCTAAAACACCCTCTTATACATTTAGACAATAGTCAGTTCCAATTACCTCGAGAGAGGATATAAGCATTATCACTTGGCGTTGCGCCACCGTCTTGCCTCACATAATAGCCAACGAAAACTGAAAGCTCGGATACTGTGCTTTTGTTTTTATATACAACTATTACATATCTAGTATTGCTTCGTATATATTGATATTTTATTTGAAGCTCGGCGATATTATTTGAACATATTCTTATTACTCAATAGGCACAAGTATGATAAATACTGTATTAAGCTCAGTTTAGTGGAGGCAAGTGTGGTGTGGATTAATACATTTTAAAGGGGCCCTTTGAGTCTTAACTAGTGTCGCAAGTCCCAGGCACTGCTCCGAGTTACTCTTTCAGCAACGCGAATGGTATCCGAGCGGTGAACCCATGGAATGCTAAGAAGTTCTATCTCACATTGTTATAAGGTGATATAGGCAAAAGTTGTCAAGCTTGTCTTTACTTATGCAAATTTGATTGTCTAACAAAACAAGATAATGTTGTACATCATTGATATTAAAAATAATTCTTTATTAAGATTCATTTTGGGCTTCGACTGACTTTAAACGAATTGAAATATGTTTGTCAGTTTTTCCGAATACATATTACCATGATTCGAATCATGGCAGTCAAATTTATACCGAAAGTCATGATTTTCAACTGAATGTTAGGAAAAAAACAGTCTCAAAAGATAAAAAACTCGTATATTTGTGCCTTCGACATACTCGTACATGAGTTGTATCACTAAAAAAAACTGAGTCTGATAAAAAAAAACTGTCATAGACCAGTAGTTAAATGTTAAATGGTTTAAAATAAGAACAAGATAGCATCCTGGAAGCTCTTGCCATTTTATAACAACATTTTTAGTGCACGAAATAGTTTTCATTGATTCGTATATAATTCAAATTGTGTGACTAATGAGGTTTTTGAGACAACCAATTTGAATAATATTGAATAGATGCGTTTTATGATTTACATGTCAATTGCATATACAAATAGTACGACTGGACAGTAGAAAGCATTCATAGAGAATTTTTTTTTAATTAGGATTGAATTAGGGACACGAGGTCCCTCATCTAATCTCATTTTTGTCCAGCTTTACGCTTTCTTCGCATGGCATAGCGTAAAATAACTTAGTGTCAACATACTCTGTAGAGAGAGAAAGACACCACACTACAGACCGAAGGAATGCAAAATAATTTAAATATAACCATTCCTCTGAGTGGAATTCGAACCCATAACTAATCGCGTTTACAGTCAGGTGCTATCACACTGCACTACAATAGTCTTTTTAGAAACAGACTTAAAAGAGCATTAAAATATTCCGTATATAAATGTTATCTACAATTTGTAAATTATTGTCATAGAAAACAATTAGGAGCACCAACAAAAATATATGACCACCATAAACAAGGAAAGTCTCGAAAATTTCCAAGCATATACATCTTGGAAACAATTTGCTCTTAAGAAAACTTAAGATCGTATGGCGTTTAGACTCCCATAGATCGAGGGGGTCTCGCACCAGTGACTTTTACCATTAATCTCCCGTACAAAACCCCGTGGTATTTACTTCACAGGATTAGGGAAAGCCAGGCAAATAAACATAGTGGACATTTTTGTATGGCTAATGACGCGTGGATATATCAGCCTATTGTTAAGATATATCGTAAATCTTGAATATAATTGCTGTATAAGTATTTATTGGTTTCATTTTATTGTTGGAGTATATGATCTGTGGTATTGTTTGCAAATTTGAGTATTCTATGTTGGTCTTGGATTTTTTATTGTACAGTATTTAACTATGATTCTTATATATTATTATATAAAAATTGAAAAACCATATTGATTGATGACTAGATTTTGTATTGATTTATTATTGATAAACCTGGATTATATATTATAACTTATATACAATATTATATCATGGTCATCTTGGCGCAGTGGGACAGCATCTGACTGTAAACGCGATTGGTTGTGAATTCTATTATTAATCGGGGAATGATTATATCTAAAACAAGTCACCCGCTGGCGGCTTCGCCTGCGTAAACTACATGACTAAACTATTGAATTTATTGACACACCCTGCTTTAATTCATAATTTAAATAGCTGTAACTTTTTTGTTTATGAATCGATTGAAATGAAATAAACACTAAATACAATAGTAAAATTACTGGTTAAGCCGTTTCTGAGATAAGCGTGCACAAACAAACAGACAATCAGATGAACAGAAAAGAAAATAAAAAATTATTGTTTATATCAATCTTATTTAATTCATCCTCAGGCAAGTTGCAAAGCGGTCACTGAAAACCAGCGTTAGTTCTCATCGAGTGTTGAATCTCATGTCCCGAGATTTATGCTGAGTATTATTTCTTACTGATGTTACACAAATTAAATATCATTTTTGTGTCTTTCGGTTTTTGTTTTTTTCTTGTTTAATATTGTAAGACATTTCTTGTATTTATTACAATTCTTGCTTTTACTTAATTACTTACTAATAGATTAATTATATAAATTTTCTTCATTCATTCGAGTTTAAAGTCTATACACAATTTCCAAATCCTACCCACGAGTGTTGATATATATAATTAATGAAAAATATTTGGTTTAAATCGATGTAAGACAAAGGTTGGCGTTGACTTCCACTCCTCAACATGCAATGTCTCTGATTCAGGCAGAAAAAGGCGGAGTGACTTGACACTAGGTTCTTCCTGAATGCCCTGTTATGCGGGAAAACAGAAATGATGTATAGTGTATAATAGAGAGATTATTAAAAAATACATATTTAGATAACGTATAAAAATTTGAACGCAGTGGGATTTGAACCCGCGCCTCTTGAAATCCGTTCAAAACACTTCTTGAATTTCCTATTCAATTTCCTAAGTGTGCGATTACAAACACACTACACTTGTTACGATTAACAAGTGTAGTGTGTGTGCGATGCACACTTAGGAAATAACAAATGTTAAAAAAAGAGAGATTACTAATTGTACTAGAGGTTTGATAATAAAAACGATACTCGTTCATAAATCATGTATTTAAAGGCTTTTAGTTCTTTAAATATATTTTGAACGTATATACGTTCAAAGCAATTGGTCTCAATAAAACGGTGAATAATGGAATTACGTGTGTTTTATTAGTAGTTTCAGTGAGAGGTAATTTTATGATCGGGACATACGGTACAGGCGACTCTTAGAGCGGCCCTAAAACATTGAGTTTCAGCATTTCTTTTAATATCCAAATTGATATTGTGAAATGAGGGACCATGTATGAAGAGATTGTACCATTTTGTCATAGCTACCAGAGCGGAGAAATATTTTTTAAATATTATCACTCCCCCGTGTGGATATCGAACCCACAACCATCATGTTTTCAGACAGACGCTGTCACGCTGCGCCACATTGCCTCTATAATTAAGTAAATACTCGTCAAACGCTTTTGTCAAACGATATTAATTGTATATAATCTTTGAGAATTCGTAGATTAACTAGAGAATTACTAACTAAGAATGTTAATTTTAATAACTACTCGTATGTATGTATTTTAACTGTTTTAAACTGCTACTCGCACACTTAGAATAAAAAATTCATTTTTAGAAAACGTAAAAAAATACCGAACGCAGCGGGATTCGAGCCCGCGCCTCTTTGATACCGTAAAAGACAGCTCTGACCGATAAACCTTTTTAGAAAAAAAAAAAGAAAACGTATAAGAATTTGAACGCAGCGGGATTTGAACCCGTGTCTCAAGAAATGGTTTTCAAGAGGCACAGGTTCAAATCCCGCTGCGTTAAAATTTTTGTACGTTTTCTAAATATGTCCTTTTTAAAAGCTAATTTTTCTACCACTAGGAATTGTATACACAATTGGAATTCACACTTTCCTGTAACAGGGACTTGCCGCTGGCGAAGTGCTGGTGGCGTCTATATCAACTAAAAACATGTACTGTATTACTATAGGTATATCAAATTTGGTTATTTTTAATATTTTAAAATACAATACTTTCTGAAATTTGAATTTAGGATCAATTATCTCAATTCGAGTGAGTAGTCTAAATTAGCGAATTTAAAAAAATGTATCATTTTACGATTACGTATAATAGCTTGAACGTTAGGAGATTTTAACCTGCGGCTATTGTAAACCTTATTTAACGTTTATCTTAGCTATTAGGGTCTTCTTATACATTATATTTAATTTAAAAATAAATAGTGTGACTCTACATTAGTAGGTTATAACTTCTTCTCCACACATACGCCCTACTATCAAACTTCAACATTAAAACAAACACGAGTGAGTTTACAGCGAACTTCTGAACATGGGAAGTTTCAAGCAAATTTTTATTCGCTACTCCGTCAATCCGATAGTAATATTTAACAGTTAATACGTTTTCCAACGAAATTTGCAGTTTTTAAAAAATACAAGTAAAACTTCGCTTTCACAGATGTGCCGAGTTGAAATATGACCGTCCATAGTTTTATATTAAATTCCCAATTCCGCTAGAACTGCGCCGTCCGCTGTTCCTCAACAAAAAACGATACCTTATCTTTGTATTGTACGTGAAGCAAGACCTATGATTTATTCAATTTATGCAACGTTTGTTAGAAAGGACTTCGTCTACACGCTCGTGATATGATTACAAAATACATATGCTAGTCTGGTTTTTGTGTCGCATTTTGTATTGTATTTTTTGTGCCATTGAAATTCACGATATGAATGGAATAGGGTAAGGTATACATCGTAAATAGGATTTTTTTTTTACATTTTTAAATTGTTATCACACACTAAGGATATGAAGAATATTTTCAGAAAACGTTTAAAAAGTTGACGTAGCGGGATACGAACTCACGCCTCTTGGAAACCGTCTAAGCGTTCTGACCGGTAAGCCATACGTCCAAATTGTGCACTTAGCATTCAAAGGGCTTGGATGTATGGCTATCCAATAGGCGCGAGTTCGAAAAACAGTTATTTTTTTTAAATTACATAAATTTTTATTTAAGCGCGAATTCAAGCATATATTACAAGTTATTTTTTTTTGCAGCAGTTTCATAGCGTCTTTTTTAATAAAGGGAGACAAATTATACAGATACATACATAAACTTAAACTTAATAAAAATAATGAATTTCGAATAGTTAACTTTTTTGTAGAACCTATTACGACGGTCTGATTTTTAAACGACCTCTAACTTAGAACTAAAATTAATAATCACACCTAAATTTACTTCTTTCAGTACAAAAAAAATGTTATACTTAGAAAGACTTACTTAAAAAGACTTACTTTAGAAAGAAAAATAAATCATTACAAAACATTTTTCTCTAATCATATTAAGCAGTTTTTGAGTTTTAATGCGGGAGGGCAGCCATGTGTCTTAGCTTTCCACTTTCTGAATTTTTTATATATAGGCAGGGGCTAATGCATAAACTAATCCCCACTATATATATATTTTAAAGCTTCACGCTTTTTTCGCACATAGCAGGGTAATTATAGAGATCATATTTCAGGACTCTCCATTTTCCGCCATAAACCGAGACATACGTGTTGAGTGGCGAAACTCAACGCCGCGCTCTCTTAGGTGGCAGATTGGCGAAATTTAAATATTGTTTAAATATCATTCACCGAATGGGAATTAAACCCACAACATGGTGCATGGTTTATTCGATTTATGCCCGTTTTATATTTTTTATTTAAGTTTCGTTAGCTAATACAAGCATACACTTCGTGATCAAACAAAGAACTTTAAATTATTTTTATTTTTACGCTCTTGTAAGACAAAGGATGGCGTTGAATTCCTCCACTCAATACATAGTGTCTCGACTTCGAGCGGAAAGCGGAGAATGGAGTGTCTTGAAAGGTTCTCTATACCAATCCAGTTATTCGGGATAAAGCGTGTGACTGAAATAAAAACACTTTAAAGTAACTAAAACAATTTTCTTTCTACTGAAACGTACAAATACAAAAAAAAACTATTTATATAAACATTTTCCTCTTAAAGTACCTTCCAAAGATTTATTTTTATAAACAGATCGCGTTTAGAATTCGTAATCCCTTTGAGAAGTAGCGCCAACTAATTGAATTCTCCTGGGACTGACGTCCTTAACAGCCTAATTTTTTTATTTTGACTTAATTTCTTAAAACGAAAAATTTTTAACTAAAGCTTCTCCATCTCCAATAAAGCACCGTGGCACCGTCGTGACGTGTTACAGATATGTGAACGATGATTACGGGTTCCATTCTTGAATGAGGAAATTTATTATGTTAACTAGCTGTGACTTGTAACTTTTTTTTTTTTGGTAGATATCTCTTAATTTTCTATAGTTTTTTTCTGTTGTTATAGGAATTCTTAACTGCACCCATACATTCTTACTGAAACATTATATTAATGTATCTTAAAACGCTATTTGCATTGTTAGGATTAAATTAATAAAGAAATGTAAAAATTGAATATAAAAAAGTGAACTCCTTCCAAGAATTCCTCTTGGAATCCTTCCAAGACTATGAGTAATTTGTCGTTATCAAGACGTTTTACTATGGCTACCACTTTTGTTGTTAATATTTCTACACGAAGTCTTATATGCACGCGAGTTTTTTCTAACTACACGTTAGTGATAAAGTTTGTAGCTACTAGCTAATAGCTTTTTAACAAAAAATTAAACCGACAATAACTCAGTGAAATCAGTAAGTGAATCCGAAATCATTGCCTATTTTCCATTAAAAAAAGATATAAAAATTGGTGTAGCCTGTAAATAACATGAAAAAAAAACGTGTCGAATTGTGAAACTTTACCGCTTTTTTCGTTGGTCAAAAACGAATTTGGTTATTACCAAGGCATTTCTCATAATAGTATTCATAGAAGAGAAACTTATTAAGTTATAAAACTCGGTTAGTCTACACACAGTGAGAGACGGAAGTTTCGTCGCGCGCGAAATTATATTTTGAATATTTTTGTATTTTTATTTGTTGTGAAACTACTCGCTTTTGTAGTTGCAGTTGTTGGGAATTGTAAATTAGTAAATTTGTTTTATACGTATTGTATGCATTTGAAATGTTGAAGACTCTAAAGATCATAGACTCAAATTACTTTACGGGACTCAATACTAGATAAATCTTTCCTGTAAATTATGTCAAATTTACACATTTTCATATTGTGATATCTTATTTTTCAGCTTCACGTTTTTTTCTGCATAGCATGTGTAGGTAGAGGGCCTAGTGTCAAAATACTCCGTTCTTCTCCTTCCATCAGTCTTTTGTTGTTGTCTTTTCGTCAGAGTGAAGAAATCAAATAATTTAAATATAATAATTCCCTTGAGTGAATCCTCAAACATCACGTGTACATTCAAACAGTGTCACCTTTTTAACTTTCTCTTTACTAATGAACATATTAAGACTTTTGCTGCAGCAATTTCATACTATAGTTTGCTAATATAAAATACTTGGTATTCATATTCATAGAGGACCAGCCACCCCCGTCCTGGGCAACTTGCATCCTTCTGCTGCCAGCCAACTTCTTCAAATCGTCTGTCAAATATTTTACTTATATGTATTTACCCATAAAATTAAAGAAACCATAAAACTGGAGAATACAATTAATATTAGCTAATCAAAACAATATAGCTAAACGCAAAAATTCAAGACATCACAAACATCGTATATGCAAAAATGGATTTTGTAAAACAGAAAACAGTTACAATACTGTAAAAAAGTCACAATTCCTGAAAGAACGTGAAATTTACTCCGCGTCTAAGCATAATGAAATTCAACGATCGCTTTGTTTGCGTGTATGCAATATAAATAGTGGATGCGAGTACTGTTGTGTCGGTAATCTCGCGTTTTGCATGCTTGGTACAAGTTTACAGCGAAAGTGCTTTTCATATATATTTTACCAGTGACAGAGGTGCCATCGTGGCTTAGTGGTACAGAGTCTGATTGTAGAGACGATGATTGTAAGTTCAGTTACCACACAGAGCATATATAAATATTTAGATATTTAAATCTCTAGTGACACAAAGCTCGGCGTTGACATCCGCCACTACAATCCGTTACGTAATATTTCAAATTCGGGTGGAAAGTGGAGAATCGAGTGGCATGGCACTAGGCTCACTCTGCCTACCATGCAATGCGGGATAAAGCTTGCGGATGGAAAACATAGTTTGTTTCTTTAGTTATATATAAAATTGACATTTTTGTTTTATTAATATTACTACTTTAGTTTAAGATGTTACATAGTCAGCCGATGCACGTTGTTTAACATATTCTCCTTAAATAAATTAAAACTAAACTAGTATTCTTATTAAAATGTCGACACTTCCGAGATTATAGCTCTTGTGCTGCTCTTAGCCAGCCAAGAAAAGCGAGCCAGAGGTGGGGGATAAATGTCAATTGCCCTCTGGAGGTCTCAGGTCTGTGGGTCGCCACTCCCCATTAGCTCGCCACAATTGCGCTGCGGGTTAATTAAAATTATTGTTATTATTCTATCCATAACATGAATTTAGTAGAATGGACTGATGAATTCTGCCATATATAGTCCGTTTAAATAAACCTAGAGAATTTGAATTCATTGCATTATAAGTTCTCACAAATCAGTAAGAACTTAATATCTTTTTTTTTCATATAAGCCTATTTCATCAGAGGTTGTGCTTAAGCTAATCGACAAGAATCCACATGTAGGTCTTATTGTACCTTCACTTCGCAGTAGTACTATGGTCTAAATAAGTTACTCTTTAAAACAAATTTACTTTAAAACAAACATTACACACACCCTATGTTCAACACATTCACTTTTATATAAAGTGACATAAGAGTTGCTAAGTAACGTGTATTTTACTCGTCAACGTACGAGGCCTTTTTAGAAATATATAGGACATAATTTAAAGAAACAATCTCTTGGACCACATGCACATGTATTGTGATCCTCACAAACGCGCCTTACCAAGTAAGTTTGTCCGGAAGTTTATTTATATCCGGGCAGGTGTAACTTGACACTCAGCTCTTACCCGGATGTGCTCTTGCGGGGAGATAAAATTATGTAGCCACTGCATTATGCTCACTCGGAAATTCGATTACATTGTATTGTTGTACGGGTGTGTGTGAGTATGTAGGTGTAAGTCAGAGTATATGTTATATTATAAGACTAGCGACTCGCTCAGGGCTTCGCCTGCGTTAACTACGATATAACTAAGTATTTAGTTTTTTTCATTCACCACCTTTCCCACTTACATCACACATTTTTGCTACATTTATAATTTAAACTGTTGTAACTTTGTTATTTATAACCCGATTGAAATAAAATAAGCACTCAATGTTAACAGAAGTCAATTGAAATTCAATAATCAAACAATCAATATTGCATTTAACGCCATTTTTGAGATTTCAATTCTTTTAATAGCTAGGCTTGGTGATAAAAATGATTTTTTTTCTTCTGTATCAGGCTTTATCCCACATAGCTGGGCTGGCAGAGAGAACATAGTGTCTTGACACTATGACATTCGGGAACAAATGACGGAAATCAACGTCGTTTTTGACTTACCAGAGCAGGAAAATGATAATAACTAAGTATAATCAAAGAATTAATGTAATTCTCAAAGTTATAGTATTTAAATCTAATTTGTCAATAACACGTTATTTTGGATCACTGACTAGTAGTCAGTGATAAGATATGCGTCCAACCGTTGATATATATCAGTTTATTGACTTATATAATATGTATGTATGTATGTACTTATGTAATGTATTTTAAAAAAATAAATATTTATAAAATTTGGCCGCTTTATATTATCAGAAAATTAAATAATTTAAATACTTTAAGTACTTCTACTATTAGACTCAACCTCACAACAGTCGGCTTACTGTGAGACAATGTCCCAATACACGATGATGGCCTTCGAGTCAATGATGAGACAGATGTTTTATCGGTTTTGTCAAACTAACGCTGTATTGAATGTGGCCTTAAACCTTTAAAAAGAATAAAAGTGTACAGTATTTTGATATTACATACACAAGCAGTCGTGGCTGAGTCATCGCAAGGCGAATAATATAATTTAAAAATGTGTTTTAAATAAATTTCTGAAATATTGCACGTCTTATGTTTTACATAAATATTTATTGTTTCCTCTATTGTAGATTAGGTAATAAAAAAAATCTTTAAATATTTATATCATAAAAGAGAAACGTCTTTGTGCTTTTTCCCGAATACGAGTCAGTCAGTCAGTCGGTCACAGAGAACCTAGCGTCGAAACACTTCAATGTGCATTTCAATTTGCATTCGAATTCGAGACATTGTGTGTTACGAGGCGGAACTCAACGCTGTGCTTTGTCTTAAATACCAAACTGGATTAATGAAAATAATTTAAGTATATTATCCTTGCGAGCGGGAACCGAATCCATAACCAATCCCAAAACCAAGTTATTATAATTATTTATATTGACACTGATTAATATTCCATAAACCGTAACTCCCTCTTTTTTTAAATAAATGTATGGATTTTAATTAATGTTCATAGCTTTTACTAAGCTGACGAAAGCAGGTATTACCTACTATAGAAGTGTTTAATTAAACTTCGATCGACTCTAATACAGGATCAAAATAAAACGTCAAAGTTTTAAAATCGTACTCGTAACTGAATGTATAGCATTTTTAACTCTTCTTATCCAGGAATTGAAGACGCCATCGTGGCATAGTTGAGACTTCCACTTCTGACTGTAGCTTCAAGGGTTCAATGTCTATTTGCCTTCATAATTGTTAATTCACACCATACATTATTAATTTACAGTAACAGACTAACTATTTCTTTATAATAATAAAAGAAATACTCGTAGTTAAATATAACTACGAGTATTTCTTTATTTGGCGGGCGGGAAGTGGAGAACGGAGAGTTTGAACACTAAGGCCATTTTACTCGTAGGGCAAGGCAAGGCAGGCCCTGCCATCCTACCCAAGTATTTAGAGACCACTAAAGTCAATGTAAACTGGACTATCGATAAGTATTCAACACGCGTCTACCACGCGGCGTATGGAGATTGATGCAAACCAATAAACGTCTAACTGTAATTAAGTTCCAATGACAATGAACTGTGCGAAATGCAAGATTTTATTTGCATTTGTGAAATCTAGGGTAATATATATTTTTTAAATGAAATCCTCGTTTTCTGTTTTATTATTGCGTATTGTAGGTTTGGTTATATGTAGGCTAAATTGTAAAGTTTATAGTAGTAATATTGACAATAACGCGGCGTAGTCGAAAAATCTTTGAATCGGTCCGTCACTTAGCGGGCGAACCCTTAAATTTTAATTTGTTGTCCAGTCAGGTGAAATCAAATGGACTTAAGCCCATTTCGGACAATTGGCGGAAAGAATAAAATGAAATACTTTATACAGTAACTGATTAATTTGAGAAATTTTTTTATTAATAAAGAAATAAACTACAAAAATAATAAAAAAAGTCCGGCCAGAACAAAAAAAGCACGGACGAAATATGTCCGTGGCGTGTAAAAAGCTGGAAAGCAAGGAATGTTTACCTACACTGTAAACTGCGTTTAAGAATCGAACCTAGAACCTCCACGCTTAGTCAGATGGTTCCCACCTGTGCTTCTTTATTTTCATTTAACCTATTTCATACCACCATATGTATCGAGGTATGTACGTGAGATCGGTCACAGAATCCAACCTCGCGCTCGCGGAGAGGAAATTGAATACAATTTGCGGACCGTCCTAGATTGCCACTGCACTATATTTTAGCGAAACATTGGTTATTTAAATGGAAAACGCTTGCTGCAACTAAATATTAGGTGAAAACTGAACAGCGTGGGTAGGTTGAAGGTTGCAAATTCGATTTCCGGTTATCTCAAATAACTTGATTTGGGTAAATCATTGTTTGAAAACGCGTTGGCGACTTCAATTCTTTATTCCGAAATTCCGAAAATGTTTAGCAAATGATAATGGTTATTAATTATTTGTTATAGTTAAAAATAACCTCAGAAAACATGGGAGTGGTAAAAGTTTTGTTGTATATCTGTCGACAGGTACATTTATCTAGGGGAACGCAGAATTGTAGATGATGACAAAAGTGAGTCACTATCGTCTCCATTCTATCGGATTTCTCCTTAAATGAGAGTAAAAACATTAATAATAGAAAGTTAGTGACGTATGTTTCCTTTTAATTTACAATTTAGGAAGGTCACGCAATGACGAAGAATATAATATACAGTATAAGCAAAGATTACATATATGATAAGAAATTGTAAGGACTTCAAATTATTTTTTGAATGGAAAAAATATTTCAACCGGTGAAATAATTTCGTTCTTCGTTCCCTATATTGCATTTTTTACATGCAGACAATTGTAGAACATTTGCACGCATATATACATAGTAGTAAAATTTTGTATTTCGGAAAAAAGATTGAAATCGAGGTCAACTCACGTTGTACGGTAGCAATACACAAAAAACGCTTGTATTTTGGTCGAATAATCGTAAAAATAGAAGGTTTTATGTTACATATAGACTGGGTGTGTATATTGTTGAATTGAAATAAATAAAATAGAGCTTCCCTTTTACTAGAGCTCATCTGAAAAGTGTTAACTATATTGTCGTAATATCAGTCTTTTTTATGTATTTATCTCAATTTATAAAATATTCTGTTGGAACAAAGGCGCGTGAGGTGTCCTGCCTGCCAAAAAGCCTCAAGTCCGATATTTGGCCATAGGCCGAATTGCTGCTCCTGTATTCAGGGTCCACTACTGCTTCGCCAAAAAGGGTCTATTAAATTAGTACAGGTTTGAGGTATTACTTATCTTCACTTATCCCCTACTATACTCAACAGGAATAAGATTACGATAATATCTGATCTTGAAACTACTATTAACACAATTTGCCTCTCATGTACCTCTTCTCTTAACTCCCTCCCTTTAATCTCTTACTTCCTGTTTTTTAGGTCTGGTGGCAATCACTACATTTAAAAACCAACGCACGCTATTATGTGTACATAGAATGTTAAAGCCCATGTGGATTATAATTAGGCTGATCATAAGTCATTCTGAGACACTTTTCAGATAAATATTTTGTCTTAAACTCTCAAGAATTATATATCTTTAATACTCAATGCAATAGATACTGTTTGTTAAGACTTCAATTCATAATTTTGGCAATAAATTTGGAAAGTAAGAAAAATTGTCTAAAGCAAAACAAAATACAAAAAATTAATATTCATCATAACTTCAGACAACTATATAAAGTATTTCATAAACCAGGAATTTGCGGCACGAATCATCCCTTATCGATCGTTTCTACCAAATTATTAATAGCACGGGTCTAAGAGGCAAAGTGCCACTGGAAACACGTATATTTCCTCTTGTACGAGAGTATTAATTAAAACTATTTATACAAAAATAGACTCTTTTTTAACATTTTTTAAAGTTTTATTAGCACAATTAGGAAATTGTTTTCTAATATGTCTTTCAGCATTAGATCATTCTTGAATGTATAATTTAATTGATCTTTTTTGGTCTTGCTGATCACAAGATTTCGAGTTATAGGTAAATAAATTGGTTCAATAGAATTTTGCCTTTTATTTTTATACTTATTCGGGGAAATGTTATAATGTTCTCGTTTTACTAGTCGGATCGAAAAATTTACGGGGTTGGGTTCCAACGTATTTCTTCCATCTTGCGTGGCTCATTCAATTTTTTACCTTATTGAATTTTAGAACCTAAATTTTAGTTTATTCAGGCGGTGTAGTAAAAACAATGTATTAGTAATAATATTACATGAATAGGAATCCAACCCCCTATTATCCCTCCATTAAATTTTTCCAAATGCACAATACTCGACGTCACTGACCAAAAAATATTATTCCACTTCGAACATTTTTTGATGATCATTCTGATAACATTGCTGTCAATTAACTGCTACGGTCGTAAATTTCAATCAGACTTCTTGAGATTTAAAGAGCAAAGTTTGGGAAACAGTTATGTATAAACTTCAGAGATTGTCGTTAAATTTTCAATTCCTACAAAACAATGAAATAAGATCGATGATAAAGCTATATAACACTGTTTAAAATCTTTGCCTTTATTGAAATGTTGTTTTTATAATATTCTAAAGGAAAGGGGCGATATTAAAACAGAGAAGTGTAATATTGTCTATTCTACAATAGATTTTAAATACAATTCAAATAAATTAATTTTTTCCACCGCACAGTAATTGCTATATAAGTTTAAAACTTGCAAAGTCAAAATGTCGTTTTTGTAATGGCACTTTCAACTTATTCACTTTGAGCTTTGGTAAACAAATCTCTTTAACCCCGAGCGATCGCCGTTAAAAAACATCGTTAGAAGTGTCAGCTAAGCGGAATCCAATTAGCTGTTCCTCAGCAGAGAATTACATTTGAGAGATTTTATATATTTACATTTATTTTATATTATAAACAAAATGGAGGACACTGTGGCGCAGTGGGACAGCATCTGGCTGCAAACGCGATTGTGGATTCGATTCTCACTCGGAGGAATGATTTTATTTAAATTATTTTTAATTCTTCGCTCTGTTACAAGACAAAGCTCGGCGTTGAGTCGCCACTCAACACGCTATGTCTTGAATTCGGGCGGGAAGTCGATAACAGTGTATCTTGACACTAGGCTCTATCAGACTATCCTGCGGAAAAAGCGCACAGCTGTTAACAATAAATGTGGCGTTGAGTTACAGCAGCCAATAGGCAATGTCTTCAATTCGGGCGGAAATTGGAGAACGTATTGTCTGGACACTAAGATGCTGAATAAAGTGTGAAACCGCCTTTTTTATTTTTTTAAATAATTTATTTAGGTTTTTGAAAAAAAAACCGCATAGTTCTCGGCATAGTTCTTACCACCCTGAGACCACATAACCGGATACTCTCATTGTAAATGCGGATAGAGATTTTTTCATATTTCCAAGATCAGAGTTTGCATTCTTCTTAATTAGTTGAAACTCATTAATTGTTCTTCACAGTGAGATTTCGGTGTCGTATGTTGACATATAAATATTTTGCTCATGTACAAAGTGTGCTCTAATTAAATTTCCTTCGTGTAAGTATTCCTAAAAATGAAAATTAAATTCTTGTTGGTAATGAACATTTTCAATTTTAATACTGGAACTGAGATATTCACAACAATTTACTAGTACGAGTATGAATGGTACCTATTATGTTATAGAGTATATTTGCCTGGCGCTTTCTTGTTTAGGTATAGAATTTATTTTAGTACTTGTTGCTCTACAGATATCCCGATTTATATAGATTTTAATTACATTATTTTAATTATAGTATTTTAAAGTTTCTGTGAAATGTTTACATTTTTGAATACTAATTAAAATAAAGTAAGGAACGATGTCTTGTCTTTGTCTTGACACTAAGTTCTCTCTGAATAAGCTGTTAAGGCAAACGGTGTGAAGCTCAAATAAATTTAAATGTGTGACAAATGTATTTTTATGACACGGATATGACGAGATTTCATGATATTGTCGCCATAAAATTAATAACATTTAAGATAGATTTTTTTATTAGATTAAATAAGTTTTTTTTTTAATTTATTAAAATAAGCTACAGGCTTTTGTTAGTTTCACTAACGCCAAACGCTACTTTGACGTTTGTTAAAATAACGTTGCAAGACTGAAATAAAATCTTGCAACTCCACTTTAATCAATTCCTTGCCTTGATCTGTTAAAAAATTTACACACGCGTTCAAATGACAATATAGTTGGTTAAGTAATGTTCAAACGGGATGCCCAAGATAACGACAATACAGTTTTATAATTGTTTTTTAGGTTGCGTAGTGGGATAGGACTGCAAACACGATTTTTGTGTCGATACCCACTTGGTAGCATTAAAATTTTAATGTCTTCACTCTAGTAAAAGACAAAGAGCGGCGTTGAGTTCCGCCACTCAACGCGCAATGTGTCGTAATGTGGACGGAAAGTGAAAAACTAAGGGGCTTGACACTTGGCTCTTAACTGACTATTACCTCTCTCCCTTGACCCTATTCTGCGAGAAAAGCGTCAAACTGGTTTCTTTCTTTATAAACTTTATACTGATAGAAAAGCGGAATCGCCTGGCACAGGCAATTATACCCAAAAAGAAGGCTCCAACCATTTGTAGGTTTTTGTAAGAAACTTGCTTTAATTACTCACTCACTACCTACTCGTAGCATGTAGTGTCTCTGAATTGGCAAATATTATGAAAAATCATTTTTTTTTAACGTTTTACGTTTTCTATATATTACTGTTTCATAATACTCTTCGTTTATATTATTAACATAATATATGTGTTTCCATCTGAAATGGAAATATATTCGCACGCTCCAGTGAAGGAAATTGAATTGTATAAGGAAGAACCTTTGGATTGAGCTAGATGTATTTTGACAAAACAAATATGTTTTTTTTATTATTCCTCCAGAAAACGATGTTGCCACTTTTGTTGCTTTGTAAATGGCTGATGAATGAAGTATAGAATAGCAGATCGTATCAAAAACATTTTTAGAAAAGGTATAAAAATTTTTACGTAGCGAGACTCTTTTTTAGTTATAATAATTATTTAATAAATAAATAATAAAAATATAAAAAAGATAATAATCTGTTTTATATATATTTTAAAAACTTTTCTAATCACTATTTACGCTTAAAGTTTTACATATTGGGTAAACTACCCATCGCCAATATAAAATAAATATTATATTCTATTATAGTGTGATTTGGAACTTTCCACATATTTATGTGTGTGTACAAAATATAAATATCATTCTCAGCAGCTTCCTACTCATGTCTAAATAGCCTGCTAGTCAGAGAGGGGCTAGTGTCAAGACAATGCGTTCTCCACTTTCAGCTCGAAATCGAGATGTTACTTGTTGAGGAGGTGTCTTCGGTATGAGGAGAGATGAAAATATTTTATTTATGTTAAATTCCCTCGAGTGGTAATTAAACTCACTACCAATTACGTTTACAATCAGTCATTGTTCCACTGCGCTATAATTGGTTTTCTCAGTTTGAGAAATAATAATGTTTAATATATATAACTGATTCCCTGTCTGGTTAGACAAAGAACGGCGTATAAATTTTCAAACGCTACGCGCAATGTATCTAAACTAGGCGTAAAATATTATACTCTGAGTCGTGATTCTTTAAGGATTTTTAATATAAACAACCCGGCAAATAACTCAACATCGCAATATAACATAAATCACCATAAAAAGAACGTCAAAAGGAAATAAATTATGAAACACAAATTTGTATGGAGTAAATGAAAGTAGCGAAGCTATTCACATGTTCACCGCGAGATTAAAGCGAGGTCTGATTGGTTCTGTTTTTAATAACGCAAAAAAAAAACAGTCCGCCGAAATAAAATGTTAATAATTGGACCGAAATGTGGGGAACATAATTGTTAATTAGTTAATTTTCTGGACTGTTATTGGATGTACATATTTTCGGCGTTATCGATTAACGATAAACATACAAGCAAACAAAGATGGAACCTCATGGTTTTACCAAGACACTCCGTACTCTACTTTCTGCCTTAATTCAGTGCGTGTTGAGTAGCGGAACTCAGCCACGCGCTTATTCATATGATATTGGAGAATTGAAAATAATTTGAATACGATAATTCCACGGCGTGAGGACTGATATCACAACCTGTGCATTAGCTATTTGTAAGTCTGATTGTTTACTAACCAATTTCTCTCTCTCTTATGCATTATCATATGATTGAGTGGTCTGCTTTCCTTGTAATTTCCCTGCAGCTTGCTCGAGAGATGAATCGTGACCGAAAACTTTGCAGACGTTCACGTCTCTCCTAATAACATCCGTCCATCATTTTCACTGTTCGTGTTCTTCTGGACCCAGAGATGTTCAGGTTTATTGTGATCTCCTAATATATTCAGGCGGTCTTCTCTTTACGTGTCCGTACAATCTGAGCTGGTTCTCTTGCAGCTCGTCGGCCAAGTCAGGTCAGCGTCACGTATTAGTTGTGTATCTTATCGCGCCTCGTTACCCCGTATATACACCGAGGTATCTTTTGGTACCTAGACAGTATGGGCATAGCTTTGTGTTATAGCGTAGATCACTCCCATACATTATAATCGGTCTTATAATGCTTTTATATACAAGGTCCTTAAGCTAACGGACATCCTCTGGTCACAGTTAATGCACAGTTAATGGTCACACTTCCCACCATTTTAGCTAGGCGGCTGCGATTTGATTTTGTATATTTATTTCCAAGTATCCTGAGCTGTGTACCCCTAGATATAGTACTATGCGTTCGTCACACCTAGTGACTTCCTGTTCATCAATGACAGTTGGCTATGTTCGTTACCCGCTATGTATTGATTTTCACTCTCACTTGACACTCAGCGTCAAGTCAGCTATCTGTTACTGACGATTCAGTCAGTTTCATATTAGTTCAGTGAGAGCATCCATCACCAAGCAGAAGAGGTATAAACTTAAAACTGAGCCGAGGGGTTAAGGTTATCCAAGTATCAAACTAGGAGAACCTTAACCCCTTCAGTGTCAACTATTGCTTTTGTTTAGCCCACTGTACTTCAAATGGTCGATTCTATGTTCCTGTACATATCAGATATGATGTAAATGTACTTCTCTAGAATATTTTTCTTTTGAAGAATCTACCAGATTGTTGGACGCTTTCATGGATGGCGTTTAGATGTGCAGGAGAGCAATAAATAGAGCTGTATTTTTAGCCATGAATTCTTCAGCAACTATGGCTTGAGCAACTATACGAAACCATATTGGTTTATTGGTAGTCAAGGAGCTTTCTGTTCTTAACTGGCAAGCGATTAAATGACATACGAGTAATAGTACCAACTAGACACATAATTTAACGCTTATAACTGATATAGTTTTCTTTTTAAGCTATAAAAATTCTGTTTTAGCAAAAGTAAGATATATTTACAATTTTACAATTTCGCTGCATATGTTTGCGGAATAAATAGATATTTCGGTTATTCCTGTGCAATTTATGAACTGATATCGCGTAAGCTGTTTATATGGATAATATGAAAACCTGAAATATTGATGTTGAGCTTTTACAAATTATATTTAAGCATTTTCAGCTAAAAAATATCATAAATAAGGACAGTTTGTAATAAATGCAATTCTTCAAATCTTAATCGCTTGATAATAATTATATAGTTATATTTATGAAATAAGTAAACAGCTGCACGCTTTTTTCTACAAAACTGCCCTAGTTAGATAAAACTTAGTATCAAGACACTCGTTTCTACACTTTCGCTCGAAATCAAGACATTCCGACTTGAGTTCTTCTTACCAGAGTCCAGAGGATGATATAAAAAAAATTGCGGTATTAATAAAATATAAGTTGTAAACCAACCATTAAATGGAGAGCGTATTCTGTCTGCCTACGCCGTAATAATGCAATGCCACCCTCTTTAGTAAAATGATCAACATATATGGCTACTGAATCCTTCTAAAATTCTCCATTCCACCCCATTAACAAATTATCCAGAGAACATACAAAGATGAAGAACCATCAAAATAAAATCAACAATAAATTGAAATAAGCAATTTTTCAAAAGAAAATTACATAATATATCCTTCTATGTTACAATACGTGTACATAAAATTCTGCTACACTAGTATTATCCAATATTTCAAATACCCACAAATCCAGTACAACATGGTACATCTTGAAAGTTATATCAAATAGAACTGAGATTTCAATAAAGCTGGTCAGTTCACTAATAGCGACGAGGCCGGGACGTGCGACTGCGGCAAATTGCTTTCGGTGTTTGATAGCAATTTACCGTTATTACCACCGTGCCTTGTCTCCACCAGGACATAGACGTACACATACAGGATATTAGATGAGGCTGTTGTTCTAACGTTGCGAAACGTTTGTAGAACCGTTTTCTTATTAGATTTCGGTAATAATTTTATTTGATTTGTTTTTGTGATGTGTTTGGTGGTTATAAATCACATCTAACTCATATCAAAGCGCGGTGTTAACCTCTGCCAGTTAAAAACCAATGTATTGAATTTGGACAGAAAGAGGAGATTGGAGTGTCTCGACACTTAGTTTTCTCTAACTACCCTACTATATGAGCAAAAGCGTAAAGCTGGAAGTCATATCAACATACCTACTTCCTTACTAATATTATAAATGCGAAAATATATTTGTCTGTCTGTCCCTGACGCTTTCACGCCTAATTCAGTGAACCAATTTTAAGGAAATTTGTTATAGAGATAGACTAGACCTTGGGACTACCTACCTATAATACCTAGGCTGCTTTTTATATAAAAAAGCTTAAAATCTAAATAAGGGCAATCCGTCATACTTAATTCCTAAATAATATATTAAGAAATTAAAAATGCTGTTCCAAGTAATTATTCCACATGGAGCAAGTTGCGGACAAATGCTAGTTGCATTATAAACTGATAGCCTTGTAAAATATTATTAGTAGTAACTAATAATAAGAGCAAGTTAGTACTTGCTCTTTTGAGTACATGTTGTAAATATTTGTTAATTTGTTGTAGGTGAAGTTCGCTGCATTGTTACTGCATATATCGTATATAAACATGTTCAGCTTTATAATGTTTATTTTGTATAGGATAGATTATAAATAAAACTGTAGAGTAAAATAAAAAAAAACGCTTTTATGTTAATCTTAGTTAAGAATTAAGAAAACAAACAATAAAAAGGGAAAAAGAGCACACATTAAGTAAATAAATCAAAAATACCATTATAGTATAAGAATTTCTTTCTTTTACTTTTGATTTGATTGATCTTCTTAGTGTATTCTCCATACATAACATTGGCGAAATGACATGTTCATTGAACTGCATACCAGTTCGTTCGTAGCGCCATAATTGGAACAGTAAAGGTATAAGGTGTATATTTAATTTACAATTAAATGATTAAACGAAATAATTCTTAGTTGTAACCTTGGATAAGTCAAACAATATAAATTTTTCGCTTAGGATGTTTAAAATAATGATATTGATAGCTTAGTAGATGAAGGCGCTTGGGCCATCTAAGAGAGTACAGGTTCAATTTCCCAGTTGAATAGTATTGTCATATATCTTACACGGCTTCATACAAGGCAATCAGTTTCCGCTCGTATTTGCGATATTGCGTGGTGAATTGCGAAACTTTATAGTTTTATTAGAACAGATAAACGAAATTAATGCAAACATAATCATTACCCCGAATGGGAATCGAACCACCAACCAATTGTTTTTAAAATAAGAACTTGTCCCACTGCAGCAAAATGGCCTCTTTCTTGATTTCAATTTACTCCTTTTATTCGTATATGTAGGTACACATATTGCACTGCGTCAGAACGATGTGAGTAATGTGAGTGTAATGACAGTTCCATAGTAATCAAGTGGGACAATTAAGCCAGTAACGACGTAAATGTCACAGTCGAATGTCTTTGTAACTTTTTAAATTACAACCTTTATTTTATTTTTTTTTACCGTGAGGAAATCCTCTACGGATACCCGCCCGATTGGGGACTCGGACGCGGTTATGTGGGACTCCAGACCGGCAGATGTGGGCCGTCCGTTTACCCACTAAAACCTCACGGTGCTCCTACTCCACCGCCACTGGCCAGGGCCACGGGGACTCCAATCTTCCGTGAACCCTGGCGGTTTTAAATTACAACCTGAAACTGTTATTGTTTAAGTTGTAAATTGTATGTGATTTTGTATTAAATTTCCATGTATTTATTTATAAACAAAGGTTTTTTTGGTGATTTTTAATAGCTTAATTATTGTATATAGGAGAGTAGGCCAGGGGAAACTAGAATCTAAATTTTGATGTTTTTTTTTTAAATGAGCCGTCGTGGTGCAGTGAAACAGCGTTTGATTGTAATCACGATTGGTTGCGAATTCGATTGCCACTCGGGGAAATTATTATACTTAAATACTTTAATTTCTCTGCTCTGGTACCTAATCCTCATGCAACATGTTACAAATTGAATCTATGCCTATTACAGTAAATATAAAAAATTTCAGCTTTACGCTTTTTAGCGTATAACTCGGTATTCAGAAAGAACCTAATGTTGAGACACTTGGTTCTCCACTTTTCGATCAAATATGAGACATTGCCTAGTGAGTGGTGGACCTTAACGCCGCCCTTAGTCTTTTACCACATCGTCACAATGGCCTCATACAAGTGTTTTTAAAACAAATTTTGTTATAAATCTTATATTGTGTAACATTTCAGCTCAAACATTGGAAGTTCATGGTATCGCAATATCTTAGAGGAACGAGGATAAAAAGCCATCGGCCGATTCTCATTCTACCGTTATCTTATTTATTTTCGCCTAGCTTCTGTAACAAAATCCAAGCAAAATCAAGAATAAGAAATATGAAGGTTTAATCGACAAGTGCAAATAAAACGATTAGATTCTAATTGCACACAAATACAGTGAATTTCGTCTTACTGAGCTGTCTATGAATCTAAAGTAATATTTTTGCCTTGTCTATATTATAATTTTTATAGTATAGACAAGGCAAACGAGCGTTCGAGACACCAGGACCCAGTGTAACTCCAAAAGAGCTACAAGTGCTTTGCCTTTTTAAAATATATAAATCAGTACTACTATTTACGTCTTATTTTCCCTTTGTTTTAATAAAAACAAAGATATAATTCTTTCATCCCAAATCCTTACAATGGGCGTAAATATTGCAAAAGGGCCAACACAAACCGTTTTATTACAGTACAAACTCGTAAAACTTCCAAAGTGCAAATACTAACGAGATGTGCAAACAGTCAAATCTCGAGGAAGCATGGAACATGGAAAAAAACAATGGTTTAGCGGAAATGATAAATAAAAGGAAGATTTATCTCGTGAGACGAATAAGGGAGCGACCTACCTGAATATAAATGTGTATCGCCTCAGAATTATGCGGCATTATCAGCATATAGGATGTTAGCATACTACGATATAGAGGCACAGGTGAAAGACAAATGGGGGCGTTGAAATAGTGGTGAATGAATGTGGGGTTGGCGTCTGCCTAAATTGAGGTGACGTTTGTGGGTTTGATTCCCGTTTAGAGGTTTATTATACTTCTTTTATTCAGAGAGAACCTAGTGTCAAAACACACCGTTTCCCACTTTCCGCATAAAATCGAAACATTTCACGATGAGTGGCGCTCACTGGTTACTTAACGCAGCGCTTTGCCTTAGGACCAGAGCGGAGAAATACAAATATTTTAAATACAATGGCCACAATTTTATGATATTACTCATAAATCGTCTTAATTTTTAATCTTACAGTACTGTGTAGGTACATGGTTCATTATATGTTTTTCGATTCACGCTATATCTAGCAGACTAGGCCAAGAGAACCTAGTGTCATAACACTCTGTTATCCGCTCTCCGGCCGTATTTGGGACATTGAGTGTTGAATAGTGAAATTCAACAAGCGTTTTGGTCTCACCTGAGCAGGGAAATGAAACTACTTCAAATATATACATTTCCGTGAGTGACCGAACCCACAACCATCGTGTTGACACTCAAATGCTTTCTGGCTTCTATTATTATTATTAATCAATAATTTATAGATTATTAATTAATTAATACATATAAATTTCAATGTAATTAAACGTGTCTTAATGTTCTACGCCTTTATGCCTTTTTGCCACTGCATCAGTGAGATGGAGTTTTAACTGAAGCATAATTCATTTCAAAGAAACGTATGTTTGTGTGATATTTATTCCAACTATATTTATTAATAAATAGGACAAACTAACGCGAAATAAAAAAATATTTTCAATTACTAGTATACGATGTAATTCATAGCTTGCAAAGTCTATATGTATACAAATAATAAAAATGTTTCTGACCGCTGTTTCTACATGGAAGAGATAAAAAAAAATATTTGGGAGGCATTTATTAATGTATTCATGTAAAAACGCAAAACAACTTTTCGGTTTGTCTGTGCGTTTGTGCACGCTAATCTCAAAAACAGCTTAACTGATTTAAATGCACTTTTTGACTATTTGGGTATACTTTCTTTAATATTTAATATTTTTTTTTACATTTTTTAAAGTGATATACGCACATTTAGGAAATTGAAAAAGCCATATTTAGAAAACGTATAAAAAGTCCTTGATAAGAGAAATGCAGCGTTGAGTTGTACCTTCTATAGGAAACAAAAAATTTAATCATTTCGTACAAACAAACTCCTTTTAAGTAAAACTTTTAAACTGTCATTCACACATTTGAAACACATTTTTAAAAAAACGTATACAAATTTAGTTTTTCCTTTAAGTATGTCATTTAAATATTATTTAGTATTAAAATATAAGTAGTCTCGCTAAAATAAATAAGCCATTTTGACCAATTGTGGTTTAAAAAAATATTTGTAGACGTCCAAGGAACGCTTAAAAGGTCAGAACATATAAAGAAAATAAACGGAAAAAAGTAAAAAAAAACTATTTTACTTTCACATACAAGGACATGCACAATACCTGACAAACAGGATATTAAATATTAAACAAAAAAATAGTTTAAACTATCAAATATTAAACGACCTAGCATAATCAAAATTTAACCCCATTATTTAACAATATATAATTTATACATTGAACAGTTTGGCCGGTAATTTAATCTTTATATTAAAATTAAATTTAATATTTATTATCTTTTTAAGGAAATTTCGAAATGCCCTACAAATATTTGACAACAAGTATGTCATTGATTTTCATCAAAACTGCAACGATTAGGGAAAAGACACCGGGTATTGGGTCGTACACATGTCCTTGCATATTATTGATATATATATATATATATATATATATATATATATATATACATATATAAACTTTTGAAATAGTCTATTTAAACAACCAGCATTAGCTGTAACAAGGCCGCTTTACACCTGTGTCCGCAACACACAAACCTACCATCGCAATGCAGTGCAACGCTGTATACTTTGTTTCAAATGTTCAAACTTTTGAAATTTATTGCAGATATAATAACAGCTATTTATTAGGTGCATGATAGCCATCGTGGTGCAGTGGGACAGGCGCAATCTCATCGCAACTGTGACTGCGATCGGTCGTGGATTCGATTCCCACTCGAAGAAATGATCATAATTTAATTATTTTTATTTCTCCGCTTTGGTCGACAAGATAAAACGCGGCATTGAGTTCAGCCACTCAACATGAAATTTTTCAAATTGAGACGGGAAGTAGAGAACGGAGTGTCTTGATACTAGGTGCTCTCTGACTACCCTGCTATGCTTAAAATAGCTTGAAGCTAGAAAGAAACTGATCAAATAAAGGCTATCTTGATTTTATTTAACTGTACCGTAGCGAAACTCTGAACGAGGTAAAGGCCATAATTTAAAATAATAAGCCTATCTAGCTTTGTATTGTACAAATCGCATTATTCTAATTTCAGGAGGGTAGTTATAAAAAAAAATCTATGAATCCTATTTATATATATCCAATTTTGTCCAAATACTTTCTACAGTTTTGTTATAAGTAAAAGAAATAAAAAAAAAAAATACAAATGGTGTTTTATTTGATACAATAAATAAACAATGACGCAGTGGTCCAGCGACAGTCAGGCATAGGGCGATGGCTTTAGGGTCATCCCCGCGAGTCTATTAAACGTATATATAATCCATATTTATAAAAAAATTCCATTTCCCTGCTCTTTTGAATCCACGTGGTTGAGTTCCACCTCCCACGATTTGTGAAATGAATATAGGTCCGCTTTACCTACACTGATATGTGGGTTAATCCCACAAATCGTTTTGATGAAATAATCATATCTAATATAGCATTAAAACATATTGACCAAGTCTAACTACGTACAAGCGGACTCAGGTGGCTATGCGATTTGCAGTTAATGTTGTACGCTACACCGGCCATTCACAGTCCTGCACGTTACGATAATTTAACAGTAGACCATTATTACTGCGCCCTTAATCTGTTTATACTAGATGCGTTTGCAGACGGTATTTGTGGGAATTGAAATTGGACTTTGTACGATAATAGTCATCATTCTGTGATAAGGCAAGGCGCAGCGTTGAGTTCCGCCACCCAACGCGCAATGTCTCCAATTCGGGCGGCAAATACAGACGGAGTGTTTCGACAACTAGGTTCTCTCTGTCTACATATGCGGTAAAAAGCTTGAAACTGAAGACTAGCAGTGTGACATGGCGGTGGCTGATAGCTTTAAATTTATCGTGGAGGACTGTCGTTGGTTTTCAGAACAATGTCGATAACAACTATGGAATGTAACATATTAAGCTAAAAACAAAACTCTTTAATAATATTTTACTTAATATTTGTATATACCGAATATAATTTACAAACTGAGGTAATTCTCATGAATTGTTTTAAGTATAGTTGTATTAACCTAATTTGAATTTGTTGACCTTTTTGATTTGCTTGAAAATTTGCACACGTGTCCGAATATATTTATACTATTTGTAGCAACGATTTGTACAACAACTAAATAAAAAATATATATTACAGTGTGCCCCTCTTAGTTATTTTTTCAACCTGACATATCATTCGTTAGGATAGGAATTTTAGGAAACGTATGTAAATTTGAACGTAGCGGGACTTGAACCCGCGCTCTTGGAAACCGCTCAAGGACTCTGACCACAACATTGTACATTTTATCCAGCTACGTCAACATTCTTATACGCTGATAAATTTATTCTATATTCAAATAAATAACTGTTAAACTAAACCTAGTGACAATTTCAATGCATGTATCGAAAGAGTCATGAACAACAACTAACTCTTAAGTTAATGACAGTTTTGATACGTGATGTACCAAAATTGTGTTGAACAATAAATTAAGGCTCCTTAATATACTAACGATGGCTTATGACGATAACTTTTTATTGTTAGCAACAATTAAAACAAAATATACTTTGCGCCAGATATCGCCGGATATAGGATTTCAAGAAATTGCGTGCGGAAAACTCAACGCCGCGCAAAGCGGGAAAATGAAAATAATTTAAACATATCATTCCCCCAAGTGGGAATTGAACCCACAACTTAACACGTGTATAGTTAGACGCTGTCTCAATGTGACACGATGGTGTCCAAAGTTGAAAAAAATATAAGTTTTAGATAAATACATAACATTCTAATGCCACCTAAAAGGTTTCGTAATATAACGAGGGCGCTTGAACGTAAAATGAACAGTGCCAGGATAAAAGAACGATGAGGAAAAGATTGGAAAAGATAAACTCCCAAGAATAAAAAACGCCACCGACTTCATAAATCTACTGAGATAAAGTTAATGAATAACTTTTGACTATTTACTCTATTCTTAAAGAAAGTAGTAATATTTTTGTTGTTTTTTTTATCAGTTTCGGCCTTTGAATGCATAGTAGAAGCAGTCAGAGAAAATCTAATGCCAAGAGTACACTATATTCTTGACTTTTCACCCGAACTGGGGATATGTGTCCTTGAGTGGGGAAAATTAACGCTGCTTTTCTTCTTACCAAGGAGGGAGAAATGAAAAAAATGTATATATCATCTTACAACCAAGTGGGGAATAAATAGAATATTTATATTAATAAAAAAGTAAGCTGTGTATCGAAAAAATGCTTATTAATTCTTAGAGCACATATTTGGGAATTTATTTCTTAAAAATAATATCATCCAAATGTAGAGCTTACGCGTTACTCATTTGATCAAACAGTAAAATTACTTATGTCAAATTACTTTTGTAAATCACAAGTAATTGGTGCCATTTCGTGACCGATATTATTTTTAAATGCGCCAAGGAAGTTGGTTTATTTACGCTAGTAAACTTTAAATTTAAGTTAACCCCATAAGAGAAAGTCCTTAGAGGTTAAATCAGGACTGCGTGGAGGTCAATTTATGTCACATTTCCTAGAGATCAATGTGCTTAAGAAAATTTCACGAACTCGTGGCAGAGACGAATGGGACGTGTGTGACGTTGCTACATCCTGCTGACACCTTGTACTTTCGTTATAAGCAACAAGAAGTCGTCTAACATCTCCACATAACGCTCTAAATTTACTGTACCTGCACGAGCCCTTTTGTCTTCAAAAAAGTACGTGCCAATAATTCCTCGTGCGGACATCGCAGCCCATACGATCACTTTAGGCAACTGAACAGGTGTCTGATGCTTGAGTTTCTTGCTTGCTAACAATGCTGCTTATTTTCGGGTCCATTAAGATGAAAATGAGCTTCATCCGAAAACAAGATGTTGGTAAATGTTAAAAAGCCTTCAATTGCCTGATTTACGAAGTCAAGCTTTTGACTGTCATCTTGGGGCTTTAATTCTTGTACCAATTGAATTTTGTAGGGGTGCTCTGTGCAAAATGCGGTGTAATGATGACCTATGCACATTGTAAGCTGTTACGGGCTGCCAAATTGAAAGATTCCAGTCGTCACGAACTGACTCACTAACACTCCACATTTTCTACCGTTTTTGATGACCTTAGTCACCCATATTTTGATCCATTTATGAATAATAAAAATACTTGGCGTATCATTTAAGTGACCTTTTAAAATTAAAAACCTCGAATACTGCAGAATGTTCTAAGCGCTACAGTGGCCGAATCACCGTTTTAATAAAACTCATGCACACAAAACAAGCAATTAGGTCTCGAGAAACGCTCCATACCGATTGAATCTTCAGAGAGAAGATCCAGGCTACCAATTGACATAACTCCCACGCCCCTCGTATTCTTTGCGTTTACTGCAGTTAGCTGAATAAATATAAATATATATTTATATAAATATCTTTTGAGACACTTTGTATTATCAATATCCTCATAAGCAATATCGTTGCTCAGTGGAGCAGCATCTGACTGTAGGCGCTGTGACGATGTTGGTTGTGGGTTGTGGCCGGGAGATGATATTTTAATCATTGCCCAACTCTGGTAATACAATTCGGCGTTGAGCTCTGCCACTCAATACGCAATCTCGTACTGGAAAAGAGGATGAGATGTTTTGACAGTAGGCTTCCTCTTTCTATTTTGTTACGCGGCTATCCATAAAACAGTGAGGCTCTTTTAAATATGCTATTTTATAAATATAGGAAATCGAATCCACGGCCTTTTACTTCACAATATCTTTTAACCGCTAAGCTAACATCGTGTAGTAATGTCGCACGTTGTTTGATAACGGTCTAAACAAAAACAGATTTGGTTATAATATACTTTTAAGTAGGATTTGTATACGACGGCCTTTTTATCCAGGTTTAATCCGGGAAAAATTGAGTATAAGGAAAAGCATCTTTTTAGGGAGATTCCGCTTAGAAATTATGAAATTTTATGAATCTGTTGTATATAGAAGAACTGTCTTCCTCGATATAAATAAAACATTTTTAGAAAATGTATATTTTTTAACTCTGTAAGATTCGAACCCGCCCCTACTGGAAACCGTCCAAGTGCTTTGAACGCTAAGCCATACGTTCAATATCCATATACGTCGTCCCTTTTAAACGCTTGTTACAGTTTGCTCTTATTGTCAGCATCTCTGTAGAAAGTTTAAAAATTTTTAAAAATTCTTTTACCCAAAGATTGTGTCTAAAAATAATTACCGTAGAGAGAATACCGGAAGAGAGAATACAATTTTTTATATATTTTAACATTTTAATTATTCACACAATTTTCACAGACTTCATATAATGCCATTATTTGTATGTGTAATTAAAATGTCGTAATCTATTAATAAATTTACTTAAAGTATATTTTTATATAACAAATTAGCAACACTTTGCAGAGGAAGTTTGCCAACAATGTAGAGTCGTGGCCGCAAGTATGCCTGAGTACTGTAATAACGCAATATCAAACGATACTTGTTTAGACACGCGGCGTTTATTGTAATTGAGTTAGTAAACTGTAGTTGAAATTAAATTACTTTAGAAGGCTTCAAGGTGTAGCATAGAATATAATATATCGTAAATAGTTTACTAACATTAACGCTATCGTGGCGATATAAATAAGTATATCGATATTTTATCGCTGGCAATTGCATATTACAGACAGTATTGTACTATTTTCCGGTACACGAACTCCATACCATTCACCAAAGCCCAGCAGAAGCTCTCATTACCTCCAGATGCGCCGCATCGGTTCGCTTTGGCATCAATCAAGTTAGGACCTTACTTAGGACGGCGAAGCAGTTCTGTATTTGTATTGGATTTGCACTTTCGCTAACGGAGACCTCTCACCTCTGAACTCTCACTCCTTGACTCCTGCATCAATTATAAATTCCCAGCTTGTCTCTAAAATATTTCGTTTTTTTTTAAACAAGCTCCAACCATTGTGGTTATGATATAAACAAGAGGTTACTCACTAAATTCAGCAATGTGTGGCGTTGTGGCCTTTATATTAAAAACGATAATAATATATATTGTTACTGTAATTTACATACTATTGAAATGGTTAAACAAACTAATAGTCCAACTTAACGAAAGTTTATGTAAAGTTAATAAAGTATGAAGAAACTTTCATCATCTGTATTGCAAAATAAAAAAAATGTAAAAGAAAGCCATAATAATATACCTTTTGTTTTTTTTTTACATTTTTTAAAGTGTTATTCGCACACTTAGGAAATTGAAAATGACATATTTAGAAAACGTATTAAAATTTGAACGCAGCGGGATTTGAACCCGCGCCTCGAGAACCGCGTTGTAGAACACATGGCTTAGCGGTCAGAATACTTGAATGGTTTTCAAGAGGCGCGGGTTCAAATTCCGCTGCGTTCCATTTTTTATACGTTTTCTAAATTTGTCTTTCTTTACTTTTTGTAGGTTATTCTGTTCAATAAGTATTCTGGTTTGGAATCCAGCATTTAACAAGTAACAGATTGCTTCATCAAACGTTTGATATAAAATTCAGGTGGAAAACGTGACGCACATTTATAGCTGATGTAGTCCGAATTCCCAAGAAAGCTTCGGGACGTTTTATCTCAGCGCCATTCGTCACTTTGCGCTAAATAATAAGTATTTCTTTCTTACTTTTACAAGTTCCGATACGATTTTAGTCGTGCTTTTGTACTATACGGTACTCTAAAAAATATAAAATTGGATAACTGGCTTTTAAACAATAATGTTTGCATTTTGTTTTATATTTCGCACACCTTGTATTATTGAAGATCGTACTGTATCATTGCAGTTGAGATGTATTGAACTGTAAACATTAATTTTGGGTTCAACTTTGCTATGCCTTAATATATATTTGTGAATATTTACTAGTCATACATATATAAATAATATTATATATTACTTCAGCTTCACACTTTTTTCCGCGTCACAGGGTAAGCAAGGAGAATCGAGTGACAAGACACTCCGTTCTCCACTTTCCACCTGAATCGGAGAGATTGCATATTGAGTGGTGCCACACAACGCCATAACAACCATAGCATATGCAATACAGACGCTGTCACACTGCGGCCACTATGATCTCAACGATATATTCTATCTTCCAATAGTTACTTTCCGCCGTCTTTTCAAAATAAAAACTATTTGAAAAATTGAAAGTGATCGTAAAACTTATTTAAATAGTTTTTTGTATTGTGAAAAATTATTATTAAGACTTTAAGAAATTATTGTTACAGGTACCTCGTATACCTATTGCTTTCAATTCATACATAGTAAAATTTACGGGTTACTGAGTATAACGTTTTATGTACTTTATATATATATATATATATATTTTTACATGTTTTTAAAGTTTTAAAGTGTTTAAAGTGAACACTAAGGAAATTGAAAAAGACATATTTAGAAAACGTATAAAAATTTGAACCCGCGCCTCTTGAATGTTGAACTAGAACTTGAACGGCTTTCAAGAGGCGCGGGTTCAAATCCCGCTGCGTTCAAATTTTTATACGTTTTCTAAATATGTCTTTTACTTTACTTATTTTTAGCAGTTTCGCTTTGTCTCTGTATTAACACTCTTATATTCTTAGAGCAGGAAATAATCGTATAGAATTTATGTAATTGTAAACAATCCTTCTTACGTACGATTCTCTTTGTCTCACCGAATAATGTGCCATCTGAATGGTACTTTAACAGACTGTCGACATTACTTAGTAGAGTTAGTCTTTAGTAAGCAAAATCCATATTGATTGGACGTCTTGAATTTTATGCTTTAACGCGAAATGGCATAAGTCTATTTTTTAGGAAACGGTTTAAAAAATACAAAAATAATACAAATGCATTAATTTATTAACTCATTAGATTAAGAAATTACTACAAATACAGATAAATAAAAGCAGTATATATTTTTTCATAATATTTGAAATCGTTTCAATTTTGAGGAGAAAATCCTTAGGATTCCATGGATTAATCGTGCGATTCAGAGATATAAGCTTGAAACAGTGCCTGGGACTTGCGACCCAAGTGTAGACTTAAGGAGCCCTTTTAAATGCATTAGATCTCCACTTACCTGGCTCCTCTCTACCTAACTGATATATAAAAAAGAAAATCTAGAACTACAGACTAACCACACGTTATGATAGACACCATATGCAGGGAGGCAAATCCACGACACGTTATCTTACGAGACATTTATAAATTTGAAATTCCTTTACAACTATAAAACTACATTGTAGTTACAATTGAATAACCATAGCAAACGTCTCTTTACTGCGGCATTTAAACGCATATAAATAATATAATTAGACGGGCAATTACTAGGGCAATGACATTCAAATATAAGAAAAATCGCCAATTTTGGACTCGAACGGTGATTTTTGCCAGGGGCGATATGTTATATTGTACTTTATACTCGTATATCTTGAAAAATAATCGTACTAGACTTATACCCATTTTCCTTGGACAGCTCAGAATTAACTCAACAGTATCAAATCAGTCCTTTTCTTAGGCGTTTAGATATCTTGGTAGTTTTTGTCGTTCTTGACGATCTTGTATAATTTCGTACAGTATTAAAACGGGCTTAGTGTCCATGTTTTTGTTCTTCCTATGAAATTACTCGTGTATTTATTCTTATTATATATATTATTGAAGAGTATTATATTACTACTGTTTAATTTCTACAGTAGGTGTATCGGAATATAATGGCTTATTAATTAATGCCTATTAATCAATAGTTTTGATTTCAAAAGAAGGCACATATAACTTTATAGAACTGAATATATACTAGAAAGTGGAGAATGGAGTGAAATTCTGCATGCCTTACAGCCAGTGCTGACAAATACCAGTTAGTTTGCTAGAACAGTAACTATAAAGATATACAATATTCTTCGATAAATTTACTACAATATAACGGCAAATCGTATACTATGATAAGATCGTGTAACTTGATTAGAACGTAACGAACGTAAACCTGTGCATGAGAATGTTTTGTGATCTATCCTCGTTCTATGTGAGTTGTGGCTTTAGAAATTGAGTTGAAATATTCGATATTTAAAATGATTAGTTGAAAGTTTATTGTAAAGACCACTTAATTTACTTCTATACTATTTATAATATTCCCATCTTATCAAGAAAGAAATATTACATAGAATATAACAATAAAAATCATTGATTTCGGTCATGAAATACAATTATAATACAATATATATTTATTTTTAAGTTCCACATATCCAGACCTCAGAAATGAAAACAGTTTGAATACGACACTTGGGGTACCCAGATGGAAATCGAATTTACAATCTTCGTGTGTAATGAGGGGTTTATCAACTGAGCTAGGATGCTCATGTTAATATATATTTCTTTTATTAACTTATAGTAAAAACATTAATATGCAAGTCAGCGAAACCAAGATAAAACACTTATTAATTTATAGTCTCTGATATTACGATACTAAAGATTTATGGGTTGATGAAATGATGGTTTTATCTTTCCTATTCTATGAATGATAGTGAAACATGTAGATTAGTATTTTTTTTAGGTTTTTCTAAGCATATTTTGCTAATCTAAAGAAATTTATTAGAATTTAGTGATAAAGCACTCCTTTTTAATTTTTTCTTTTTTCTCCTGAATTTGATCAGCTTCACGCATAGTATGGTAGGCAGAAAGGACCTAGTGTCATGACACTCCGTTCTTGCCTTCCACACGAATTCGAGACATTCCCCTGAGTAGGAATCGAATTTACAAACATTGCATTTTCAATCAGTCGCTGTCCGACTGCAGCACACTCTACTGCAATAAATTTTATATAAGTATACGAAATATTTTTAATAGAGACATCTTTTGCTGATTTCTAATCATCCAATTGTACCGCTAGGACTGAACAGTATTGTAGTATAAATTATTTAATATATATACTGAAAAATATATATACTCTATTTAGTAGAGAGTAGTAATTCTATTTTCATTTAGTGATGAGAATATAACGATATAATATTACTCCATTTTCAAAATTTCTGCCTCTAATTGTACTTTTTCTAAAATAATACAATTCAGTGATATATCGTCGTCTGAAAACTCTACAATGCGCCGAATTGAAAAATAAAATCCATATCAAATGTCACATAATAAATTTAATAACCGAAACCAAAACGTAAATCTGAAACGAACCGTTAGGAAACACATAAAGAGGTCTCTTGACCACAAAAAAACTGGCAAAAGCTTCAGCGACAGTCTCTTTTGACAACTAGAAACATTACGAACCGTCGACTCGGAATAATTTAATAGAGTAACAGCTTTTGAGTTCGCTCATTGCCGTTATTTAACTTTTACGTTACATTTTTAAGGAAAAAACTCAAAAGCTACACTGTTGAGTTTTCAGTGTGAGACTATTTCCTAGGTGAAAGCTATGATGTGTTATGAGTTCATTTGTTTTACAATATTTGTCAATATCTGCGTTTTATTGATTAGATCAGTTTAGTTTTTTCTTTGGTTTAATACCAATTTGTGATTGTTTAAATGTAGAGTTACACTTTGTTTTCGTTACAGCATGGCAGTATCTAAAATAAACTTTAAAATAAGTCTATCCATGCTGCAATTGGATTTTGTGTAATTGAACAGAGTAATTAAGTAAAAACTATAAATTAAAACTCTATTTCTATGCAATTTTTTTTTACACATCAATACATTGAAAATATTGTTTTGAAGCTAATGTTAATTGTAACTCCTGTTCAATATTTAAATTAGTGAAGGTATGTTTTTGACAGTATTTAATAAAAGCTTAGGCCGCAAAATATATTCTGTTTTTCAACGGAAATAGGTTAAATAAATATGACTATAAACAAAACTGTAGGGCTTATTCTGTCATAAAACTCACAATCATCTCGTCCTCTTTTGGAAAGAACAGTTATAGGAAGAATAAAAACTTTGACATAATATTTTTTATCCTTACATATCCCAAATGTTTACTGTACTGACTCAACATATAAAAATGTAGAGACTCACTTATTCACTTTCTACTTGCACTGACACAATTTGTGTCTAGTCATCTCTTTCTAAACTAGAATATGAACTCACAACCATTAGATTATCTGTGCCAAAACAAATTATGGGCTACATAACAACTTTAAAAACCAATTCGTAATTTAAAGCATATCAAGCAGTGACGCCACGTGACGCAACGAGTGGAGCAAGTGACACTAGAGCTGTGTCCGCCAGATGCTAGACGAACGTAATCCGACTGTCAGTGAGCGAACATTCATCAAGGCGCATTAACGCGTCAGGATGCCCAATGTGGCTATGAAAAGTTCTTAATAAAATTAAAAATTATGTATTTTTAGTTAGTTATTATATTTTGAGTTTAAGAAAATGTTTATATTTAAAAATTATAAATTTTCATACAAAATTTTATGTATGTTTCAGTCGTAAAAAAGTTGTATAGTGTAGTTAGATTAAATTAAACACGCGGCTACCTTTGTTTGGCTACCTCGGAAACCTATCAAGATCGAGTATACATGGTATTGTAATACCTTGACAGACTAAAGCGTTCGCATAGTTGATTCAAGGCACTCAAGTAGTAGTTGTAACTCATACGCGGGGTACACTTTATTTATAAAAATATTGATTTTTAAAAGTATTTACTGTGGGAGTTGAAAGGTGGTTGTTTTGCTACGCCGTTAAATAATCAGTCC
Source organism: Podotricha telesiphe (assembly GCA_038994665.1). Taxonomy (NCBI): domain Eukaryota; kingdom Metazoa; phylum Arthropoda; class Insecta; order Lepidoptera; family Nymphalidae; genus Podotricha; species Podotricha telesiphe. Next base: position 318,214 of record JAOYRR010000330.1, read on the forward strand.
GCCTAGATAAGCGCTCTTATGGCCCACATCGGAACTCAGCATGGCTTTTATTTTACACCAATATTTTCAACGCTTACTCGACAGGTTTCACCCGGGATTGGCGCATTTTGTTAAACTTGTAATTGGACTATATATCTCTGTACGAAACAATTTGCATATATTAAACTCCGAAGCCTTCCGAAAGTTCCGAAAGCTTCCTGTGTATAGATTTCTGAATTAAACACTTGTTAAATTACCATTTCGTCTCGTGCTTGTGCATGGGTTTTAAAAGTTCTAACGAAGGACGAAGTTATATGGAAATATAACTTTTTATTTTGATTGTTCAAAGGTTTTATGTTTTTTTCATGAGTGAGTGATTGTTATTGAAATTTTAATAGTTTTGAGTAACTATTCGGCTATTTAAATTACTGATGGATATTTAAATATATGATATTTGACATTTCTCATTGATAAAAATAAGTAATAGAGTAATGAGTCGATCACTAAGTCGTGGTTTGGTTCTCTGGAAATAACTAAAATATTTTTTACAGTTTTACGCTTTTTCCCGCGTAGCAGGGTAGTCAGATAGAACCTAGTGTCAAAACACTCCATTCAACACTTTCCGCCTGAAATCGAGACATTACGTATTGAGTGGCAGAAATATAATCATTCCCCCCAGTGGGGATGGAACCCACAACTAATCGCGATTGCAGCCAGACCCTATTCTACTGCACCACGATGGCCTCAATAACAAACATATGGTTACTACTCTATAATAAAGAAATTATATTTACGTTTTTCCTAGATATAGACTCTATTATTAAATAAGCGGACTCTATATTTAAACTCTATTATTAACATTTTTAACTGGACAATATAAAATTTTAATATTTCTCATTTCTAATAATCTTCGTGTGGCATTTAAATCCACAAATGTCACATGGCGTAGGACAAATTGCTGACCACGTAGATTTCTGTAACAGGTATTTAAAAGTACTAGAAACGTTATTTTACAAAGATGTCTGTCTCTACCTAAAAAATTGCAAGAAAATATTTATAATATATTATAGTGGCTGTATAATATTTATTTCATAGATTTTCTAATGTATTACTATATAAAAGCATTGGTCTTCGGAGATACAAATTCTTCTACATACATATACTTTATCTATAACGAAATTTCTTATTACTGCATAACTTTGCTACAATTGGTCTAGTTTTTTTTTTTAACATTTTTTAAAGTGTTATTCGCACACTAAGGAAATTGAAAAATACATATTTAGAAAACGTATAAAAATTTGAACGCAGCCGGATTTGAAAACCGCGCCTCTTGAAAACCGGTTGAACGGTTCGGTTTAGAGGTTTTTTTTTTTCACGTATTAATATAATGATGTGACACCATATGGCGTAGTTCGCAAATTGCTAATTAATAGTAATGATTGTGGAAGCAATTGTTAATTATTTGAAATATCCATAAATAAATTATCGCTTCTCAATCTGGATAGACAAAGTGCGGCGCTGAGTTACCGCCATAGAACCCGAAAATTCTATCTAATAAATGAAAAACTGAAGAACGCAATTATGTATTACATATATATAAGACTTTATTGCATCTTTGATTTTTAAGTTTGTGTAACTATGGTCGTACCTTACGAGTTTATTACGAACATTTATTAATGGCATACTCAATATAAAATTTTGAACATAATTACCATTTTTACTTTCGACCGCAATATCTATTTAACATTAATGTTTTTCAATTATTTCTTTATTAATTGTATTATATACTTACCCAGATTACTTATCAACCGTTACCCGTTAACTGTTGCATTTGTATAAATATATATATATATATATATATATATATATATATATATATATATATATATATATATATTACATACTATGACCCAGCGAGCTTCAATAAAATTCAATATCGTTATCGTTATCGTATCGTTATCAGAAAATAAGAAACGCAAGGACATTCTCTACGAAAAATAATACAAAAACATATAATTTGCACGGTGATCGATTGGGACAGGACAGGGAAACTTGATTCTGCAAACTTCCTACGGCCTTGTTGTCTGTTTATCATCGACGCTTAAATTCAAATGGTAAGTCCGTTGGAACCACAGGTATACGCGTGATCGAGACATCCTGTTTTTTTTATTATACCTGACCATTGCTGCTGTGATGATATTACCTTTTTCACTGTCAATATTGTTTCATTGCACAATCAAAGTAGATTAATGCACGCAGCATGATAACAGATCCCATTTTTAATAGTAAATTTTGAACTCAACTCACAGGACACTCTAGGAATCCTACTGAATTTAAAAATTCTGTGAAATATCAACTGTTAATTAAAAGAACTACCCCGGGAAATCGCAGATTTGTTGAAAATGAATGAAGTATTTATTGTCAGATATTTATAGCGCGTTCAAAAATGTTCATAGAAAACAATAAATATTGATATAAACATTAAATGACCAGCCAAACTATTGCATGCATAAGCTATTTATATTGTTAAATCATGCGGCCATTTACTTCTATGGGAAAATAAAATAGCTTTTTACTATTTTCCGTACAGTTTCTTTGTATTTTCTGACATTTTAAAGCTTCCTTGGACTTGGATTTGGAAAATTTGCCCAATTGGCCTAGGCGTTCTCGTGTTTTAGCGAGACTAACAAACGTTATTTATATATATTCTTTCTCCTCCTTCATTCTTTTTACCCACTATAGCAGGGTAGCCAAACAGAAGCCTAGTATCAAGATCCCGTTTTCCACTTTTCACTCAAATTCGAGACAATGCATGTTGAGATCTCAACTAAATTATGATCACTCTACCTAGTGGAAATCGAACCCACAACCAATCGTGATCACAGTCTGACAGTCCCACCGCGCCACGGTGGCCTTATTGCCTATCGATGACGTTTAATGTGTAATTTAGATTACCATAACCTATATTATATACACTCAGTTCAAATGCAGTTGGTGAAGTGGACTCCATGTCGAGACTCTCGGGCTAATGCGTGCGTCGTGTCGCCGCGACGCTCCAGTATTTGCCTGACAGTAGAGGCTTATTCTGGGATTAGGGTTGCTTTGAAATTATCTTTTGTAAAGTATTTATATTGTATTAGAATGGAATTTCCATATTTTGGTTGGTATAGCTAAATATTATTGTATCATGAAGGCCTTCGGGGTGCAGTGCTACGATAATGATATTTTTAAGGGTATTTTTTTAATTTTAATAAAAGAAAATGTCATTACTCTAGGCAGGATCGAAAAAATAGTACATATTATATGAAATATATATTTTTAAGTATACTTTATAATAAGTACAACGTTTATGCATTTAAAAAATAATTTAGCATGCATCGATACTCCAAACTACAGGAAACAGTTCAGTAAGAAGTTGGTCGGGGTTTCTCAAGCCCTGATATTATAGACAAAAATTTACACTTAAGCTTTTAATAATAAAGAAAATAAATAACAAGAGCAATATCAGAACAAAAAAGGCACGTTGTGTGCAAATCATTAGATAAAAATTACTATGGAAGTTACACATTACTATTAGGATTCACAATTACCTATATATATATTTTGACTATGTATTAATTAACTACTCAGTTTAAAGCAGCCTGCTGTTTTGACGTTTATGTACTTACGTTTATATTTTCTAGAAATACGGAGGCCACCATGCCATTGTAACAGCTTCTTAGTGTGTACGTGAAGGTTGCAGGTTTGATTACCACTCGAGGGAATGATTATATTTTAATTATTTACCTTTCTCCACTCTGGTGACAAGACAAAGCGTGGCGTTGAGTTCCGCCCTCAGCACGCAATGTCAATGGTAGGAGAGTTCTGATACATTACTCGATTTTCGACTCTCACTTGTGTCTCACTAAATTAGTTGAAATAAAATATAAAATATAGAAGCATTTTTACGTGTAGTAAGAAACCACAACTATCGCGCCAATCAATAATTTCCTAACTGCGCCACTGTAACTTTCATTTAGCTTAAAACACATAGCGTTCAGAATAAGTACACAGAATGGACAAACGGCAAGTGGCATTTACGAAGCTATACGTATGTTGGAGGCAAATAGATAGAACTCAGTTAGGCAAATTCTCAGCAATGCCTATTAAAACCTAGCTTACTCTATAAATGCGAGGTACGGTGTAGTGTCTAAGCACTACAGGATATTGCCGAATTCAGAGATCCCATTTAAATGGAATTTCAGTCAATCTATGTACGTTAAATGGGGTTTGTCACTATTGCTTATTGGTTGTGAGTTCGATTCATGGTAGAGGTAAGTTTTATACTATATTTATAAATGTTTTTATTTAATTAATATACGATACCGTTATGGCACAGTGGGAGACACCGCCACACTGTAAACGCGATGTTTGTTTGTTAGTTCGATTTGCATTCGGGGGAATGACAATGTTTAAATTATTTTATATATATATATATAAATCTCAAATTCCAGCAGAAAGTGGAAAATATCGTGTATTATTACTAGGATTTCTCTGCCGGCTGCACGAAAAAAGAGTGACGCTAAAAAAATATATTATACTGGCAATATCACTATACGAGAATGTATATAATTGTATACTTTTTCACACGTACATATATTTCCTAGAAGTCATGGTTGGCTGGTTGAGAAGGCTTTAGTGTAAAACCCACCTGTTGCGTATATTTTTTTTAAACTGTGAGTGATAAAAAAATATATAAAAAGAAATCATTTTTGTGCAGTGTCATAGCGGGGGAGGCAGACAGAACCTAGTAACATAAAACTACATTCTCCGCTTTCTGTCCGAATTCAAGACATTGCGTGTTGAGTGACGGAACTCAAAGCTGCGCCTTATCTAAGCAAAGTAGGGAAATGAAAACAATTTCAATATTATCATTTCCTTGAGTGACGAGTTCACCAACAACCACCGCGCTGAAATTATATGCGTATTATGACACAAGTAGTTAAATAGAGCGTGAAATGGAGTATCGAAGTAAAGTTAATACGATAATATTAAATTTTGATACAATGCGTGCTTGAGTTATAATTATATTTAAATATATTTAGGGTGGCCATAAATAATTTTATAATTAAAAATAAACAAAATATTATAAGTTCTTCGATTTTCACGATTATACATTTTGAAATGAAACTATTTTAACCGGATTAATCGCGTATAATTTTGGCCACCTGTGGCCACGGACTACTGTAAAGTGTTCGAAACGTCGGGTTCTAAAATGTATTTTCGAATACCGAAAATTATTTCATTTCAAAACAAAATATTATTTTGGATTTGGTATGTGTCATTTTTATATGATGGTTCGTTGAGTTTTCTTATTTTATTTTTTTTTTACAATTGAGCAATATTCCAATACAAATAGCAATACAAACAATGACCGTGTTTATGCTGAAAGCTCTAAAGAAGCTTCCCAATAAGTCAACAGAGTACAACGTGGGCATTATCCGACTTCAGTGATGGTTTGGTGGAGTGTTACTTATGAAGAGATAGCATCAAGTAAACGACAAATAATGTCCATTCCTTTATTATACATCAATTGCTTTAGCAAAAATAACTTATACTAGTGTTTCATATAAACTAGACGAATGAAAATATACGTATGAACTAACAGGCTGAACTGTATTAGTTTGGTCTGGTCTATAAGAGATGTGGACCTCTTCTGCCTGAGCAAATACAAACAGTACAACTATATATGCATATTGATTTTATAACAAAAAAAACTAAACTGATGAGTAAGGGACTAAACAATCTCCCCTATTTTTCTACCCATAGGGTTAGAAGTGTTTATGGGACCAATAGATTATATAAATAAGTTTATGCGATGGTAATAATTGCCATTAGGTAAAAGAATAAAGCTTACATCGAACGTATTGTAATTATTTATTGTAATTATTGTTTTTTTTTTCAAAATAAAAAGCTACGAAGAGCCGGTGATTTATTTACCAGCTGATCCCTTTAAATTTAAAAGTTACAATTAAAACAGTTGAAGAAAGTAAGCTATACAATCTAAAGCCTTCTATACATGTAATTATTTATGCAACATATTTACCAAATCAAAGCACAGTGCTGCCATAGCAAGTCAATTGAGAAACTTATTAGTGAGCTTAAATATAAAATGTTATTATAACAAGTTAACAATAGATATATATATATATATATATATATATATATATATATATATATTTATCATCTTCACGCTTAGTATGGGACGCTTTTTCGGCATAGTAGGGTATAATTAAGGCATATTGAACCTAGTGTCAAAACACTACTATTGTGTGTTGAGTTGCTGATCTCAACGCCGCGCTTTATCTTAGGTACCAGAGCGGAGAAATGAAAATATTTTAGAAATAATCGTTCCCCTTAATGGGGATCAAATCTGCAACCATCGCGATTACAGTCTGACGCTGACTCACCACTATGGTCAATGTATGGTAATTTGGAATTTATTCAATACCTCTTTATAATAAGGATAAGATAAATTTTATTAATATATATTTTAAATTAGCACAATTTTTATTTCATTAGACTATTGTATAGATATTAATTTTAAGCCATCTTTTACCGGTAAATCTAAGCTTTTTCCATTAATCCCAACTTTAATATTCTTGCAATGCTATGTCTGGCGTACAAATAACGCTTCTAATGTACAGGTCGGGACGAAGTCTCACCTGAAAATAAATGGGTTCAATCCGCGTCGACAAATTACTCGATTACCCAAATATATTACAAACTCTCCTCTAACTATATTAAATATAGAGTAAATGTTTTAGACTAACCTTCCCTTTGAATTCTGTATAATGGATACCTTAACTTACCGTTTATTTTTTTTTTTTTTTTTTTTTTTTTTTTTTTTTTTTTTTTTTTTTTTTTTTTTTTTTTTTTTTTTTTTTTTTTTTTTTTTTTTTTTTTTTTTTTTTTTTTTTTTTTTTTTTTTTTTTTTTTTTTTTTTTTTTTTTTTTTTTTTTTTTTTTTTTTTTTTTTTTTTTTTTTTTTTTTTTTTTTTTTTTTTTTTTTTTTTTTTTTTTTTTTTTTTTTTTTTTTTTTTTTTTTTTTTTTTTTTTTTTTTTTTTTTTTTTTTTTTTTTTTTTTTTTTTTTTTTTTTTTTTTTTTTTTTTTTTTTTTTTTTTTTTTTTTTTTTTTTTTTTTTTTTTTTTTTTTTTTTTTTTTTTTTTTTTTTTTTTTTTTTTTTTTTTTTTTTTTTTTTTTTTTTTTTTTTTTTATTTTATGAATTCAATGTTTAAAAGAAGTTACTTGTTATTCAGATTTTCTGAGTTTGAATTTCAATCAGAGCAAGTTCTTTTTTAAATTTTGAGTTCAAATATTAGCACGAGGCCATCGTGGCAGTGGGTCAGTGACTGACTGTAAACGCGATGGTTGTGGATTTGAACCCTGGGAAATGATTATATTTAAATCAATTTAATTTCTCTGCTTTGGTAAGATAAGTCGTGGCGCCACCACCGCTCATCAGTCATCATTCATCCACTACTTGATGTGTAATGTTTCGAATCCGTGTAAAATGTGGATACCGGAATGTCATGTTACTAGATATTTTTGGCTACCATGCTATGCGGGATAAGGTGTAAAGCTGGAAAAAAAATAGTAAACTTATCTTAAAACTTGTTGAAAGAATGTATACATTATTATTTGAATAAATAGTAATAACAGACTGTGTAAGATAAAAAATCGGCCAAATCGCTCAACTGATTGTGATAATACTTGACGGTCTTAGGATGAACGTAAATTACTTTTTCTACTTTTTCCATGAATTTCATTGCTTTATGAAAAGGCCACCGAAAAATACGAAACTATAATTAACATGGATGAAGTCACGAGCAGGTGAAATAAAACTAACCATACATACATTTGTCCTATACAGAGAAATAACCAATAGAGACGCATGACTTAATGCTTCATAAATTTTAAGGACTGAATAATATTTGATAATAACTTATCTAATACCAAATCTTTAATGCATTATTACTAGAAACAGTTTTTGTACCAATAATGAATTGAAATTTTACAAAACACAACACTTCAGTCCATTTTTATTTCATGGCACTTTATGTTTGAATTGCCAAAAAAAGCGGTCAACGGAAATGCTCAAAAACGGCAGAAAGAGATTAGGGCCAGCGATCCATCAGTGCGGATTATCCTCTCCACATACGCTCCTTGATTTCTTAATCCTGGCCTCTTTTTGTCTTACGTCGAATCCATTTAATTTCCTTTTTAATATATTTGATCTTTGATTTGGGTTAAATGTAAAATGTCATCCTATTATGGGACTAGCGACCCGCTCGCGGCTTTGCCTGCGTAAACTACACGAAACTATTTAGTTTTTTCGCCAACCCGCGTTCTCACTTAATTCATAAACTATACTTAAATTAATAACTTAAATAATTGTTAATAATAATATTTATTGAACCGATTGAATGACGCTTACCACAATATAATAGTAAAAATGTAATTTAAATCGAAGCAGCCGTTTTTGCGATTAGCGTCCACAAACAAACAGATAAACAGGAAATAAAAATCGTTGTTTTGGGTTCTATTATATTGATGCCCACAATTATATTATTTTTTCATATATCTTTTATGTACAGACAGCGATTAGATACATTTTTATTACGTGTACAGAGTAGATAGTGGAGTTTTAAAATAAGCAACAAACAAAGATACTTTTAACCGTATAGCTTTACAACCGACTTTTAACCGTATAGCAGTGTAGTCATAGATACTCTAGTGTCGAGGCACTCCGTTCTCCATTTTCCACCCAAATTCGTGAAGGATTCGAACTCACAACTAATCCGCCACGATGTTCTCACTGTCTTTTTCTTTCCATCTTAAATTTAGGCTAGACAGAAAGTTGTTTATAATACCAAGTTTTCTATTTTCCGCCATTATAATTGTTGTTAACTGAATTAGGCTCAACGCACTTTGCTTAATCATTTCCGACAATTCCTGTGATTTACTTATGCATATATAATCATTTTCTGAAGTGGAAATTGAACTAATATCCATCGAGTACTTATCAGACTTAGTCGGCTACGTTCTAATTAACACATGCCTGCTATCAATGGTACTATTATTATATCAATACGAGAAGAAAAACTTTTGGGACCTTTTTTATGAAAATCATGCAGACGTTTTGACTTTGACTTCGAATAATAATCCTGTTATATAATAAACATGCTCTCACTATTGAATAACAATAGAGTATATTAAATATAATGTACCATATCGTTAAATTGGTAAACTATTTACAATTGTAATCCCAGTATTCATGTGCAATTTAAAGTTGCTGAAGTCTTCCAACAAGCTTCCAGAATAAGTTTAATTGAGAGAGACTTATAAGAGGCTCAATTAGTCTACTTTATAAATTTTGTTTTAAAAACATATTTATAATAGTATAAATGTAACCAATGAGTGTTTGAATATTCTAAATGAATTCAGACAAATATGTTAGGTATGAAATTAAGCACAAAGTGGAGTTAAATTATGAATAGTATAAATTATATTTTGCTTGACAAAAAATATATTAATTTTCTCTGGCCACAATCCTAAGTCCCAAGAAAATACATAAGAAGAAGCTAGTATTAAGGGGGTACAGCACAGACGAAGAAAATGATTACCATATCTCCTTCCTTGTTCCAGGCAGTGATGCGAATGGCAGAACGGCAAGTCAGGATGAACTTACCAAAGTTCGATAATAAAATTGATGGGATGAAGTTTGCTCAGCAGCGTTATTGTCTTAAGCAACTCTTATTTTATGGTTTAAGTTGTAAACTTATACTTGTTAGCATTCAATAATCGGCTGGATACCAGAGCGGATATTATAAAAAATTCCGCCCTGGTATTAAAGCCAAAGTGGAATCTGGTCGGAAAGTGGGGCTACCGACTGCCTTGACACGTACTCTAGAAAAGTATCCAATGTTCCTCCCAAGATCCTCAAATATCACAATCAGTTCAGCAGTTTGGCCTCACAGACGGGCAGACAGACTTACTTTCACATTTCTAATATTAGTATGGATTCACACATTTTAAATATATATTTTTTATGTTTGTTAATAAATATTTGATGATACTCAATAATATATTGAACACTGCCATTAAATTATTGGCTGAAGTTTATTACTAGGTGAAATGGAAAGTTTGTTTTTCTGAAATACATCAATTAACAAGTGAACTCATAAACAGTAAAAATGCAGTACAGAGAGATCCATAAGCAAAAAATGGATTTCTTTTCAGTAATCAAGGCCTGAGTAATGTTTATTTTTTATTTGTATAAGAAATGGCTAAAAAATATATAGTTTATACGAATATTAAACTTCTTTCATAATTTAGAGCAAAGCAAAGGCATCTTTAAAATAAACATATAATAACGCTCGTGACTTCTATCTTAGACCTCATCATTAATAGAAATCGAGTTGATCTAAGTTTTGTGTTTTAATCGTTTTATTTGGGCTTATTTCAAAATCTACGTGTCAAAATTAAGGATTTTATTATTTCCAGCTTAACACTGTTTGTTTCCCGAACTTTCGTCGTACTGAAACTTTGCTTTTTAACGGCGTCCATAAAAGATGAATTCTTCCTATTACACAAAGCTTGTTTATTGATTATATTAACCTTCTTCGTAATTATTTATGTTGCTGTATTCTGTATGTGTTTGTTTGTGTATGAAATTGTGTGTGTACGTGCGTGCGTGCTAGCGTGCGTAGGTGCGTGCTACCGTTCATGCGTACTTGCATGCGTGTCTGTGTGTGTCCGTGCGTGTGTTATGTGGGTGTGTGTGTGTGTATGATGGTGCAGTTATATCTGTGAGTATCAGTTTGAGTGCGTCTATAATGCTTTCGTTTCACATAAATTTCCTTAATAATACATACATTAACAAGAAGAATTTATGTATATATTTTTAATTTTTAATAGCTATATCGATTTTAATAATATTGCTGTATATAATTCAAGTTATCTAAATCTAGCTACACGACTAATGCTTAAATTCAAAATTCTCCAAGTAGAAAATGCATGTTACATTTATTAAAAATTATGCAAAACATTACACTGATAAAGAAAAAATATGATATTCTTATATAAAAAAAACCAGCAAAAATATAATATAGCCGTAGCAGTTAAGCGATGCTCGACATATTAACACGGTCGGCGTTGTTAACTGAGTTAGCCGAGTTAACAGTGTTGAGTGGTGATTAACGACAGGTCAAGCGGGGTTGAGGTTCGACACGTAGAAAGTATGGAAGTGACACGAGCTTTTTTATACTGTACTCCATACGCCATTTATAAATTCTACAAGATAAAAAATATTTTGAATTTAACTTATTTGTTTTGAAAAATTTTATACTTTACTTCGTCACTTTTAATCAATTTTGAAGACATTACGTGTTAGATGGTCGAGCTTAACACCGCACTTATAAGGTACCGAAGACAAAATGACTTTTTTTTATTTTTCTATTTTTTATTAATAACATTTTTAAAGTGTTATTCATACATTTAGGAAATTATCATTTGTGGTCAGACCGCTTCAAGAGGCGCGGGTTCAAATACCGCTGCGTTCAAATTTTTATACGTTTTCTAAATATATGTATCTACATTTTTTTCAAAAATTTACTCTTAATTTTCCTTCTACCGCCTATTAGGATAGGCAGAGAGGAGGTCATATTAAGACATTCCGTCCTCTACTTTACACACATTGAGTCTTGAATGGCGAAAACCAACACTATTGCTTAACTAGAATCCCAAAACTTATTATTATCATTTCCACAGGTGTTACCACAGGTACTGTCACTTTATCATAGTTCTAATTTTAAATTAAACTATTCGAGCCGTATCTAGCGACGTAGATCGAAGCAGCGCATCATACCGATCGTAAACCTTCAGTTTACAACGCTGTACATTGCCCTATGATTTACGGCCGTTGGGGATAGGGGTAAAAATGTTCCGCTACAAGTGTCCCTCAGCGGCAACTTGTAAGTTAAATGTTTTAAAGTGGAAAGAGATTTGGTTTGGAGAGTTTCCAATTAGCTTAGTTTAGCTTATTTTAAGTATTTTTCATGTATTTTCCATTTCTTAGTTACTTGGTAAGAGAAATTACGAAGTGAACAGTGGATTCTTGTTATGACGTTGCTTTATTGGCAAAATATTCGAGGCCATCGTGGCGGAGTGGGACAGTGAGTCTGACTGTAAACGCGATTGGTTATGGGCTGGAATCTATTCATTAATTTCTACGATTATGATATCATTTCTATCATTCACTACGCTCTCCACGCACGACGAACACGCAATGTCTTGAATTCGAGAGCTTTTTTCTCTCTGCCTGCGATATACTGCTATGCGGGACAAAGCGTGAAGCTGTTGTATTAGAAATAAAATATAGTTTTATGCTTATTCAAAAATAATTATCGGATAATCGCATCACTTATCAAACTATATCTCTAAATAAGTTATAGAGTTGATAACGGTACGACGTTTTGTTAGTTTATTTTTTAATACTCAGCCAGTTTTGTGAAAGGTCCGGTTGAGTTTGAGACACTATGTGTTTAGTGTCTTAAGTGATTGGGAGAATATAAATCATTTAAATATAAAAAATCCCATGAGTGTTCATCGAACCTACAGGCCACGGCATTGAAAGTCAAAATTTTTTCCACTGCGTCAATATCGCTTAAATATTTGGCTATGTGATATGACAATAAAAACTTATACATAAAAATATAATTTTAATATAAATCGAATATACTATCTGCTTCATAAAAACAAATATTCAAGTTGCTTCAAGTAATTCCAACCAACACTTCCGTCATTAGCGAAACAACGCAGAACAATGAGCTCATAATTGTAGAGTAATTAAAAAGAGATTATACTAAAATATAAGGAGATTTGTAGCTTTATTTATATGAGTGAACAATATGTATAGTATTGTTTTGAAGCCATTGTGGCGGAGTTGTCAAGTGTCCACTACGATGGTTCCCGGTTCAATTCAAAATGTTTTAACCAATTTTTGTTTATACATTTAACAGGTTATTTAATTTTAAATATTTAATGTTTCATACTCTGACAAGTATATAAGTATGTTGTTTAAACATTTTTTAAAGTGTTATTCGCACACTAAGGAAATTGAAAAAGACAGATTTAGAAAACGTATAAAAATTTGAACGTAGCGGGATTTGAACCCGCGCCTCTTAAAAACCGTTCAAGTGTCTTTTATTTATAGTTATATAAGTATGTTTAAGTCTAAAGAATGTTTATATCAATTTCCAGTGAGGTATAATAAAATGTAGCTTTGGATTATGCCACTAATGCGTAATATCTACTGGGGATGTATCTGAACTGAGTAAAAAAAAATTAAAGGAAAATTCGCACGTTACAGTTACTAGTTACTACTACTAGCCTATTGAGAAACACCACTTGATGTGAGTCAGAAGTCATTACATTATTGTTTTTTAACTAAAATCCATCTCTATTAACAAAATTGGGAATATTAAATATAATAATAAAGAAAAAATTAAACTATTAAAGCTTACGATTTCATTTGAATAGCACGTTAGTCAGAACTTAGTGTCAAAACACTACGTTCTCACTTTCCGCCCGAATTAGAAAAGTATTATATGACAGATAATTGGTCTAGGCTAGGCTAGGTCTAAAATCATAGATGTACTTTCATATTTATTAAAACAATGATAATTTATGTTCTTTTTCTATACCATAATCAAAATAAAGGCAAACCAACTGTAAACAATAAAAATATCGTAAACCATAATAAACCAATATATACCTAGTGGATATAAAATACTTGTACATACAAAGATTAAATAATTCCGATTTATTACGTGATGTGAATATCTATAGATAAATAAAGTGGAGCTACCTTGAATACGAAGTAGTTTTTCTCGAAATCCCTTTTAGCCCTTACTTATATCGTTATAATGGGAAAACTAACACTCTGCTATATCCAAAGGCAACTGTAAAAGAAAGATCTGAAAAAAAATCGATAGAAAACCAGCTATGGACAGCCGTTTTTGGTAAACTATAGGCGTTTGTTCGTTCAGGCTACGGGAACATGTTCGAGCTCGAAAAGAGAAAAAAATTAAATTAGGAAAGTTCCGTAGTAGCCTGTTCTTAAGAAGCTTTATTTGCGGGTATTTTTTTTTCATATTAACAGCTTTCGATTATGTTACAGAGTACGTGCTTGATGAGATTGATTAAACGTATGTATATATATCCATTTATAAGTTTAATTTTTAGCCATAAATATTGTTTATTGTTGTTTAAATTCTCTTGAAGTTGTTTCATTTGCTTGAAATATTTTCATTTAAATTTTCCACCAAATAATAAAAGTGAATCCTATAGCCTATTAATATTTAAAAATTGTATATGCGTTTTGACTTAACAACTTATTCACACCTTTTTTTTTTAACGTGAGGAAATACTTTATGGATACCCGTCCGATTGGACTCGGACGCGGTTATGTGGGACTCTGGACCGGCAGATGTGGGCCGTCCGTTTACCCACTAAAACTTCACGGTGCTCCCTCTCCACCGCTACTGGCCAGGGCCACAGGGACTACAATCTTCCGTTAACCTTGAAACTTATTCACACCTGTTACGGATATTATGTAAAGGATTTTAGATTTACGGAGTAAGTAAAGAGGATGTATGGACATGTCACTTATAAAATTTGATTCCGCAATATGTCTGTCAGACCGATATTTTAAACCAAAGTAAGCAATTTAAAGCTTTATCCCGTTAGCAGTGTGGGCAAGGAGAACATAGTGTCCAGACACTCTGCTGTCCAATTTACATCTGAATTCGATACATTGCTCGTTGAGTAGGAACACTTAACCTAGCGCTTTGTATTATTTTAGTAGAGAAATAAAAATAATTCAAACACACAGGGATATCATTTCCCCGAGGAGGTTTGAACCCACAACCACCAAGTTTAAAGTAAGACTCTGTTCCACTGTGCCACGATGGCGTCAATCAAACCAACATCTTGATATTGAAAGCGAACTTACCATAAGCGGAAATTAGGCAAAGCATCACATTGTACAATCGGATGTGTACAAATCACTTTCAAAATAAAAGAGAAGAAATACGAAAATATTTTATATGGAAATAATATCTTAAGTTGAGTTACGACACTGAACTCGCAATGTCTCGATTTTAGGCGGAAAGTGGAGAACAGTGTGTCTTGACTCTAGGTTCTTTCAGAATATTTTTGACATAGTTACAAACTTAGTTATATATAGAGAAAAATGTATTAAAGCAAAATAAATTTTAAAATATTTTATACAATTTTTTTAATGTGTTATTACACACACTTAGGAAATTGAAAATCATATTTTTAGAAAACCTGGAAACCGTTTAGTTTCCAAGAGACGCATGTCCAAATCCCGCTGCGTTAAATTTTATACGTTTTCTAAAAATATAATTTTAAAATATTCTATTAGGGGTATATAAATTTGATAAAATATTGTACATAAAAACCGTGAGTCTGACATACAATTTTGTATAAAGTGATATACACATAAGGCAACGCGTATTTACACGTCAACGGGCCTACTAATTGGTTGAATGAAAACGCCAAATACAAAAATTGTCAACATAGCTTAATATGGGAAAAATATTTTCCGGAATCATTTTACTAGAGCTATATAAATTCCATGCAAAATTGAAGTATGAATTATAATGGTCGTCAAAAATAATATTGATATTCTGTTCAAAAGATTTTTATTGAAACTTTGAAAGCGTATCTTAAGAATATACTTTTCAATTAGGATATATTGTTTTTTATTACTTTTTTTTATTTATAAATGTTTCCATTTTTGTTGAATAGGAAGAGTGCAGCGTGCTAAGTGGCAGAACTTAGCACTATGCTTAGATAAAGCCTTAATTAAAAGAAGGCTTGCAAAACGAATTTTTTTTGAAATATTGATTTTTTGTAAAGACAAAAAAACATATACTTTCATTATAATTCTCTGCGTGGTCATCAAACTCACAACTATCGTGTATGGACAGTTTCTTCTTTAATTTTTAATTGTTTATTATTATATATATACTTAAATTTTAGTTTCCTAAATAATTAATTGATTCTACCAAAATATTATATACTAGCAATCCGCTCACGGCTTTGCCCGCGTGAACTATAGCTGTTTCGTATTTTCAGCGGTCTTTTCGTAAAACAATTAAATTCTTGATAAAACTAAAAAATGGTAGAAAAGAGTAGCCTATGTTCGTTCCAAGACCGTCAAGTGTCTCTATATAAAATTTCATCGCAATCGGTTCAGCAGTTTTGTCGTTTATATGTACAGCCAGACTGATAAAGTTACTTTTGCATTTATAATATTATTATGGATTTACAGTATGTATAAGTACCATAGTGGCACAGTGGAACAGCGTTTGTTTGTAAATGTGATAGGTCCTGGATTTCGATCTCTGCTTGGAGGAAAGACTATATTTAAATTATTTAATCCCCGCTGTGGTAAGGCTTAAAACGCAATGTCCTGAATTCGGGCGGACAGCTGAGAACATGGTATTATAACACTACCTGCTACCCGCATAACACTTGAATCTTGTAAACTTAATACCACCCTATATTTTGTTAGGAAATAGACTGACTGTTTTATTTATTCATAACATTTATTTTAAACTTCATAATATTCATTATAAGATTAGACATTCTAGAATATGAGGCGTACCTAATTAGGTACGATGTACACGATAATAAATATTCGAATATCATTTATTTGTAATTTATAATCTTTTACACGTGAAACGTGGGCCTGGGCTCTGGGTGGGCGTACCTGGGCGGAAATCGAGCCCTCAACCTTAGATGTGTTTTAGAAGTCACAGTCAGCTACGAGAACAGACCATTTAACTACAAATCAAGTGACAACTAAAACTTAAGTGAGCCTAAGTTACAAAAGTAAAATACTACTGTAGACAATAAAAAAATGCCTCGGCTAAAGCTCTACGTACAACGGGACAAAGTAAAGACATTATTAAAACTTCGAAGTTTTATTACTTTCCAAGACAAGTACGTGTTGCAAACTCGCTTAGATTTAAATCACGATACTGAGAACCTCTTTTAATTTAGAATAGAAGAATGGACTGAAATCGGATTTTATATTTTATTGACGATAGTTTCCTATAGGACAGAATACTGGCGCTTCTATGTTAATTTTTAAACAATAGGCTGTTTAAGTTAGTGATATTTTAATTTCGATTTATTTCTCTTTTATAATGTTAAACGATAATATGTTCTTTTAA
The DNA here is from genome assembly GCA_038994665.1 of Podotricha telesiphe. Lineage (NCBI taxonomy): Eukaryota > Metazoa > Arthropoda > Insecta > Lepidoptera > Nymphalidae > Podotricha > Podotricha telesiphe. The sequence continues at coordinate 335,502 of JAOYRR010000330.1, forward strand.
CACTTTCAACACATTTGTTTCATTAAAAGACTAATACATTATTTAATTTGAGATAAAACTATTAGTTTCAGTCAAAATGTTTTAAAAATAAACATTCTTACTAAAGGAAGCCGAAGTCTATTGTGGCGCAGTGGAACAGTGTCTGAATGTAAACGCGATTGGGTGTGTTTTCGATTGCCACACGGAGGAATAATTATATTTCAATTATTATAATTTTTCGTTCAGGTACATAATACAAAGCGCGGCGTTGAGTTCTGCCACTCAACACGCAATGTCTTGACTCGGGCGGAACACTTTCCGGAATGTCTTGACACTGAGTTCGATAAAACAATTCTACTACATTTAGAATGCATTACAGTAGTGCATTCAAAGTCGTCTCAACAAATTGAATTACGTCGAAACTATCCACCTGTGACATTTATCTCTCTCATACAAATACAGTGCGAAAGGGACAAATTTACAAAGTTGATATCCGATAATTCTCATGAAGGCAAGATAACGCAATTCCGAAACATGACGTAAAAACTTTGACCTTAGCCCCTAAGGCAGAGCACGGGAGAAATTTGATTAGCCGGTACAGTGGGCAGAGCGCTTCTTTATAATTTTATGGTTTTTTGGTATATATGTGGAACTTTTGCGAAATGAACAACTCAACACGCAATGCCTTGAGTTCAAGCGGAAAGCGGAGGCAGGAGTGTCTTGACACTCACTTGCCTACACCTGCCTGCCTGCCTCCACTGCCCTGCGTGCCTACACCTCCGTGACTATCGGTCATATATAGAATAATAATGAACAGAATAATATTCGAATGTATATTTTTAAAGTATCATTAACACATTAAAAATAAAAACAATATTAAGCAAAGTTGATGGAAAAAGACAAACATACAGACAAAAATTGTAAAATAAAAATTATTTAGGTATGTGTACCGTATACACATACATATGCATATAGCATAAACCGTTTATTTGAATATTACAAATAGACCCTCGAATTTTATTTATTTGTATGGACGACTAAGCCACATGAATAAATAAATGGTGCTCTTGATCAATTCAGATTTGATATCGTACAAAGTTTCTAAATTGTTAAAACGATGGTACTTATATAACATTGAACATATAATTTACTAGTTTTTAAAGTGTCAATCAGACAGTTAGATAATGGGATTATTATATGAGATATTTAGAAAAAGTGTAATTTTTTTTGAATTTTTTGAACGCAGCAGGATTCGAATCCCTATTCATAATTTTTATACGTTTTCTAGAAGAACAAGAACAAGATATTCTATGTATATATATATATATATATATTTGAATTGAACGTGGCACAATTATACTGAATGAGATAGTTATGAACTCAACCCTTTACTCTGCAATGAATATATTTAAAATGGACGAAAATAAACAACAAATATCGATAATTTTAATATTTTAGGTATAATTTACACACTGAAGACATGTTTCGGAATTCACTTGGAGTTCCAAAAGGTGCGAGTTCCAATCCAGATACGTTTAAATTTTTATACGTTTTCTAAAAACATTTTTTACGTATAAAATAAGCTTTATTTCTCATAGTGGCGCTGTGTGATAGAGTTTAACTATAAACACGACGGTTATAGGTTCTATTGTCAGTCGAAAGGAATGATTATATTTAAATTATTTTTATTTTCTCCGCTCTAGTGGAAAAATGTAGCACGAAAAAGTGTTTACAAACTATTTCTCAGTTTTGCACTACGCTTAACTATTTATAATATTTACGAAGTTCCTAACTTGTACCACTTGTCATGCCAAGTGGACCGACAGCGTGTGCTCGAACTCGGAATTACGAATGAGCATTTCAGCGGAGAAATTGATTTCAGATGAAACATTTCTCCATTACACATATCTCTGTAGTCTGTACCAATATTAATTCTATGGATTTACGAAAATATGAACATTCTAAATATAACTTGTTTACAAATACATTTTAATTATTAAAAATACATATGCTATAATGTACAGAAGAACATATAATATAATTTTAACTTACTTTAGTCGTATTTCTTTCAAAAGAGGGAGGCAATGTTTTCCCTTGTAACGGGATCTGAGACGACCTAGTGTTAAGTCTCTCAGTTCTTCACTGTCCAAGTGCAATTCCCGTTACAGCCTGTGTTCCTATAGAAGTAAATTACAATTGTTTAATATAATAATTCCTTCGACTGGGCATCGAACCCATATCCAACCGCACTTGCGGTTAGACGCCCATTGTTTTTTTTTTATTCACATTACATTGTGGCCCAGTGGCCACAATGTAAATGATTACTTGAATAAGTATTCCTTTAAGAAAAATATAATTAATTTAGACATATATATATAATAATAAGCGACTATTAGTTATTTATACATAAAATATAAAAATTGGCAAAACAAATTTTCTTATATTTATTTTTTAATTTCTTAAACATAGAATGTATAAAATATAAAGCAAATCAAGTGGTCATCGATTACTCGAACAATAACAGGATGCTTTGATAACAAAGATCGGAAGCGGAAGAGGCTTCGACGCCACCAGAATTACTTCTCCATGTTGACGTATTGTTCTCGATTCGAGGATGTTATTTTGTAACTGCTTGATATCGAGGGACTGCTAAATATACATGCGCTTAATAGAACAGTCCAAGAAGTGCTTTTAGAATTTTTTAGAAAGTCAAAAATGGTATGAAAAACTTGTGAAATAATATATATTTTTTTTCTTTTTATAATTATTTCATGTTTATGTATAATTTATGTGTATTTTTGTGTGTATATGGACGGTCGGTGTGATGCCGACCGACTGTCTACTTGTAAAGTGCAAAATGCGATATAATATATATTATTTTCTTGTGAAAATTTATTTAGTTGTGAAAATAATAATAAATTTATGAAAATATGTAAAGATAAATTAACTATTTTAATTTTAGTGTACACTATGACAGAATATTTTTATATTTTGAAAGTTGAGGCACTTTTAGGCAAACCGCCTGCCGCGTGGAACACAAAAACTGTCCAATATAATAGTTTAGCATCTCGTCGATGTAGTTTTATTATATTTTATTAAATTTTAAGAAATTTTTACGATTCAAATATCAAATTCATACATATTAGAACGAGCATACAACTAGGCCATACCACAAATCTATTAATGAAATTCAATATCTTAACAAACTGAGTTAGTGTTTTAAAACATAAATTCACTTTAGTTCAAATATCACATAGCAATAAAATAATATCGTAAATATCGAATAATAAAATAAATATCGAATACGTACGAAATATGGTGCGTTATTTTACCAACAAATAGATATGAGGAAAAAAACATTTATCAAGGCGTCATATATCAGGATATTGATACTGGAAATGCTATTTTTCTGGTTTCCTATAAAGAATATACAATATTGGCAAAGTTTTTTTTTTAATGATGTATGTATTTAGGTGATCTATAATTATTAAAAAAGTTAAGACCAAAAAAAAAATTTTAGGCTTTTCCCCGCTGAGAAGACCGAGGAAATTTGGTATTACGACGACATTCTTTTCTCTGTAAATAAATATTTATTATTTTATTTTGTGGTTTTTGGTCATATTGTAACCTAATTACACTGTTGTTCGCTATAGTATTACAGTACATCGCAGTACAGTGCAGTGCAGTACAGTACAGTACAATATAGTACAGTACAATATAGTACAGTAAAGTATAGCGAGAAGCGGCTTAAAATAAAAATATTAAATAATATTTTATTTATACTTTATTACATCGCTTTCTTCAATGTCTCATACTCCACTGACTAACAACTTAAAATAATTATGAAATATATACTAAAAATAGGGTAACAAAGGGTAGATAGCAAACAAATATGACAGTAACTAATAACCAACAAGAATGGGCGAAATACCAAAGGCGTTATACAATTATAAATATAAATTCTAACAATAGTACTGTCCAGTAAAGTGTAATAGCTCTAATTGGGTGACATATGTTTTATAAACGGTTAGTGTTATTCGTTTAAAATACTCTTTATTCTACAATAAATATATATGTTACACAATATTAATATTAATATTTAATACAGTACAATAGGTTTTAGGATTAGACCTTATCGCTAAGTGAGCGATCTCTCCCAGGTAACTTTTGGGTAGAGGAGGGAATGATTGGAATGGGAAGGGTTGAAGGATGCACAAAGCAAATCGATTCATAATATCGATGCATTCATATATATATTATTATATATAAACACTATATATAAAAATATGCATACATTCACGCATACATATACATATATAAGCATGTTTAATTATGAAAAGAAATAAAGTAACATATTCAAATGTATAATTAGAGTGTAAAGCCTTTTTTTCAATGTTTGTAAAGTTTTTGTTTGTTTTACTGTAAATGGTAAGTTTGTGGGAGTCCTCCTACAAACGGACAGTTTTGATAGAAAAGGAATTTGTATAGAAGGAAGGACAGTGGCAAGGGATATTAAGGGTCAAGCTAAACTTAGAGCTGAGCAGAAAGACGAGTGAATCACATAAAAACTTAAAACGAGCTTTGAGATATGAAGGGGAAGACGGACTGAAGAGAACAATATACAGAAGACAGAGAACGTGAGTGTTCCGGTGAAGTCGAATTGGGAGCCACTTGAGCTTTTGACAAAATTCGGAAACAGGGCCTCAATTGTTGCTCAGCAATTACAATAATAAACACTTTATATAAAACAGAGAAAAGATTGCCTTAAGACTACGTTCTTTCCATTATAGGTATATATCAAAGAGGCAAGAAGCTTGTCTTCCTACAATAATATTACATTAAGCTAAATCGAAATCTATAAAGCTTAGTAGTTTAATAGTAAATTAAATTTTCAGTGTAAATTGAATCAACACGTCCACACACGAGAAGGTACCGCCCTCACATTTGCGGCTCTTAAGAAATCTACTTAAGGTTCTATCCAATTGGGGCTTTCAAGATTTTATTATACTAATAGGTGAACCTCTTAGGGCGTCTAAAGGGGTGATTGTAATAAGAAATAAGTCATTTTTTCATCTTTATGTATTTTTTTACAGCTTCACGCTTCTTTCCACATAGCAGGTTAGTATAACGGAACTAAACGACGAGCTTACTTTTGTCACCAAAGTTGACAAAGTGGAAAATTACATATTTAGAAAACGTATAAAAATTTGAAAGCAGCGGGATTTGAACCTGCGCCTCTTGAAAACCGTTCAATGGGTGCGGGTTCAAATCCTGCTGCGTTGAAATTTTTATACGTTTTCTAAATATGTTTTTTTTCAATTTCCTTAGTGTGGAAAATTAGTTAAATTATGATTCTTCTAGTGAAAATCGTACCCAAAACCAATAGCGATTACTGATCGATACACTGTCCCACTGCACTGTGGCCTCTAATATATTTAGTTTTTAGTTTGAAGTTATTTTTCATTATACCGTCAAATCTATGGAAACAGTAAGACTACAACCATAATGTCGATGCATACAAAGTTGCGAGTAACATCTCGTTTTTTGATATATTTAAAGCCTATTAGAAAGAAATATGAATCAAGAGAACCTGTAATGTCATAAGTAAATTGTATATAAACAACAGCCTTTGGGTCTTAGGAGTGGTGGAACTGAACGCCACGCTTTGACTTGGGTACTAGAGAAACGAATTTATTTTAACCATCCCTCCGAGTGGGAGTCGAACCCACAACAAATCGCGTTTACTACGCACTGCGTCACTATGACCTCTTATTAATTTGTATTACATTTATAAAGTAATCTTACCTAAAAAACTAATTGATTATAGCTATACATATTCATTTGTATAATAGAGTCTTACCAGAGCGATGAAATGAAAAAAGTTTAAATATAACCATTCCCCACAGTGAAGATTGAACCCACAACCATCGCGCTGTTTACAGACAAAGCTATTTCACATACATCTCTAATTATTGCAATTCAATTACATGGCGACGTTAATGTCAATTTAACTCTCGTCAGTAACAGACTGTTTGAACAAAGGTTTATGAAATACTGAATAGAAAATTTTGTAATATCAAGTATATATAGGTATAGGACACAGTAAATTGGATATATATTTTAGCATAAATAAGGCTAAGGTGGTCGTCGTAGATTGAAATTTTATGACTGTTTGATTATTTTCTCTATATTAAATTACTAGGTATATTTTTAATTAAAACCATCGTAGCACAGTGAAACAGCGTATGACTTGTTACAGCAAAGGCAATTGCTTATGGGTTTGATTCCCACTTGAAGGGATGATTATATTTAAATTAGTTTGAATTATTCACTCTCGTACAAGACAGAGTTCCTCGTTGAGTTCCGCCACTCAACTCGCAATGTCTCGTATTGGGGCGGAAAGTGGAGAACGGAGGGTCTTGACTCTAAATTCTCTCTGAATACCCTCTGCTATGCGGGGAAAAAGGTGTGAAGCTATAAAAAAGATTTTTCTTCCGTTTTTGAAACAAACAGAACTAAGATTATATAAATTATAATGAAGAAAGCATCTATAAAATATAGAAGTAGCTGTTTTTAATACAAAAATAAGCAAAGACATCGTAATTCATGTCATTCCAAGAGCGAATCGAGATTAATGACTAAAAACGTAATATTTGCATAAATCTGAAGGCAATTTCATACACATTTTTATTTAGGAAATAGAAAAGTTTCTAGATTTTTTTTTGTATCAAACGTCGCTTTTTATGTAAGAAGAGATAATAAATGTTTATTATATTTTAATAATTATATTAATACGTGATCCGATTTTCCTCAATTTATACGGAACCTAGTGTCAAGACACTCCGTTCTCCACTTTCCGTCCACATTCTAACGTTGTGTAATGAGTGGCGGAACTCGACACCGCATTTTTTCTTTAACCAGAACTGGGTAATAAAAAAAAATTAAATATAGATGTTTGCCCAAGGAAGGAAGGAAATGAATTCATTGTGTGTCTTTCTGATGCTGTCCGAATGGTATATAAAGGCCTCAAATTATTATGTGCCTAATATATTATTTGAAATAAAAATATAGAATGCAGAGAGATGAGTGATAAATCACTAAACCTTCCTCCATAGATACATAAGAACTTAACTTAAATAAAAGAACAATAAAAAACATAGGAAATATTTACGTTTCCTTTCTCAAAGTGAGTATTAGCGTAGATAGAATCTAAATAATAGCCTTTCAGCGCTGATAGCGAGTCCTTTGGAAACGTTAAATTGAATACGTATTCGTACGTGATACCTGTCTGATAATCAACGCTTTCTTATCAGTTTCTTTCGAATATTCAGGGAATGTGGGAGAACGTCTTAGAATCACTGAAGTGGAAAAGATTAGGATTTCCATTTTGGTCGTCAGATTGTTTTGTATTATTTGAATTTTCGATGATTTTTTTAGATTTTTGCTTGGTTTTCATTTAAGTTTTAGAATTGTAGTACTTACTACTACAAAATACTTTTCTTTCTTCAACTATTATTAACTTGATTGACTGGTAGTGGCCAAAATCGCAATTTTTTTTCGTGTCACACTTTTTCCTGTGTTATGGGCAGGAATCCGCATAAAACATGAAACATGCTTTAAAATTTGAATATTATTATTCCCCCGAGTAGAATGTGAACTTACAACCATCACGTTAATAGTCAAACGCACTTCCACTGCCCCACGATGCACTGTAGCCTCTTAATATATAATTGATACTCTACTAAAATTAAAATATTTTCATAACAGAAATACTGACTCTTCAGACACAATCAACAAATGTGATCAAATTTATATTTTTAATTTGATTTTGATGAATTTGATCTAACAGAGTTAAATTTAAAAATATTCCTTTCTAAGCTCTAATATTATGCTAATATCTGCAAACAACTTTGTGACGTTAATAACTTGAGTACAACCTACCGCGCATCTTGCTTCATGCAGAAATAAATATACGTACATATGAAATGATGTGATAAAACGTATTAATATATATATTTTCTTATTTTTACGATCTGCTAACAAAAGGTGGGTAACGGTTCGCCATTCAACACATATTGTCTCCATATTTCGGGAACATGAAGAACGGAGAATTTTAACACTAGGCTCTCTATATACCTTGTCAGTTGTTTCTCGATAGTAATTAAAAGTTAAATCAAAATATATTGAATTTGAATTTTAAAAATTTTTAAGCTTCACGCTTTTTTTCTTATAGCAGGATAGTCAGAGAGGACCTAGTAGTATCAAGTCACTCCGTTCTCAACTTTCTGTCTAAAATCGAGACATTATGTGTTCAGTGGCGGAATTTAACGCCACGCTTTGTCTCAGGTACCAGAGCGCAGAAATTAAAATATTTTAAATATAACCATTCCCCCGAATGGGAATCGAACTTACAACCGATCGTGTTTACAGCCAGATGCTGTCGCTGCGCCACGATGGCCTCTCAATTTAAATATTTAATATTATTAATACTATTTTTCTTTTTACCTGAAGTAATGAAAATAATCATCCTCGTATATCGCAAATAATTGTGTTTAAAGCGCGCTTCACTTGCAATTAATTAATAATATACTAGTGTTTTCCAAAATGAATTAACTGAGACACTGTATTTTCTTGTTGAAAATAAATTTTGCTCTAGTACGACGTTTGTTTCTCCTTTCGTTACTGCGTTATGAGAATTCCAAAAATGTGCATCTCTAAATGTACGTCAGTGGTATGTACTACTTTTCATTAATAAACGTGGTTGACGAATTTCCTTTAAAGTATCTAAAAACAAATATTGTTCACTCAATAAGGCTTTTTGACAAGCATTTTTGAAATGTAAGTTACTATATCAGTATTGTCAGTCATACAGGACGCTCCCCCTTGCAAAACAATTCTCTTAAGAGCCAGCAAGAAAGTAAGCTTTTGCTCTCTTTGAAATAGACACTATATAAAGATATTACCAGAGGCTACCAAAATATTTTCAAATATAAATATTTCCTAGTGGAAATGCACCTACAAATGTCGCCCTTCGTACACTCCTTTGTCTCGCAAACCAATAATACGATGTAATGCTGTTGCAAATTGGATAGAAACTGATTGTGCGTATGTACTATAGCGGTTTCATGTTATAGATATAACTATCGTATATATACTACATAACAAATGTGTTCAAGACTGTCGAAGAGGTAACAGCTTCAATAATTATATTGATTACAAGAAATTTTACGTGGTGCCAAGTAGCCTATAGCTTCCGTTATAAATGGTTATTATATACAATCCATTGAAAAGACCACTGTGGCGCAGTGGGACAGCGTCTTACTGTATTTGCGATTCAAGGTCCACACTAGGTCCTCTCGGACTAACTTGTGATGTAGAAAAATGCGTGAAGCATCAGCTAATATTTCATCAGCATCAGAAAAAATATGTAAAAAATGCTTTATTCCGGTTTGTCCAGAGTTTCAGAGATTATTGTGTTTCAAAAAATTAACAAACAAACTCTTCAGCTTTATCTTGTACAGTGTAGAAATGTCTGACATACGAGTATAGAGTGAAATTAGTACAGACAGAAGTTAGAATAATGAGACAACTAGTTATCTATCACCGAATTATAATATATCAGTTCACAAAATATAAATATCATCATAATTGAAGCTATTATATACACAGCGCTGAATTTCATGGAAGTATCAACGAACACGGGTCGCGTCGTACAATTTACAATTTGACCATTTCCAATAATTTAATTTAAATTTTATACCCGCTCTGATTATTTCCCAGTTGATAATTACTTATTGAATGAATTAATGCATTGAGGGTTCATTTAATAATATAATTATGCTCTTTAAATTTTTTAAGCTTCCATATATTTTCGCGTATGCCAATTTAGACGAGCTAGTTTCGAGACAAATCGTGTTAAGTGGTGGAATAAACATACCTCTGAGTAGCAGTCGAACTCAGAACCACCGAAACAGTCAGATGCTGTCCCACTGTGCCATGACGGCATTTTCTCTTTTTCATGCAACAATATAGATTTGTTACATATTGGTTAGTTGGATAGGTTTGATTTTTTAAATTTTATTTTCTATGTACAGTTTTGATAGGCTTACGTTTGACCTCACCAAGCCTGATGTTAGGCGTTTTTCAAATAATCTTCAAATTTTACGACTAAACTAGACTGGCTTCACGCTTTTACCAGCATATCAACCCTGATATACTGTAAGCAACCTATTTAGAGAGAACCCAATGTCAAAACAATATAATGTGTAAAATATTACAAAGCTCGACCACTTTTGCGTACAAAAATTAACCTTATAGACCTTTTATTTTCAAAACTTCCACGAGTTTTTATTACAAAATATTACTGAAACAAAAATCAAAACATAATTACTAAAATTTCACCACTAACCTAACTTCTAGATTGAATACTGTAATAGAACTTAAGACTGTGATACGAAGTACGAAGTATAGTCGAATATTAGAGACGTTTTATGTAACGTTATGACAAAGTGTCCGCCGCTTAGACGGAAAATTAGTGCGGCTATAAAATCAAAAAGCCTCCACGGCTGCGTTTACACCGTAATGTAAAGTAAAATATTAATTTAAAATACTTCTTCTTTATATGATTTTTGATTCAGTGAAATGATCAGATTTAATTTCTCTTATCTGTCAGATGCTAAGTTGAGTTCCGTCACTCAACAAACAATGTCTTCAATTCAAGTGGAAATTGGATAACGGAATGTTTTTATAGTAAATTCCCTCTGCCTAATCTGCCTGTAATATGAATTAAATTATATTCGAATAGTATGTCGAAAGCGCCACGAGCAGAAAAGAGGATTTCGAGCAGTGGGGGCGAGGTGCCTAATTTAAAAGGACCACAAGCTCTAAACACACACTCAGCTACGAGCTCCTCTCCGACACGGCGACGCGATATATACACGGCGAATCTATGGAATGATAACAAGCTAAATCCGTCGTAGAATGGATCCCAGGATTTGGATTCCCAGTTACATGCAAAACGTTCTATACAAAATACTTAACAAACCCCTACATTACACATCAGTGTAACACTCAGCGCTCGACCAACGAGGCAACTTTAATGAAATTCCTTCGCCGACGCCGCTACTATGTTTTTAAACTTCCACTGTACAATTTAACTCTTAACATTTGCTGTTTTTTTAACTTGCTATGTTTATTTTGAGTCTGTATATGTTTTGTACACTACGTTCGTTTCAAATATTTTGTTAGTTTACTCATATTTATTTAAATTAATTTCATTTCTTCACTCTGGTAAGGTAAAACACGGCGTTTAGTTCCGCCACAAAACACTCAATGTCTCGTATTTGGGCGGAAAGTGGAGAACGGAGAGGATATTACTCTCTGAGATATTTGTAATTTTCAATATATTTTTTAGTATTTTTCTTTCGGTTAAGCTTACAAAACTATTGACAGCAATGTTTAAACGGCGCGTATTGTGAAAAGGTTCGTTCTCTCTGAAGCTCCAGCCGCTGATGGGCTGGAACTTAGTCCTGCAGCGGGATTTGAGTCCGCGCCTCTTTAAAACTGATTTTCAAAACGTTCAAATTTTTATACGTTTTCTAAATATGTCTTTTTCAATTTTCTAAGTGTGTGAATAACACTTTAAATAAATGTGAGAATTTTTTTTTTTATATTTTTTATTTTTATTGAAAACTATAAAGTATTCTTTAATTTACACTAAAGTAATATAATGAAAGTCGATTCGTATTAGAGGAGTGACCACGCTCAGGCAACCCAGGACGCCCTGCATCACGACGGACAGATGATTTGAACAAGCTTAGGCTGGTAGCGGATGGATGCGAGCTTGTTGTTGGTGCCTACGTCCAGCTGTGGGCGGCGACAGGCTGAAGAAAAAAGTAATAAATCATACGATTCAAGCAACTGATATTCACATAGAATATTATATAAGCTATTATATAAGCTACTGGTATATTATTTGCATTATACATTATGCACACTACACTTAACTAGTTATCGCGCTATTTGAACTGCAAGTGGATCGTACAAGATTTAAAGCCCCATTCATCATAGGAAACGAGTAGGAATTGCGAAAACACATCTGTTACACTCAAAACTTTAGGAAATTTATTAAAGTGTAATATTCGCTACTTATGGTTTTAAAACAGATGTTCTGGACTCTTGAAATCTGGGTACATGAATTTTGGTAATTTAACTTTTTGTATGGGTCTGTGACGTTTTTGGTTTTTTGTGTTTTTAAAGGTGGAGAGGAGCTCCTCATTGTTAACACATTCTGTACTTTGCTCTCTGCCCGTTAAGGAGCAAAAAGTTGCGCTTTGTTTTAATTTTAACTACTCTGGGAATATGAAATCTTCTAGAAATATAATAACTTAATCAAGCGACAATCAAGTCCATTATGATACAAGTACAGCTAGTGACTTCCTAATTGCACCATAACAGCTTACGAATTGTTTTTTCTTACAATAAATATTATGTATGAAGTGTTTCAAAATAATAATGCGTTAGAGATAAATGTAGCTAAGGCAATGGATATTTTACGCAATAACGAGACTACCAATTTATTTTAAATACCAATAATTAAATACCAATTTGAAGTTCCAACTATCGTTTTAAGACATCTTTCAATAGACTACGATGGAATTTTCATTTGTTTTCTTGATTAATTTTTGTTATTAATATAAACTATTACTATCACAATTTATAAATAATTATTTAAATAGAACATTATGTTGCTCAATAGACAACAATATAATTGATATAGATAACTATGTAGGAAATTCTACTGGATATCAGCTCCTTATTTATACTAAGCCCACTGCATCTCCATAGATTTTTACTGGTAACGCTGAAATAACCTAGCGTTAAGACTCTGCGTTCTCCATTTTCTAGCCATTAAGGATCGAATTGGATGACTCAAACAACGCTACTTAACCTGAACGAAAAAATATTAAATATTTTGAAATATACCGAAGGGTATCGAACTTACAACCTACGCGAGTATAGACAAAAATTGACGCCACTGAGCCGAAATGACGTCAAACATTTATTATGAACCCTTATATTATTTAGATCGAATATTATTATTTTCGCTTTCCCCGTCTATTTTTGTAGATAATAGATTCTGGAGTCGCTCTCTCGATTATAGATTTATTATGGCATTAAAACAACATTCATTCAATAATGTTTACATTATCGGATTTACTTTATATTTGTTTTTATGAAGACGTAATATTATTAAAACAAAATTATAAAAAAATAAAAAGCCGCGTGGGGACGTCTGAGTGTAAACGCGATTAAGACATATTTAAAAAAAGGTGTAAAAATTTCAACGCAGCGGGATTTGAACCCGCGCCTTGAACAGTTTTCAAGAGGCGAGAGGTTTTTTTGTAAGGTAAATATTGCCAAAATATAATATTTCCTTGATCGGAATTCGAACTCAAGTGGCAGTCACGATAAAGAAAACTGTTCTAATTTGTTTATCATTTTCTATACTTAGTATTTTACATTATATATTTACATAATAATAAACCCGCGTTCTGGATCACCGTTCAAGCGCTGTGACAGCTACGTCGAAATTCTTATACGCTTATTACAACGCATGAACGGTTATCAAGAGGCGCGGGTTCAAATCCCGCTGCGTTCAAATGTTTATACGTTTTCTAAATATGTGTTGTTCAATTTCCTAAGTGTGCGATTAATACTATAAAAATGTTAAAAAAGTACACGCGATTTGTTGTGGGATATTTAAATTATTATAATTTCTCCACTTAGATAAGACAAAGAGCGGCGTAGAGTTCCGCCAACATAATGTATCAACACGCAATTTTTTAGGAATTTGGAAATAGAGTATTAAAAAAGAGATGGAATATTAAAATGAATTGGGTGCAATGGACAACCTCGTTTTCGTATTTAAAAATAGGAACAAAAGTGAAAATTTACGACTCTATTACTAAAAATTTTCAAAATTAACTCTAATAACCGTTTTATAACTATCGAACATGATGAATGAATAAATTCAACTTTATTATGAACGAATGGTTTATATTAGTTGGGAATTGAAGGTTTTTGACAAAAAAGTTGGGCAATTTGGGCGTCGGCCAAAGTATACGCTGACGTTATGGGTCCATGGCACATTCTGTGAATGTTACGAATAGATATTGTGGGATATTCATAGAGAAAGTTTGTTGTGATTTATATTGTGATGATATTGTGGTGAGTAAGGATTTTTGGTTTTATTTCATTCATCATGGACACGTGTTCTGTATTATTGGCTAATTAGGTTTTTTAGCTTTACGGTTTATCCCTGGCGGAGTAGTCAGGGCAAAGCGCTAAACGCCCCTGCATACTTCGGTCGCATCTATCTGCGACTTCTTCATACACCCTATCCAGAAGGTCCTCACGCTTTTTGCTCGACTTTCCTCCATTATGATCAATATTGTGTTCACGGAGGTCTCCCATACCTCTTTTATCGCTCACCATATGAGGTATTACAATCTGCTAATTAGGTAGTACATTATTTATTCAAATTAACTAGATGTTTATAAAATTTATAAATACAAGTACATTTATATTTACAAGTACAGTTCACACACACTGCACTTGGTTTTTTTTTGTATCATATTCTAACAAATCATCCTTTTTGTAGCTTTAGCAATACCTACTAATGACTGCATAATATTATTTTTATAGGACAAGAGGCGAACCGTTCAAGAACGTTCTTGAACGGTTTTCAAGAGGCGCGGGTTCAAATCCCGTTTTCTAAATGTCTTTTTCAATATTATTAATTAATTATTCTGAAATCTATTATAACTACTTATTAATTACATATTGAATTCTAGATACATTTTAAAGATGAGTAAACAGAGATTCGTTACGCACAGGGAGAGCGTCGGACTGTAATCGCGATTGGTTGTGGATTTGATTTACACTCAGTAGAAGAATCATAATTCAATAATCAAACAAAGCCACGCAGCAGGCAAATACACTAGGCTCTCTCTAGCTAGCGTGCTATGAGGGAAGCTTGGAAGAAATCGCGAATTTGTTATTAAAACGAATGATAGACAAACTTACTATAATAGGTAATTATGTTTGTGAGCAAAGCTATAGCGTAAGTGCTAATGGTGGTCTCGGGTACATTTATGTTATTTAATTACGCAATAATGAACCTATACAAAATTCCTTTGTCTTTAACAAATATTTGTAAACATGTTTAGTTTAAATATTATTATGTCGTACAGTTTTTGTTTCGAATTCTTTCTCCTCATGCTTTTTTACACATACTGAGGCAAAATTAAAATACCTATTGCATATGTAAACATACTTTATTTATACCTACAACTAAAAAAAATACAACATGTAATTGTTTATGTAAGTGGGATTTAAGCCCACGACCATCGTGGCCATCGAAGCACATACCTTTACATCACAATGCCATTAAATTAAGAATTTAATTTTTCTACAGAAAATTTAGAAGACAAAAATCTTTCATTTCCATAAAAAATATCGAAATTTTTACACATAAACCTTGACTTATGAGCCCATTTTAAAGAGACAGGTTCATAAAATGGTCACAGTGGGATGAAATGAGTACTGAAAACTAATTTATTGGTGCACCGACTTAACTTAGGCAGTAAGGTACACGTGCGGGTATCGGTCTATCCCGGCTTTAATTTGGGGTCCAAATCGCAATTATCAAACTTAGCAATGTTTCTGTTCCTGGTCAAGGATAGAAACAAAATAGCAATAGATTCATAGAATGGAAACTCTGAAAATATGTAATGGGAATATTCCCATATAAGATTTCAACCTAGGACCAATATATATTTTTAGGAAAACTAAATATATATTTAGGAATGCAATAAACTTGTTAAAGTGCCAACGAACAGTAGTCCAAAATATATGGTCTGATTAAACAAAGTGAGTTTTAGTGTTTCGTCTTCAATTACTACATCACTGTACATCACTACAGTGTATTTGGGTGGAAAATAGAAAATCTATTCTCTATTGAACTTCAAATTATTTCAAAGTCCTATCTCTCGGTCTTGAATAATACAACATAATTATGTGAAACGTATTAAAGTCTAAATATTTATTACGCTTCGATAAAAAACTATTTGAATTTAATTATTTGTTATTTAAATATCATTAAAAATATATTTATGCAGAAAACAGACGGTTTATTAGTATTGTAAATTAAAAGTCTGAAAATTATTTTACCCTAAATTTCCTTTGAATGCTCATTTTTTTATATTATACCCAAACATCATATTTGAGTAAACAAAAATATTTTTTACAGAAATATAGAAGTGAAGTCCTGAATGTCTTACCTCTCAGCTGTCGGGGCGAAGTCAAGTCAGTTGCCATTTGTCAAATAAACAAAATAAAATAAGTACAAAACTGATAGATCGTCTCATTTGTCAGCTTTATTGGTTAAAGCTGTGATATTATGTACCTTATAAAAAAACTCATTTATATAAACATACATACACACATATTTGTTTTATAAATGTACCAGGCTTTTGTGGCGCAGAAGCCAGCTTTTGGCTCTAAACGCGATGGTTATGGGTTCGATTCTCACTCTCTCATTCTCATTCAGAAGGAAAATGGAAATTCATGACTTTAATTTCTATAAGTGTGTTATTTTTTGTTATTGAATATATTCTCATACTTATATTGCATACTTACGAGTATGTATACTTAGTACCGAGATAACTGTTGTAGGATTCACTATAACGAGAAAGCGAAAAAAGTTTTAAATTAAAAAATCTTTGCGTAAATATCGGTCGTATTATACTTAATATACCATATTATTGCATATACAGGCCAATATTTTTAAAGCACATTAAGCCAAGCTCTATACAAAGAGGTTTATACTTTTGTATTATTGAAGATTCCTTACTCTCCATACTTCACTTATAGTAGGATAGTCAGAGAGAACCTAGTGTCAAGACACTCCGTTCTCTGCTTTCCTCCCTAATTCAAGACATTGTGTATTGAGTGGCGGATTCGTCACGCTTTATCTTGATCAGCAGAGCGAAGAAGTGAAAATAATTAAACTATGATCATTCCACAGAGTGGGAATCGAATTCACAACCAATTGCGATTACGCTCCGTGCTTTTTCACTGAAATTATTATTTATAAATATGAATGTAAATAAGTCTTTAAACATATCATTTTATACAGCTCATTAAAAGTTTTTCAAATTGAATAAATATTTTTGGAAGTTTTTCTTAAATCATGCTCAGAATGAACTATAAATCAAACGTACTCGTATATATACATTTTACATATAAGTGTTGTTGTTTTAACATTTATAAATAAAATATTTGAAACGCTTATTTCAATGGACACAAGCCCTTAGAGTCAAGTATTATCTAAAAGAAACACACTGAATTACAAAATTTATGGTTTACACTTTGAAATTTATCGCCTCTTTAGCTTTTGTGTTTTGTAAATAAATATACATTTCTATAGGTTTTATAAATAAGTTTAAGTTTTAAACGAATTGAATACAGCAGAGTTATTTGTTAATAACTTGTTTTGAAGGAAAAAGGTGTTTTAATTAAAAAACACACACACACACACACACACATTGTAAAGTATTTTCTTGTTATCCTAATTATTCTGGAAAGTAGTGAAGATAACAGTTACCAGTAAACAGTTAGGTTACCTTACAAGTAGAATTTGACTGGACTCTAGATCGTAATATCATATGAAAATATATAAAATAAAATATAAAATCAGTGATATATATAGTGATTTAGTGTGGAACTGTTTCGACCCGACTCGGAAGTGACAAGAATGATTAATAACATTTAAATTAATTTTATTTCCCTGCACTTGCCTAAACGCGGTAAGACTAAAGTAAGACTAAACGCGGCTTTCATATCCGGTACTTAGATTATTATGATTTACTAGATTGCCTCAGTCTACCCTGATATGCAGGATTGGTTGTGAGGTTAAAAAAATATATTATATATTCAAAATGGCTTACGCTTCATGGTACATTACACTAGGCTACTACATCGCAAGCCAATTGGATGGGAAACATGGCTGTGTGTCTAAAACATAATTTTAATATTAGGCCTTTGTAAGTGAGCTCTAACTGTAAATGTGATTATGGGTGGGTTCGATTACCGAACCAAAGCGAATAATAAAGTGTCTTCATACTAAGTTCTCTCTGCCAATCTTATTAAACAGGCAAATTAAAAACATATATTTATAAAACTTATAAAAATTTGAACCTGCGCCTCTTGAAAACCGTTCCAGCGCTCTGTTCGCTAAGCCATGCATTCTACATCCTAAGCGTGTGAATAACACTTTAAAAACAAAATGTTAAAAAAGGTAAATTAACGCTGCAACATCATAAATGAACTAGGTATTGAACCTGTAACCCTTAAATAATTTGGACATGGTCTTCGTTTGACTGCGGCCCTTTTAGTCGATATGGTAATAAAGTCTCGTATCACATTACACAATCAACCGTACGCATCTCAATTATTGTATATGTAATTAATTACTTTCACAAAATTGGCTTGTTAATTTATAATTGCATTAATAATATAATTTAATATATCCGTTGAAATTTAATATATAAGTATTAGGAGGCCATCGTGGCGCAGTGGGACGGCGTCTGACTGTAAACGCTATTCATTGGTTATGGGTTCGATTCTCACACGAGGTAATGAATATTAAAATTATTTCCATTTCTATGTTCTGGTGCCAAAGATAAGAAATGGCGTTGAACTCCTGTTAAAAAAAACTATGTACCATGCTGTAGCTTCATAGATAGAATATTCACTAGAGATATTATTAGGCGGATATATTGATTTTGAATTATAAATTAATTTTTCACATTAAAAAACTCATATTCAAGTTTTTAACTCATAAATGTTAGTTCTTAATGCATTATATTATGCTTATACTTCCTCGTTTACTTCCAATAGTAAAAATTTAACCATCATATGCAGTTATACTATAGGAACATAATACTATAGGAACATAATACTGAGCTTCTGAAATAGTTTCTTATAATAAAATCCTTGGTTTTCGCGATTTTTACACATTTTAAAATGAAACTATAGAAATACATAAACACCCTAATTTCACACAATAACGAAAAAGACGGTTGGAAACTTTCTACCACCTAGAACCCAATCTTGAAAAATCTAAAACCTATCACACCAGATATCTAGATAAAGTCAGCTCATTTTACAAGAATCCAGGCCAATACGCGAGGTAACTAAGAAATCGGTGGCGGATAGTTTGATATTATAATTGCATCAACTGACAGACTTGAGAATGCAATCTCAGTCTACCTGCGACTACTGTCAAGAGTTCGAAACTTCGGGTTTCTAGAATGTATTTTCGAATACCAAATATATACGTGATTAATCCGGTTAAAAAGAGTTTTATTTCAAAATAGCTTCTTGTTTCCAGGTGTAAAGCTATTCATCCCTTTATTACAAAACTTCTAGATAAACCTTAATTTTCTAATGGCTTGATTTTACGACCTGTAAATTGTTTATAAATGTAGGCACAATTTCGAACAGTTCATCATCATATTTTATACATAGTTTTTTATTAATGATTTTTTTAAATTTTGTTGAAATACGAATACTATCTGATGATAACTAGTGAAACTGTATACTCGTATTTAGAAAACGTATAAAATGAACGTCAATTTTTATACGTTTTCTGAATATGTCTTACTTTATGTACTTCGTGTGCGAATAACACTTTAAAAATTGTTAAAAAATATGTATTCTCGTTCTATTATTTTCAATACTTTGCTTTTTGATGGTATTAGAGTATGTCATTTTAAGGAATAACAAGTATCCTATGTTAGGTTAGGTTAATATAAGCTTTTTCGACAATTTTTCAATTGTTCCATATCGTACATACATACAAACAAATTGTATAATATTAGAAGGATAAAGGTGTCTACTAAATAAATTAGGCATCGTTATGAAAATTTATATTACAACATGAACCCTCGGCCGTATCGCGATAATTTGTTTAATACGGATAATTTCATACAATTTATGGACCAAATCGGTGCTTCAGCCCTTATGAATAATTATTCATTGCTAATGGTCGTCTAATTCATGACTTCTACCCAAATCCTTGAATTAGACTAATTCCATCCAATTCCAGTTAAAGTAACTTTTGTACTACTGTTGTCGATTTTTATTCGCTTATTAGTTCACGTTACTGGAGATAGTTCTAAAATAGAATCGTGATGTTAAAATGTACAGAAATAGATTAGGACCTTCGAAACTTATTACATGTTTGTTGGGATGGAGGGGTACAAAATATTATTTTTACAGCTTCACGCTTTTTCCCGCATAACAACCCTGTTTGCGGGAAAAGCTTCTTTCAGAGAGAATCCTTAGGGCTGAAGTCTCTTCTTTATCTTTTGACATTGCGCGTTGAGTGGCGGAACTCAATCCATGCATTGCGTTAGGTACTAGAGCGGAGTAATTAAACTTAACTAAATATAATCATTCCCCCAATTGGGAAACGAACCCACAACTACGCCACGATGGCTTTAAGAGTATGAAATTTGATACATATTTAGTTCATATAGAGCAGAAAAGCAAATAGAAATGTATGTGTTCGAAATACATTAAATTACTAAAATAAATATTACACACTTTAGCAAGTGTGTTTGACGTACACGTTTCTATAGCTGGCACGTTTCTATGGCAACATGTACAGACGTACTTGCTAGTTTTCTTCGGGAATCAAAGTGTACATACAAATATATGTAGTTTTTTGACAGATATTTTTATATATATTTGGATGTACTTACCACAGTTTTGTGAGAATGCCATGTGTAAACTATTTTTTAATAAATATGAGGAACTTTCGCGTTTATATAAGTTTAATTGAAACATAACATTTTAAAGTAACAGGTTTCGAACAAGAGTCTCTCGAAAACCGTCCAAGCGCTTTAGAAAATTAAGCTATATGTTAAAAATTAAAGTACATTGAAAATCTTATACATTTGTTGCAGCTGAAGTTTGTTGGTATCATCTCTTTAGGGAGATTACAGGTTATTATATGAAGTCATCATTTAAAAAATATCAGTTTCGTGAACTAATGGCTGAAGCGCTACTATTAAGAAGAGAAAAGAAAATGTTTAATATTATTATTACTCCAAAAGAAAGTTGGAAAGCTTAGTAAAATAAGCTAGCACGATTTTTATAAAATTACATTAAATTCGTTCTAGACAACAAAATATTTTCATTCAAGACACGTTACTAGTCTAATAAATGCCATGTAAAAAATAAAATTTGTGACAAAGAAACTAAGCTCATTATTCAGTAGGATCTATATTATGTTCTTAAGATATACGTCAGTCAATCCTGATTCATTCATCAATCCAACATCCTGATGTATAACCATTTGTAGACGTTGACCTTCACTCCGCGACTTGCCTTGCTGGCTCCCACCACCTGGGTTCACGGAAGATTAAGGTTACCGAGGCCCCGGCTAGTGGTGGTCGAGAAGAAACACCGTGAAATTTTAGTGGGTATACTGACGGCTTGCATTTGCCAGTATGGAGTCCCACATAACCACGTCCGAGTCCCCAATCTCGCTGGGCTGGGCTCTGTAACGGATTTTCTTCCGATAAAAAAAAATCAATTTATATCTTTATATCTCAATAACCCTAAAGCCTTTATTTATGATATTTTAAATATCAGCTTTTCTAAGTAGTTTTAATTTATATTACGCAAGTTTTAAGCTTGATTGATGACATTTATATGGTAGATAGCGCCAATTGATTTGTCTAATATTATTAAACATGGCTGCTGCATTATGATGGTATTGGAAATATTTTCAATATATTTTTGGTATATTATAATAACATATGTTATATGATTTTTTTGTTAACACTTTTTAGATATGAAAATACAATCTAGATACAATCTTTAATCAGGAAGAAAATAATATTACAGTAAAAGGACATATGACGAAATGCTTTCTATTCTTATCAAATTTTATTCCCATAACATGCGAATTACTAGTTATACTAAAAAGTTCTTTGATTTTCACGATTATTACACATTTTGAAATGAAACTATTTTTAACCGGATTAATCGCGTATAATATTGGTATTCGAAAATATATTTTAGAACTCGACGTTTCGAACACTTTACTGTAGTCCGTGGTCACAGGTAGACTGAGGTGCCATTTGTCTGTCAATTGATACAATTATTATCTCAAACTTTTCAAAGTTTAATCCGGTTAAAAATATTTTAATTTAAAAATACTAGTTATACTAAATAATTATTATATGATCAGCTTAATTTTAATTCTATGCCTCTTAACAAATTCCTAGTCGAAATATGTCAGATATAGAATGTAATATATTAGGCCATAACTTATTTTCCATTAAATTCTGTTAACATACGATAACAGGGGAAGAAATTTCACCTGAATCAGCTGTAGCACAGAGAACTTATCTCCTGCGGGGTTCCGATGACGTCTGGAGTTGAATCCCACGGGATATTACACGTATGAGCGTATCAACTTTGTATCTATCATTATGTAATATGAAAGGAAATTCCCAGAGCCTTTGTACGGAAACAGGAGTTGGACTTTATGGAAAGGCTATTGTTCATTTGATGATATATAAATCTCGTAGAGCATATTTTTATGAATCAACAGTCCTTTTCAATATTTCCCTAATTTTAGGAATAACGCTCGATAGATTGAGTTAAACCTCTACGCCTTGTTTAACTACACTGAAAATTTATAATATTTTAATTTAATATTACTCTGAGTGAGAACTGAAGCCACAACCATCGCGTATTTGATACAGATGCTTCACTACTTTGTCAATGACAACAAATGACAAAAAATTATAAATGTAATACAAGCATATGTGAAATATGTTCCAAATTATTAGTATAGATAAATATACTTTTTATCTAAACGCATCGTCTTCTTCTTCTATGAGATTTTCTAGTGTTATGACATTCCGGCCATCATCCAAATAGGTATATCTATGATATCGTATATCCATAAATCCATTTCAATTTACGACGTCTGCAAATAAACTGTTAATATCTCCTTCCCTTTCAGCTGTAAAAAGTGTTTTCAAAAGATTCCTGATGAAGGCAACATCGCTCGGGATTTTAACGAAAGATAATCTTAAAAAATCACAACATTTCTGTTTATTAACGTTTTGTATTGGAAAATGAATTTTGGTGTGCTTAGAATAAGATCTAGTTTAGATCAATGTAAAGGTTAAACGTGGGACCTCCCATGGGGTATTACACCTTATAACGACTAAGCAAGCCATCAGTGGAATATCCTTCTTTCAGTTGTGTTAATTTAGTGGATTATATTCATTTAATGAATGTTTTTGAGTATTTTTTTATAAATGGCGTTGTCAAGTTAGTAGAACATTAAATTAGAGAGTAAATTAAGCATATATTTTGTTTGTTATTTTTTTTCCAGCCGGCGTAAACTGCTGAACGTATTTAAAGGTATTGTGAATTTTTTTAGTTTTATTTATTTATTTTACACTTCATTACACCAAAATAATTATATAAGTAAAATACACAAATGTTACAATTCGATGTAACGGCGGCTTTATCACCACAGTTTATCTCTTCTACGTAACCCTGACCGTGAAAAGCTCAGGAGTCACAAAGAATTAGGTTGGTGTACAAATGATATACATATATAAGTGTTTGCTTAGTGAAATAAACTTTCTTAAAATTGACATATATAATATAATATAATCATATAAATGTATAATCTTATATACGTATTCATAAAAATTGGTCAGGGCATTGCTTAGCGCAATCTATTATAGTTTCAGCAGATAGCCCATCTATGACGCACTTGACGTGCGTTATAAATAAATCTGGTCGTTGGTTGTACCAATGAGTGGTTGGACCAATGAATGAGTGCTGAAACCAATGGATGGCGGTTGACCGTTAGCGTTGGACCACAGTAATGTTAGTTACTAGGTGGAACGCCTTGCTTCTATGTCACTTTATTGAGTATTAGTTAGGTAGAGAGAGGAGCTCGAGCAGTAAAGCCGATTGTTGATGTATTTTAAATGGTACTCTCGAACTTACACCTGGGTCTCAAGTACCAGACGCAGCCTCTGAGTTCCTCTTACTGCAAGCGCGATGGGTCCGGTGAACCAGATGTTAGGCCACTCGCTTAGTGACGAATGTGTGGACTGTACAGTGTGTAACTTTATTATATTTTCCTCGCCCGCTATCACCTACGTCCAAGTGTCATCCTGACGCGTATCGAACTGCCTAAAATTACATACCCGCAACTATATAAATAGAAACGTTGGGCCAAGGACCTCACTGACATGAAGTGTGATCATAATTATTATTATTAGTGTTAAGACCCTGCCAGGCCAGCCAGGCCAGCCAGGCCAGCCAGGCCCTAATAAATAAATATAAAAAAATAAAAAACTTACATAAACGATGATTATATGATACATACCAATTAACTTTTTAACGATAATAAGAGAATCTCACCTTGAATAGTGCAAAAGTTACCGTAAACTTGTGTGTGAATCAGCGGCAATTCCAGATAGCACGAAATATATCATAGTCTCTAGACATTTTGATACAACAAGTAAAAAAATCAACGCAGTGGGATTCGAACCCGTACCTCTTGGAAGCCGTTGTACATAAAATTATACGTTTTCTAAAAATGATTTTCAATTTCCCTAAGTGTGTGAATTCTTTAAAAAATATATTAAATAATTATATCTTACTACTAATTAGTTCTATACGGGAAAAAACGTGAAGATATAAAACATATATACAAAGCAACTTAAGGCATACATAAATGTCTAGTTATTTCATCAATCTAACCTAAAATAACATTGTATCATTCAAAAGCTTACCATACTATATAATAATTTATCACAAATAACCTAAACGTGTTACAAATTAATGGATTAAGTTACCACAATTTGGTCCTGTCATATTTGAGAACACTCAACTTAGAAAAGTTGATGGACTATGACACTATAATGAAAGGGGCATTACCTGGGATGATACGATATAGAAACACCGGCCCCTGAGGACTCGGCTTGATCAGCTCTGGAATAACGTGGAAATGGACTCTATTATCCTATTCATTTTCTTCATACATTTACTATATGTACTGTACATTGTGTGTTGGGTGGCGGAATTCAACGCCGATTTACCATAGACATAGATATAATCGATTGTGCTTGATGCATTTTCTTTATTTAGTGTAGAATGAAAACTTAGTGTTAAAACACTATTTTCTCCACTCTAACTATAATATTTATAGAAGATATAAATGTTGTTTTTAACATTTCACTTCATCCGTGCGTCAAGGCCCTTCGTACTTGAGTAGCGTAACTCAACGCCGCGCTTTGTATTACCAGAGCGGGTATTGAATGAAAACAATTTCTTTGAGTGGAAATTGAACACTTACACGCGTTTAAAGTTATGGTCTGTCCCACTACGCCGCAGTGGGCTTTTTCCATAATAATTTGCTCTAATATAATTTTCTTTCCCAATTTCAGTGTGGCGAAGGGAATTGGCTTCTGTGTGTAAAACATAATGCGGTGTCAGTGTAATTACTTTGTTACTTTTGGTATTTCTAGTATAATCCTTTGTCATAACAATATATATGAATCGGTACTTTTATGTCCCCATATTGTGGTATGTGTGTGGGTGTGTGCATTGATGTCTGTGTGTGTGTATGTGTTTAATATGATATAATTATTTTAATTTTTATAATTAAAAAAATTAATGAACGGACCTTGGACCGAAACGTTTTGAAACGAAACTTAATTAATCCGGTTAAAAATAGTTTCATTTCAAAATATGTGAAAAATCGCGAGAACCAAAGATATGATTATTAAAAAAAATGTTAAATAGTATAAAAAATACTTTAAGTCGGTATCTTTTACTTGACTAGAGTGTGTTTACTTAATATGCCTATTTCTAAAAATCCAAAAACTTATTCGACGGCTTGGAACTAAAACAGTACTAACGACGTAAATTACTAAATAATATAACTAAAAATACTGAAAATACGTAAACTTTCACATACAAACAACAAACACATTGGACATACCCAAACGAAAGGAATCCTAGTTAGAAAGTTTTGCGAATCCCTTCAACACAAAATGAGTTGCTCTCGTCTAACTATATAGGCACAATTTGTCTACCTTCCCATCAGAACGTATAACAAGCTTAAAGTTTTATCTTCATATGTTTTCTGGATATTACTAAACGAACAACAAGAATATCGTGGCAAGCGAAACATGATTTGAATGTAAACGATATTGTTTTGGGTTCGATTCCCACTCAGGAGAATAATAATATTAGAGTAATTATGCTCTAGTAATATAAAGCGTTGAGTTGCATACTGAATGTCTGGAAATCGGGAAGAAAGTGGGGAACGGAGTGTAAAAAGCGTATGAGAATTTCGACGCAGCTGAATGTAGAACAAATGGCTTAGCGGTCAGAGCGCTTGGACGGCTTCCAAGAGGCGCCGGTTCAAAACTTTATACGTTTTTAGAACGGAGTGTATTGACACCAGGAATACCCTGTACGGGAAAAAGCATAAAGCTGATTCTTATTATTGTAGCTTTATGTAATTTTTATTTTAAGTTCGTGACGTAATGGGACGGCGTCTGACTGTAGTCTCGATGGTTATGGGTTCGATTCGCACTCAGAGGAATGATCATAATTAAATTGATTCCATTTCTCCGTTCTAGTGCACAAGACAAAAGGCGGCGTTGAGTTTCACCACTCAACACGCAATATCTTGGATTTGAGCGAAAAGTGGAGAATGGAGTGTCTAGACACTAGATTTAGTTTGATTCGATTTGACACTGCTATGTAAGAAAACCCGTCAAGATAAAAATATGTATATCACCAAAACAAAATCAAATAACACGCTATATATACAACTCAAATATACACTATGCTATCAATATATATCCGGGGATCGCCGTCTTCCTTAGAAGTGTTTGTTCAGTCACCATTACCAAATAAAAACAAAGACTTACTATCCTAATTATATATTAGTAATAGTATTATTATATCTTTAACAGTTTATATTTTTGTACTTCCCTCGTTCAACTCCAGAAAGTGGACAAGTAAGCTTTAGAGAAAGAATTGTAGCCCGCAACTTCGTATGAGTGGACGTTTTTTCTAATAAGATTACAATCTTGTAATTAAAAGTAACATATATTTTTACGTTTACCTTAAATTCTACCGAAACGCATTCACAGATATGAGTCCATTGGTAATATCTTAGTGTATCTTAAGGAGAATTTACTTGTCGTGTTACAAATGTCAATATACCAATATCGCTATTTTTACACCAAAGTCTTCTCACTAAGCCCGTGTTATCGAGAAGCTGGGTAGCCTCAATAATTATTTGGTGATAAAGTCTACGCTATAAGCTATAGTATTAGTAAGTTTTTTAGTTTTGTTATCTACAAAGTCCTGTACTGTACTGTAAAAGATAAACCATCATATTAACCTATTCCCCTGGAATTTTTCTTAGTGCTTCTTTACATTCTCTAAAGAATCCACTTGTTAGATTTCAACTTTCTACAGCCAGCTTGTTTCAGCTATGAGTTGTCTGTCAGTTACTCGGTAATAGAAGATGAGATTATAAGCAAACGTTTTTTACTCATTTTAGTTATGAATAGTATATATGTGTGATAAGTATAAATAAGATTTTGAAATGAAACTATTTTAACCGGATTAATCGTGTATAATTTTGGTATTCGAAAATACATTTTAGAAGCCGACATTTCGAACACTTTACAGATGTCCGTGGTCACAGGTAGACTATACCGCGATTAATACGCGATTAATCCGGTTAAAATTGTTTCATTTCAAAATGTGTAATAATTGTGAAAATCAAAGAACTTATTATACAAATTAGATTTTTATCCTGGGAAATTCTGGGAAAATATTCAAGTTATATTTTAGCACTTTTCGGCATTATGGGATTTCCTTCAGAGTCCCAAACAAGATGTGGATTTCCTATTTCCTTTAGAATCTAACATTTTTTTAAATCACTGAAGCTAATAGATTTCCTTGAATTGAAGACATTGCGTGTTGAGTTGCGAACTCAACACAGCGCTTTGTCTTAACGGAGCGGCCAAAATAATTCCTTGAGTGGGAATTGAATCTATAATCAACAGACCTTCAATCAGACACTGACGCAATCGTCTAATAGACTAAGAATGCTAACAGATAAACTGGGTTTGTACCCAATAAGAATCACAATGTTCTCTATGTTGTCACTCATAATCACAAAGGCAAGAAGGCCAAATAGATTTGCTAAATAGCAGTAAATATGTAATAGTAATCAGTAATTAGAAAAAAATAGTTAAGAAAAAAAATAACACAAATATATAGTTAAAAAGTTTAGTTGAACTTACAACTTATATATGATTTTCATTTCATATTTAGAATAATTAATTCTAAATTAGTCTAATTTACTTAAAATCACGACGATCATTTGAATGGCCCTAAATTAGCCTACTTCATATTTTAAATATTACAAAGAAACACAATTCACACACTAACAAACACTTAGGATATGAAAAACATTACAAAAAAGTACATAAATTTGTATTTTCAGGCTATTTTATTCTTATTCATGCTCTACCAAGTATTGTCCCGTATACTTGTATATCGTAAACAAAGGTGTTTCGGGAGTGTTTCGGGCATTCATTTGTCACCGTCACTCACAGCGCCACGTAAATACTTATAACGATTCGTTACACTTCTATAAATTCGATCACTTCTAATATTAGATTTTACACGATTCAGCTATCAAGGGGCGCTATAACTTTAGATATATATGTGTTTTAAATAGATATCAACAATCATTTGTCATGGTTCCGTGGGGTAGCGTTTGATAATAGACGCTATGGTTGTGATTCGAGGAGGACACTTGGAATGGTTTTTCTCTGCTTTGGTAAGATGTAATGCAGCGTTGAGTCCCGTCATTCAACATGTAATGTCTTGAACTCAGGAAGAAAGTGAAAAACGGCCTGAAACTCAATTCTGAGCTTATCTGACTATGCGAGATGAAAAAAACAAATTGTAAAGTTGTAATGTAGGCACACACATATTCTTTATTGTTCAAATCTCTCTACAGAGATTATAAGAAATAGAATAAGTTGTAACAAGCGTATAAGAACTTCGAAGTAGCTGGATGTATGGCTCAGCGGTAACAGCGCTTGGACAGTTTGCAAGAGGCACGAATTTGAGTCCCGCTACGGTATCTTTTAGAGTATAATAGTGGTATAAATAACTATTTAATCTATATTTATTTATACCATAGGTATAGTAGGCTTTTTTAATGTTTAAATTAGTAGATATTAGTAGATATTATTACCTAAATAAAATAGAAAACACGTACATATATTAAATGTTGCCCGAAATAGAAATTGCAATTACAATCTATTTAAATAAAAATAAACTGTGCCACGTTTCCATCTCGAACATAAATTTTAATATTACCTTATAAATAACATTTTTCAATCTTAATATTTAATTACATTTTCTTGAGTAAGGCGATTTACAGCCATTTACTTCATCTTTAAGATTAATAAATCACAAGAGATTAATAATACTCGTTCACTAATGAACTTAATTTGGGACACGGTAAACAAAAATCTTAAACGTAATACGAATTAATGAAATAATGTAATATCAGTACATATACTCGTATAGTAATTATTTCTATATTGGATGTTTATACAGCATGTTCTTAAAAGAAAAATATGTTTCACTGCAGCCTTATAGGTAGAAGGAGATAGAGAGATCATATAAAGGGTTATGTTTTTGATATTATTGATGATGTCAGTCATTGTGTAAATTTTTATGATTATTATTAATCAATAGATGAATATATAGATGATAAAAGGACACTAAGTTGAATAAGGTATAGTATATAGTATAGCCTTTTCTTCTCTACAGTGAGAAATGTTGCCAGTAAAAATGAAATAAGTATTATGTAATTTTTTTACATTTTGTATACTAATTAATTGATTACTCGCCTCGTTAATACTCCCTTAGATCTAATCATATGGAAAACTCGTATTTTACTCTAAAATTAACTTGGCTTCTTCATTACAAACGTGATTAGAGACAGAAATTATAATAATTCCTGTCGACAACTCATTAGCCTAATTGGTTTTTTAAAAGGATTTGAATCATAAATACGTATAAAAATTTTATACGTTTTCTAAATATGTATATCTTTTTCAATTTCCTTAGTGTGCGAATAACACTTTAAACAATGTTAAAAAATATATCTTGATTTGAATCATTCTATCTTTTTTTTACACATTCTAAAATATGGATCTTTAAATATTAAATATTGAACCTTTTTTATTGGAAAAGATAATAATAGAAGCAATCGTGGGAAACTGTCTGATTGCAAACACTATTAGTTGTGGGTATTATCTCAGCTCGGGGAAATGATTATATTTAAATTGTTTTCATTTCTCCGCTTCGAAAAAATAAAGCGCGGCGTTGAGTACCGCCATTGAAGCAGGATATTTGCAAATCACGTGGGAAGTGCAAACCAGTGTATCATACGCCACTAGGCTCTCTTTCTATCTACCCTGCCTTGCTCAAAAAGAGCAATGCCGATATTTAATAAAAATACATATAACTTACTACAGTATTATGATTTTAAAGCTTTAATTATGTATTGATGTACTAATACTCTTAAAAATAAATTTACATATTTGTTACTTCGAGTGTTATATTTTAAGCTTTTAATTGTTCGAGACACTTTTATTGCTTGAATATCTTATATTGAAAATTAAAAGAACGTGACTCCATAAAGCAGAATGCATTTTATGGCGTCAGAAATAGAACCATAAGTGTTAAGTTAAGTTAAGATTCTAATATTTTTTCTTGACTTTAGAGTAATTTATTCGTTTTATAGCCATTTTCTTACGAAATTAGAATCTCACAAAATATATGGATATATAGGTGGTAAATCATTCCTATCTACATTTTTTTTTAGCTTTAAGCTTTTTGCATTTGCATCTGTAGGATAGGCAGAGAGTACTTCCACTCGAACTAGAGGCACTTTAGGTTAATTGGTTGAACTTAACACCGTGTGTCCTACCGAAATGGGAAATTAAAAATAATCAAAATACAACCATTTCCCCCGGTTTTAGATCGAACCCCGTACAGTATTACGTTCACAGTCAGACGCTATCCCACAAAGCCACAACGGCCTCTAAGATAGTAAATGTATGTAATTGATGGGATATAATTATATATATAATAATATAATAATAAAACTTTCGGAGGAATTATTATATTTAAATTATTTTAGTTTTCTCCGCTCTGGTGGACAAACGTGACAAGACAAAGCTTGGCATCGAGTTCCGCCACTCAATTGTCAATATACCGATGTCAGGTGGAAAGTGGAGAATGGACTAGTGTGTGTGTGTGTGTGTGTGTGGCACTAGATCCTGACTACCCTATTAAACAGCACAAAGCGTGATGCTGCTTTATGAATTTGCCATTTAATGTTATTTGTTAATATTAGCTGTTTCTGTTATTAAAATTTTACATGAAAACTTAACGTTAGAATGACAAACCAAAATTGAAAATTACTAACGTATTCTAATTACAATTTACATTATTTCTCTAATTGGGATTTGAATCCATTACCCTTACAAGCTTAAGTAATGATGAAACAAATATATTTTAACTGCGCTACCGTTGCATCAATTATTATTTTATTACAATAGTTGGAGCTTGAATAACTTTCTAAAACAAGCACGTTACTTTGTTCCAGTTAAATTTAATCGAGTGGAGTACACATATTGTTGTTCAGTTATTAATAGAACCGTCACTAAAATTTACAGCCGTTTTTCTGTAGTAGAAAATAATATACGTACTAGCAATTTGCAGTAGTCACTCTTTTTTTAGTATTGTGAAAACCTTCGTCAATGTCAAAGGCAAATATTTTTATTCAAAATAAGAAGTTACATGCTTCATTTTTTGAGCACCAAACAATTTACCACCAGTTCATTAAAGTTAATGCCTCAGACTTGAAAAGAACCGGTGCAAAAAACTCAGCTGGACTTCCATTATTTATTTATTTTTCTTATTCAGTACAATAGTTAGTGACATTTAATAGTTAAAAATACAACAGTTTGTTAATTTAGTTAGTAATAGATTTATTAGTGACAATGATACCTTTGAAATAGACTGGAGCAAGCATTTCATTCCCAAGGCGTGTTATAATTTATAAAATTGTTAATTAGGTTATAACCTTTATCACACAAACGTCTTTGTGATTGTGATATAGAGACATTTTTGTACGTTTTCTGGGAACCTATTGTAAAAGTGTACACAAAATGTCCCATAAATAATTACGAGTTCTATACAATCGAGTTATAGACGCGGTAAGTTTAGGCTTATTTTTAGCATTAATATTATATTGAAAATCGACTGTCAATATATTTATTTCCTTAAATTTATGCTTTAGGGATTCTTTCAGGCCTAAGTTATAGATTGCGCGAATAGCTCGCTTCTGCAAGAAGAAATCGAATTGATTGCGGCTGCGTTACCCCAAAGTATAATGCCATAGGACATAATACTATGAAAGTAGCTAAAGTAAATAAAGCGAGCCGTTTCCACGTCAGTTAATCTATTTTTTTTAATTGTGAAGGCTGCTGAGCTAAGTCTATTCACCAATCCATCAATATGAGGTCCCCACTGTAATTTGAAATCAATGGTTATACCCAGAAATACCGTAGAATCAACAGGATCCACGACTCTACCATTCAAGAGTACATTGGTTTTAACAATTTTCGTATTTGGTGTTCTGATAATTATACATTTAGTTTTTTTTTTTACCATTCAATAGTAGATTATTAGCACTAAACCAATGTACTACTTTTGAAAGAGCATTGTTTATATCTTTATATACACCGTATTTGCCGTCTTTTCATTTTAAAAACAATGAAGTATCAGCAAACAATACTATCTCATGGTTGTTTCCAACAAAATATAGTGAATCATTTATATATATTATTAAATTATTCTTTGTAGTTATATGTTTTTTCTCTATAAAACCTTTGTCTACTCTTATATACTCCTATAGTCGCCCAATGATTAAATGACAAGAAACTTCTATAATTGACTGTTTTAGAAGGTAAATATAGCATATAACTCATTTTTAATAACATTAAAAAACTTATTATATGATATATTGGGATTGTTATTATATTTTAAGTATTTTAGTTTTGCTATTATATTACTTCTAAATTTCTCAACTACCAGTTGTCATCGATATACAGACATTTTTTTGTCCTTTTTAATTATTTTTTTTACGAAAGATAAAAGATGCCGTCTGTCCACAATGTTCGGACGTTAACATATTAATTTTTGATCTATTCCTTGGTATACATATATAAATAAATTAGGTAGGTTATATGAATTTTGTAATGACCTGAATCTAGTACAAGAGGTGGAGTTACCCAGTAAACTTATGTTAAAATCTGTACGTACTACTATAAATTTCCTTGATGCAAATAATTTTACAAGCACTTGTTCTAAAATATGTTCAAAGTGTTCATATAACCCAGTGGGAGATCTGTATACACTTACAACAATGATATGCTCAAGCTCAACACAGGCCATTTCAATAGTCTGCTCAACAGAGAGGCTCACAATATTAGTTCTTTATATTTATAATATTTTTGTAAAATTATTAAAGAGCCACCGCGAATTGTGTTTTCTCTATGGGACATACTAGTCGCAAGTTACTATGTTTGTTTGTTTGTAACGTTTGTTATTTGCTTTTTGCCCTATTTGAAGATGAAGTCCATGTAATTCAAACTGTACAATGTACTGTTGTAGTTGCATAATAAATATAAACTTGGCACCTACATCATATTTATCATATCGGAACGCTTATATTTTCATAGTCTCTAAAATTTACGGAAATGAAATATTACACAAAATACCTTTATTTACCTATTAAGTAAAACACGAGTACTGTATAATAGCATGTACCCTGAAAGATAAAGTGAAAAGATGTTCCTAAAAGATTTTTTCAGTAAAACTTCATATTACTTCTTTAATTGTAAAAGTCTAAACTGTCCTGTGATTTATTTTGAGTTTATACTGTAAGACTTAAATTTTACCTGTAAGAGGCGAAATGTTGACTTAGGTTTGTTTAGAAATAGTATTGCATTATTAAATATGGTTACTTTTAAGCTTTACTTGAAAACTTTTACTCTTATGATGTTCCGTAGTGGCTTTTACAATTTTACACTCAACACGCCATGAATCGATTTCGAGCGGAAGTGGAGTGTCTTGACACTATTTTCTCTCCAACTCGTTACGAAAAAGCGTGAAACTAAAAAAAAATATGCAGTACAAATGCCCTAAATAATACATTAAATAAGAAAAATTTAGCAAATAAATCTACCCCTAAATTTAACTTTAGAGTGTAATTTAAAATTCATACAATGTAGTCAGTCTCAAGGACAGTAAATGTTCAGTGATTCGGAAGCTTGCAGTCTGAAAATTTCTACTGCTTTACAATTAGTTCAGGTGTCGTGAGGACAGCGAGGATTGTCTGTGTAATGGCTTTTCTAACTTTGAAGGTTGAATTAAGAATTTGGTAGCTTTGTCTTATTAGTTATTAAAAAGAGATAATAATGTTATTTCTCTCTGGTTTGTTTATGTTAATGTATTAGTAATATTTCTAAGTTAAGATCGTTTAAAGTCATCGTGGCACAGCGGTGTTACATCTGGCTGTATATAAGTTAGTTGTGGGTTCAATTTCCACTTGGGGAATAATTATCTTGATTTTTTTAGCTTCATCGTTCTGGTAGACAAAGCACTACACTTATTCAAAATACAAACTTATTTACATTCTATACCAAAACGAACTAAAGTAGTTTCAGTTGTGCATTTTCTGGCATTGACTCAGAGAACAACGACAGTTTTATTCACACACACACTTGTTGAGAATAAGAGAGACACATTATTTATTGAAGATCAAATAATATATCAATAGTATATAAAATGCTTTAGACAAATAAGTTTTTTTCCAATTAACATTTTGTTGCGTTCCATATTTTAATCTTGTCTTTTTTCTATAAAAAAAAAATCCCTCGAAGCGCGGTGTCGTGTCACGCAAAACTCATGAAGTCATAACAAACAAATGTTAAAATGTGAATCCCTTCAGGACTTCCAAACTTTCTGTATCGTTGAAAATCCAAATCCATTTCAAATTTGTCACTAATCTAACTTTTAATAGGTACCAAAGACCGAACCCTCGTCAAGGAAGGGTTTATTTTGCCGTAATATATCAGAGTAGCTATTTGCCATTTGTTTCTTCATCCCTCGCGTTCTGTCACCCTGTTACTTACGTCGTCATTGTTTAGATGACGCCTTCGTAGCGCAGTTTATTTGTATCAGTGTATGCGATGGTTGTGGATTCGATTCAAGATAGAAAAACGTTGTTTCTAAGAACAGCTGTCTTTATTTTTTTTGAAGTACCTGTCTAAAACACTTTTTTTTTGCCACTGAATATGCAATTTACGCAGGTCAAAATTATGGGCTGATGAAATTCTGAAATACAACTTACTAAAATCCAGTGGAAGCCCTCTCCAGCATCAACATCTCATCTCTCATCATGCTACTACGACAACTAGGTGAACGGCTCATTGCATGTGTTCCGGGCTTTATTCTAGAGCACCCGCCGCCACCGTGATTTGCAGGAGTATCGCCATGGCCCTCCCGCAGTAGCTCCTCTAGGGTTATCTTACCCCAGGCCTGTGACATTACTCACACACTTGAAATACATAACTTAAAATATTATTCTTTAAAATATTTCTGCTAATCTCTCTATAAAGATGCAATCGTTACCTTACTTTTTTAAAACCGTATGACTAAGAAATTATTTTCATTCACACAAGAATTCATGTCCCTATTATATTAAAATTTATACAGAGCTTTAAGCACTTATTGTATATATCTCAGAGTAGAAAGAGGGAGCCTAGTGATACTATATAAAATAATATTTAAAGTTTTTTTTTTGTTTTAGCTTTGCGCCCCCGCATGTATGAGATGACCTAATGTCGTCGTGCTGAGTGGCAGAACTCAACACCGTGTTTTGTCGTATCAGACCATGGAAATGATAATAATTTAAATATAATCATTTTCCTGAGTGGAGATCGTTCAACCATCGCGCTAAGATGCAAAGTTCTCTTGATATAATATTTTTTAAATAAAAAGAGAGAGACAATCAAAATATTTTTATGACTTTTTCTTAGAAGCACTAAAAAACAGTATCACAACAGTTCTATTGTTTTTTAAACATTTAACTAACTTGTATCCACTCATTCCTTCAAAAACATAACTTTCACGTGTATTGTTATCAGTAAGTGCTGTACAATTTTTACAAAACGGTTAATTTTAAGCTCGAAAGCTCGCACTAGTAGAGTATAATGTAATCCTGTAATCTGATGGCGACACGACCAAGGTTTGTGAGGTGTAAGTGAAAAAACATTTGTGTTTGCGTTTGTATTAAGTCGTTATGTTAGCTTTTTAGAATTTATAATTTAATTATTTATTGAAGCTTTCGTGCATCAGTGAGACAGCGTAAAATACATGCGAAAGGTGTGCCTTTGATCTTTATTTAGAATATTGATTGTATATGTTTTCATTTCTTTAATCTGATAAGATAAAGCTTGGCGTCCCATTCTAGTTTTCAATACGCAATATCTCAAAAATAGACGGAATGTAATGAACTCTGGTAAGGAAAGCATGGCGATAGGTTCCGTATATAATGCGAAATATCTTGAAGTTTTACCGAAAGTGATGAACGGAGTGTCATTACACCAGTTTTGCTTTGGTTACCTAAAAAAGCTGAATTACTTTGTTCACCATGTACAATAAAGCAATATAATGCAAATATATAAAATACTTTTTTTCCGTATAGCATGGTAGTCACCACAGTGACGACCTAGTTAAAAGACACTCCGTTCTCCACTTTTCACCCTAATTCAATATATTGCATGTTGAGTGGCGGAACTCTATCTTAGATACCCGAGCGGTCAAATGAAAATAATTTAAATTTAATCATAACTCCGAGGTAGACTTGAACCCACATCAGTCAGTGGCCTTGTGGTTTTTATTACTGTTATTTTCAGCTTGAAGAAGTAAAAACATGAAAGTTCGTAATTATAGAGAACACTCTTTATTTTCTATTTTCTACATACTATTTGATATAAATCATAAGAAAGTATCACAACAATGCAAATACTTGTCTTATATTTTAATAATTTTAAAGTTGACATAATTATAGTTGGCCACAGAATGAGTTCTATCTAGCCGCATGTTCTAAAAGATTGACCATTTTCAGTGGCTTTTAAAAGCTCATTTTCAGATCGAAGGATAGTGACCACTTTAAATCTTTAATCGTTGCAGCTGTTTCGTCATAACAGGCTAAGCAAAGTTGTAACTGTTAATATTCAAAATCTATGCAGGGAGAATTTAGTGTTAAGACTCGCTGTTTTTAACATTTTATTTTGTAAATATACACAGGTAGGAAATTGAAAAATCATATATTTCGAAAACGTATAAAATGTTGAACGCAATGGAATTAGAACCCGCGCCTCTCGAAAACCATTCAAGCGTTCTGACTGCTAAGTAATGCGTTCTACATCCGGCTACGTCTAAATTCTTATACGCTTATTACAACTTATCGCAATGGCAATCGAGCCCACAAGCATCGCGTATACAGTCAGACGCAGTTACACTGCGCTACAATGGCCACTACTTGTATTTAAAATATAAACAATTTCGCAGCTGGAACTTTTGTATTTTGTAATATGACTGAGCTACGGCTTATTATTAAATTACATATTTTGGTATTTTGAATAATTTAATTAATGATATCTAATATAAATTGTATTTATTTATTTATTTAATTTAAGTTTTTATATTAACTGAATATAATTTCTGTCTCATGTTAGAATGGAGTAGGCTACTTCCAGCTTGCCTCAACACCATGCCATATGGTATACAGTAATCTATAAACTAACTTGGTGGGTGGAAAAGTGAAAAGTTAAAGCAATTTACAAGGCTGTATATAGTCTTGTAAAGAGAATTTATAGGTGAGCTTTATGATGTTGTAAGTTACGCTTTAAATCGCTCCCATAGGTTCCATGTTTTTACATGCCTTTCTCTTTCCTTAGAACAACGCAAATATTGTATAAATTGTTGATACAAAAAAATGTTTAAAAATCGTTAGTTTAAGATGTAAAAAATAAAAGATGTAGAGACAAATTATCAAGATATTTTATTTTAACTATACATACCGTTAAATCCACATATATTTAGCAGAATAACTAAATTGACATACGTGTATAGAACGATCTCAAATTTATTCATTATTTCATCATCGTCATTTAGATGTCACCATCGTGGTTCAGCTTATTTGTATCTGTGTTTGTGATAGTTGTGGGTTCGATACCTAATTAGAAGAATGATGTTTTTAGAAACACTTAATTTTACTGTTAATAAGAACAGTTTATTTTTTTTAACTTGTTTTGTTCTGGAACGCGAGAATGAGTATTCCAGTAAAAAAAATATATAACCAATTGAAATTATGCGAGTGTACACTAAGTTTTGTTTGGTCAAGCTCTATCCTGTTAATATTAAATATGCATGGAGCTTTTTCCTGAATGTTTTAGCGAATTATTTATAGCTTCGTATTTAGCAAACTGGCAGTTGATGATATCGTAGAGGAAAGAGAAGCAGCTGCATGAATTTTCTACCTCGCAGGGAGCAGAGAGAATCTAGTGTAAATATGCCGTTTTAGCGAAGAAATGAGAAAAATGGGACAAATGGGACAAATAATGAAAATCCTGCTGGCTGAAATACACCACACTACAAATAATGATTTGCAAGCTGGTACCCAGAAGATATTTACTATCACCCTTGAACAGACCGCAGCCGCTGATAATTGTATAAGTTTTGTCTAATTACTACGTTATAAGCGGTGTACACTGTGTACGAGGTTTGTGAAACAAAACTATTTTTAACTTTTAAAAATTTTAGCTTTTGTGGCGAAAAATAAAAATGAAACTATGAGTTATTTATTAACTTAAATAATACATTGCAAGTAAGAATCTAAATTTAATATTACATACAATATATTTATACTTATACCAATAATTTTTGTACCTTTCTTCGTTTTTTAACATACCTTTTAATTTACATGTCTTCAAATTGAAGTATACTAAAGTGAGTTGTAAATATTGTATGCAATAAATATAATTTATTATTAAAAAACATCCTGCTGCGTTCATTTTTATACGTTTTCTAAGAATGTTTTTCAATTACCTAAGTATGCGAATAACACTTTAAAATGTTAGAAATATTATTATTATTATTGTTTTAGTTGTCTTAAGTAATAAAAGTGTAGAGTTACTTTTGAAGACGCCTACATATATCCTAAATATTAATATTTGCAAAGTGCGAAAAAGTTCGGCAATAAGTAGTGATATTTTAAAAGAAATTAGTGTTATGACACTTTGCTCTTCCTTTTCCTGATTGATATATTATATAATCAATTATTTGGGAGAACTAAGTGTATTATTGATTTAACATCGCAGCAACCCCTTTACATTTTATTATAACATAAAAAGGAACCCTTAACTGTATGTCAGTCTTAGGACATATCCAATTTATATCATATCATATGCCTATAGAACACCACATGTGCAGAGTAAATAAATCTATTTTTGACACAACCACTGCTTTTTATGCCCCACATCAAAATTATTCCAAAGTATATTTCAGTTTCTATACACGGTTTTCCAAATTTTGCCAATTTCAAGGCTACCTAGATTGAAATGAAACTATTTTAACCGGATTAATCGCGTATAATTTTAGTATTCGAAAACACATTTTTAGAACCCGACGTTTCGAACACTTTACAGTAGTGCATGGTCACAGGTAGCAGTCTACCTGCTAATTATACGCGATTAATCCCGTTAAAATAGTTTCATTTCAAAATGTGTAATGATCGCGAAATTCAAAGATCTTACTACATAGATAGGATAGAGGAACCTGAAGCTGCACTTATCGGACCAGAAGTGCATCAACCACTAAGCTATGATAAAGTGAATATAATCATATCCTCAGTAAAGATAGACAACACTGTACCACAAGGTATATAAGCAAAACTTGTATGTTTGGCAATTGGCCAATACAACGTTCCGAGCCTAACGAATGAAACTCAACTTGTACAGTTGAGACTGGCTAATTATAGTACGTGGAGGACACAGATAGGCCAAGTTTATTCATTTGCGGTCTTCTCTTGGCATTATAGTGTGAAATTGCCGAAAAGTTTTATCAAAATGGTTATTCCACTGAGAAATTATGGCTATGGTCAGCAGTTCTCTCCTTTTATATTAGTGTGATAGATTTATTCTTTCGCATAACAGATAATTACCGTTCACCGTTCTCTACTTTCTTACCGAATTCCAGAAATTGAATGTTGAGTGACGGAGCTAAACGCCATGTATATGTATACCTTAATGTATATCTTTAAAAAATAATGCTTTTTTTCATTTAGTATATAAGTTGTTAGTTTAAAATACAACCTACTAGATTGCCCTCAGTTGCTTAACAAATTTAACAGACGTGTACCAATGAGGCTCCCACGTAGTAAAATCACTCCCCTTTGCCCACCACCTCTAAAAACAGTGTTTGGATCAAACTCTCCTGTTCTTAGGCTCTGCAGGTTGGTTAATGAGTACAGTGACCTACTAGATATTAAAGTTAATTCGACAAATAAAATTCGACTCTTGTTAAATAAACTTCAATCATCTTAAAAAATGTATGTATTATCCTAAATAATTGTCTTGTATTTCATTATGGACTAATTGTTTGGTTTGTTTTGCTGAAGCTCGCCTTAGGAGCTCATTATGTTTTTTTTCTTTCTTGCATGCTGTATCCACATGTAAGTGTTTGTTACACTTAGATTAAGTTCCGTTTACTATGATTCTTTTTTTTATCTATGTACCGTGTAAACAAATGTTGGTGGATCAAATAAATAAATTCAAATTTTCAGTTAGACAGCTGAATGGAACCAGGAGTAAACTTGGTTACTAACACGCTTTGCTTCGCGATTGGATTTCAACTTGGTACTTAATATCAATCTTACAATAGTTTAACTTGAATTCATAAATTAAATTAGTGAAAAGCGAGTTATTTTATATTATATTCTGATTTAATTAAATTATCACAGAAATTAAAAAAAAGACAATTACAACAATATCACAAATTTTAACAATAATTGTAATGAAATATTCGTAAAACTGGGGCCCAGTCCCAGTCTTTGGTAACACATTTTCTAGAAAACTAAGCTAAAGAACAAGAACTAACAAAATAAAAACAATAGCCTACAATAAATGAAATTAGTAACATATTATATAATTGATAGGTTACAGTAAAACTATAATGTATTAGAATAAAACTCCAGGACAATAGTCAAATATAAATTATCTAATTATAATCGCATAATCGCAAGGATTTTTCAAACCCTTTGTCCACAAATTTATCCTCTCTTTTGAATTGGAAAGTAGCTTAAGTATAAAAGGAATATATTTCAGAAATGGGTTTCATGATTATATTATTTGAGACCTAATTACCGTTTTGATTCAAAGGATTTATGCTTAATGCTTATTTTGTTTGAAGAAATATTCTTAATAAAATTAATTAATGAATATTGGGGGAGTCAGTGGTCTGATAAAAGGACAAAATATATTTTTCAAGCCAATGCCTTACCCACGTTTTGTGGCACGAGCGAGAAGGTAGAGTCGTCTGCTTTCTTCACTTTCCGCCAATTTACTGACATTGTAAGTATGTGGACAGTGGAAGTGTCAGGGTGAGTCCATGGGATGCTTAATACTTTCATTTCTACTTATAAACGATGCATTAAACTGAGAAATAATAAATATTTTTATTATTTCTCGGGCGGGACTCGAAATCGCACATCTTGGAAACCATCCAAGTGCTCTGACCACTAAGCCATACGAGCTATCCAGCTACGTTAAAATTCTAATACCCTTGTTATAATTTATTTTTGTTCATAACACAGAAAATACAACACAACAATTAAAAATATTAAAAATGATTTAACCTAAAACCACAGCGTGTTATTATGTACATTTTCCAAATACGTCGCATTGATGTCAAATTATATTTACAGATAGTGGAATTGCTTTGAAAATATAGAATATTGGAAGATTCCAACCAAAACAAGCTGAAAATTCTATGAATTTCATAAATTTTTGAACCCTAAAGTTAGTCATACTGGTCGATAGCTCATAAATCAAGATCTAACAATAAAACTCATTTGTAGAAAATATCTTCATTAAATTAAAAAATTCTAAAGCATTGTTCTTTACGTGAAATGGCCTCCCTTTGAGTTCACTTGCCAGTTCAAAATTGATTACACTGGAAGTCAATTCAGTGTGAACGGCGCCTTCAAAGCTTAATTTCTTTGTAAGTCGAATTATAGAAACGATATTATAGTGCTAAATCCATTATTATGTGGAAATAGTTTTATTTTTTCACACCGTTTTAGAAGTTAACGGTGTTTTATAATTTCTGCCTTTACTAAGAGAGTGTTAGTTGATATCAGGTTTCACATGTTCTTTTACGACTATCTTGATATATTTCAGCTGTTTACTTTTTCCAGGAATTAGTGGCGCATTATTAAGGGTCCCCTATTTTACATTAATTTTTATAAATACTAGCGACTCGCTCGCGGCTGCATCCGCGTCAACTATAACAACGAAATTCTTGTAAAACTAAAAATATGGAAGAAAAAAGTAAGGAGCTTATGTTTATTCCAAGACCCTCAAATATCCCTCAATACACAATCTCATCACAATCGGTGTAGCGGTTTGGCAGTGATGACGCCACAGACAGACAGACCTAGTTACTTTCGCATTTATAACATCACAGTATGGATAAATACCCCCCAAGTGATATTTGATCCCACAACCATCAAGTCTAATCTAACATGAAAACTTTCATTTGATGACGTTACCGGTATTATTTCCTCATAAATATTTGATTATGCCATTAAATTAATTCATAACGACCGTTTTATGTTCTAAGTATATTTACTTTAGTTTTTAATTCGATATAGTCCTTCGGGGACCTTTGTATCTCGACAAAAAGATAAGTTAAATTACAATGAAACAAAAAACATGAAATAAACTAATAGAAGTTTGTTACTTAGAGGTTGTTCAACTTTTGAAACTAAGATTCGATGGTTGCTCACTCATGTTACAGACTATTGAGATAATCTATAGATATATAATGTTCTAATTTTATTTCAGATTAGATTTAATGAAGAATTGAATACGATTTCCTAATTAAAATACCAACATATGAACGTAGCACTTTATCTAACAAAAACTGCTTCATGGTTTATCCGGTATAGTATGATAGTCAATCACTCATCATTTCAGGACACTCTGTTCCCCAGTTTCCGCCCATTTCCGCGACATTGCACGTTGAGTCGCGGAACTCAAAGTTGCGCATAATCTTAGGTATAAGAACGGAGAAATTGACATAATTTAAATATAGTCCTTTCCCCGTGTGCGAATTGAACCCACAAGCAATCGTGTTTACATTTAGACGCTGTCACACTGAGCCACAATGGCCTCAACAGTGACTTAAATTTGGATACACCACCCCTGTGGTGGTACAGACGTACATCACACTTGTACCTCGAGGTCATACTTATAATAGGTATTTGTTCTTGTGTTTGATTATTATGCTTAG
This sequence comes from Podotricha telesiphe, assembly GCA_038994665.1. Taxonomy (NCBI): domain Eukaryota; kingdom Metazoa; phylum Arthropoda; class Insecta; order Lepidoptera; family Nymphalidae; genus Podotricha; species Podotricha telesiphe. Next base: position 379,371 of record JAOYRR010000330.1, read on the forward strand.
TATTAGCCGGACTGACAGAGAGATATTAAAAAAATATTTTTAGAAAACGTATAAAAACTTAAACGCAACAGGATTCGAACCCACGCGCCTCTTGGAAACCGTCCAAGAGACACGGCCTGCTTGGACGGTTTCCAGAAGCCTCGGATTAAAAATGTTAAAAAGAGAGATTTTCATTTCAAGACAATCCGTACACAATTTTCTCCCGAATTCTCTAGTGTGAAGAAGTGAAACTAATTTAAAAACATATAGAGTCTCCGAGTGAGAACCGAACTCACAATTTACTACCTTACACCTATACACTGGTCCACCGCGCCATGTTGGCTTCTGCGCATTCATCAGTGTGCCAATTAATATATTTCAATTTTAACCTTCACTTGCTATACATTTTCGTCTACAAACGTGAGGGACGCGCATTACAAAGTTTGGACCTACGTGTGTCCTTTGAAGCCCTTTACTCTTGTGGAACGCCAAAAATTCCGTCCGTTTCACTTTTAGTGTACTAAATGCGTCCGGAATATATTAGTACCCTTGACTGGAAGCTGGGTATTTCATCTTTACTTTGAAGTAGACCTTTAATAAATAATTTTAAAGTTGTAGCATATTGTGGAGATGATTATATTTAAATTATTTTTATTTCCTTGCTGTGGTGAACTTGTCTTACATGCACTGAACCCGCATGTCTCAACACGCAATATCTCAGATTCGAGACGAAAATGGAGAGTAAGTGAAGTGAAGATTTTCAAGAAATGGTGTGTTCTGATTGCGATGCTATAAAATTATTCGACACAGTGACTCAACGTTTGATTGTCAACGCTATAGTTTTTCGATCCCCATTTGGGGCATTATATTTAAATTATTTTCTATTCTGTGATCCAATAACACATAAACGTGTTGTAGAACTTTGTCACTTTATAATGTCTCAAATTCAGGCGGAAAGTGGAAAAAGCGGCGTTCTCTGCCTGCCCTGCTATGCAGAAAAAGCTCATAGCTATACAATATTACAATGCAGTATAACCTGATATTTTAGACTTTCTATATATTTCAGAAAATAATTGTTTTAAATATAAAAATTTTTTCGATATGGAATCGAACACATTACTTAACACTTTACTTGTAAATTAAAATGTCTTTCGATTGTACCACGACAGGTGCAATTTCTAAAATGCACGTACACAAATTGTCAAATGCTAAATACGAATATACATATATAAATTTTAAATATTTTGCTGTTAGTCCCTATGTAATGATGCCATCTCTGCCGCCATTCCGTGTAGCGACCATAAAATGGCGTGCGGTGGGAATTGTCGCCTGAACTCTCTCGGGAGTACCGGCACATAGAACATACTGGAAGTGGTAGTTCTTTTATTGCAATATAAGAATATGGATGACCTAATACGTTGATTTGCAGAACCATTTTGAGCTTTCAAATATAACATATATTTAAAAAACGGTAAAAGATTGCTTTTCATTAATTTCTGATTGCTTTTCGTTTTTTTCTGTCTAGTATTCTGGTTATCTTGGTAAGGATGTCAGTACATTCATATTTATGGTACCAATAGTAAGATATAAGTGTGCAAATTTTCCAGCAAATTTAACGTCAAGAAGTGGGTCAAAAGCTTAAAACACATTTTCTCACAGTGATAAATGAAAATAGATATATTATATTGGCAAAGAAAAACATATATGCCATTTCCTAGTCCAACTGCAAACTTATCTAAGGCACAGTTGAAACGGAAAATCATAACAGAGCGTACTATTGCATTTTACTTGTTCGGAAGTTTTGCTACGTTATGGCAACTGACGTGGATTTCAAGCTCTAACACTGAGAGACGTAAACGATCGTGGATATGTTTAAAGGTTTTTCTATTATAGTTTTATATGAAAATAAATATATGTATATCATATGCCTTCTGTATTGCCTTCACCCACTTCCACAGGTTGCTTGGTTCGTTTGAAGAAATCTCTTTTAGAGATAAATCCACCGTTGCTAACTTCATTTCTGTAAAGTGAATTTTGTTTTTTTAAAGTGCAATAACTAAAATATATATTTTTAAACGATTTTGAGACACGAAAATTAAAAATTTAAAGAAATGTGACTTTAGAATTGGGAGACAGTGATAGTATGAAATATCTTGTATTAACATATTAATAAAAATATTAGACAAGATTTTTTTTTAAATTCATAAACTATTTGTACTTCTGTAACTATATATAACGATCTGTAAAAAAAGCATTCTTACTTGTTATTTAACTAATATCATACCAATTTCTTCTTGAAAATAAAAGAATTAGTAATACTATAAAAAAAGAATTCTATTGAAAACATACTATCATTCTCAGTAATATTTGTTAGACCTACAAGTTATAAATGCATTTATTATTTTAGATGACCTCAAGAAAATCACGTACAGATTCCTTCACAGCCTCAACTAGACCGTGTTTCAACAAAACTGGGAACTAGTTATGCAAATCAACACAGAACCGGTCACAGCTCTAAGAAAATGCAAGTACTTATGAAGTTTGCAGCGAGTACGTCAAAACAACGCGCTCTCTCTAGTAGGTAGAGCAAGAAAAATAGTTTAAAAACTCCGGAACTAGAGCTATTTTTGATTCAACGAGTTATTTTACTTGAGATTTGTCTTTCATTTTTATTTTCATTTTCAAAGTTTATTTATGTCGGTAGTGAGCTCGAAAGAAATATTAATGGTAGTGTATAAATCGTATAGAATTGATTTACAGGATTTATACAAGATTTTTACAGGATTTCGTTAATTTCTCTTATTTTTTTTTGGCAATGACATTTTGGTGATAAATTACTTTGATAAAAAAAAAACTTAGAAAATGAAAACCCAAATATTTGTCCCTACAAGCTACTTTGGACTAATAAATAGTTAAATCATTTTATATGCCTATTTTAATTTTTATAAACGTTTTCTAGTTTTTTTTTAATTGTTATGATAATTTCCATTGCAAATAATGTTAATAGTAATATATTATTAGTAAATTCTTTTTTATTGTATGGGAGATATAAAAACAAGTGAAAATTATTTCAGTTTTGTTTAGAACAAGGTCTTTCGCTTCGAATACATTTCTTTGTCGTAACCCACTTATATATTTCTAACAATGATTTAACTTAGTAAAGGATGTTCTAAGAAGACCTAATATACCACAAATCAAATTCCCAGAATAGTTCAAAAAGTATAATTACAACCTAATATAATCATATTGCATCGAAAATTCACGACCCAATAACCGACTTTGAAATTGAACAATGCGATAAAAATATCTCGGTATAAAAATTAAATAATGACAACTCGATACGATGACAGAGGTCGACCCTCGGGAGGCTGGTGGTCGTAGTTTCCATTAAAAGTTGAATTAATATCACGACTTTTGCACTTTCGTACCCCGCGGAGTATATAGATGAGGTTCCATTCCATTTTTTACTGTACTTTTGTTTACTTAATTAGACATGAGTGAGTATTTTGACGTCTGTTAGGCGACTTGTGTTTATTTAATGTATAGATACTGTAAAAATGTAGAGACTATATTTTATATGCCTACCCCAAGAAGTTCAGCAAACGTAAAATCTTCTCTTACAAAGGAGCTTTTACCCTCAATTATTATTATTATTCACAAAACACAAGCTAATGACTTTTTTATTTCCATATGACTTAGAAACATGGATAAGTTACACGAATTCAATTTACACAATATTTTCTGAGAGCTTACCTATTTTATGCAAAGCAACATTTGTCGAACATGTTTGGTTTCTTTCATACTTTTACTTTATTAATCAAGCGTATAAAATAAATACTTTTGTTCACGAGTCTAGTCGAGGCATGCGGGTTGTAATAACGCTATTATATTAATTTTGCGTTGAAGATTTCTTTATTTGTGGGTTAATAGTAAGGTCTGAATAAAATAAAACAAATAAATATATTACGCTTTGTTCAAAACACATGAACTGTGACGCCATAATCTCGTTTTCCTACAAAATAATAGAGAGAAGCGATTTAATCTTACCACTCTATACCTCGAAGGAGCTAAGTTGTGCTCATGTTATTTTTATGAAGCGCACTAGTTTTATTGTAGTCTTATGGGACTCGTATCCATCTAATATATTTGTCTAGACTCTATTACTGTTTGATTGTTCCATTCATTTTATCTCTTTAAATCATTTGCGATTATAATTCTGATAATAATTTTGTCAATTTCACTTGAAACTTGTCTCTTGAAAGACTTTCTATAAATATCTTCTTTTTTTTTCACGCTGTAGGCTAAGTAGAGCTGACCCATCATACATGGCGTCCGGGGGTGATTATACATTTTAAGTGACCTTCCTCCAGTATTCTTCCTCCATTGACACTGTGTTCTTGAAGGTCAAGAGTCTGAAAGAGATATTCAATCTTCCTATTTAATTTAGATAACGAATTAGTATTTATCGGACATAGTAACCGTTCCGGATGTTATAGCAAATATAGAGGTACTAAAATAGGAAAGAAGCAATATTTTATTAGTTCAAGAGTTATTAGTGCTCTTTTTCTAACACTGAAATAATTGACTTAGTCTACCTTTACAGGGTAATCAGAGAGAACCAAATGTCAGTACAGTCTATTCTTCACTTTCCGTTCGAATCCAAGACATTGCGAATTGAGTAGCGGAAGTAAACACCGCGCTTTGTCTTATCGCCAGAGCGAAAAAATGAAAATAATTGAAATATACCTTTGCCTCTAGTGGAATTCGGGCCCACAACCATCGCGTATTCAGTTTGACGCTGTCACACTGCGCTATAATGGCTTACACATTTTTATTTTTCATTAGTGTAATACTATATTTATTGTATGTGTCACATCACGTACAAATTGCATTAGGGAATATTTTTTTTATTTATGTCAGATTATCAAATGAGTTCAGTCCTAAAATAGTCAGTCAGTAAAATAGTGCTCCAGACATTATCTAATCAATCATTATAAACACATTTTGTCAATATTCGAATACTATTACTGAAGGCTTTTATACATTCTTTTTTTCGCTTTGGTACAAATAACTTCGGATATAGCTCAGCGTTGAGTTCCGCCACTAAACACGCAATGTCTCTAATTCGGGTGAAAAGTGGAGAACGGAGTGTCTAGACACTAGGTTCTTTTAGAATACCGAATAAAAAAAGTGTAAAAGCTACTAAATTGCAACGCTGCATTTTGTTAATCGGTGCAAAATGTCAAAAAAGGAAAGCGTTAGTGAGAAAGTACTGTACGCATTCTATTTACCCAGACTGGTAGAGATGTAATGAAGATGAAGAAGGATAGCAAAAAGAAAAAAATATATATTTAAATTTAGTTCCAGGAAACTTGACGTATTTCCTGCAACTATATTCTATCTTAATTATATATTTAAAAGGAACGAGTTAAAATAAAAGGAATTGTGGAGCGTCTCTCGTAAGCTGACTTAATTGATTTAACATCGTAGTGTCAACTCGGAATGTCTTGAAATAACCGTTCCTTAGAAAAATACTGTTGCTTTTAAGATTTTATACAAGTTTTAGATTTTAAGAAATATACAGTTTTATTATTATAGTAACATTATTGTCACTGTTTTTTTGCTAATAATATAATATACGGAAATTATTCAAAATTTAAAAAAAAAACCGACAAGTGCATCAAATAATTGTTTATGTTAGAATCGTAGATCCAATTTAAGTACATTATTTGGGCATTCCAAGTTTCAAAGGTAAAACATTACATGTTGAGTGGTGAAGCTCAAAGTAGCGCGTTAGAAAAATTTTAGTCTCAAAAATTTGCGGAGAGTGGGGAACGGTTATGTAAAAGACTGTTAGGTAAAATCTAATTCGCGAACATCAGAAACAATTAGCTATTTTATAATTAGATTATTTAATACTTTTTTAATTTCAAAGTATGATTCTTTCTATTGTTATTATTTAAAAAAAAATTAAGAGACAAAAAAACTCCTTTACAGTCAACTTTGTTGAAAGCCACTTACAGATTTTTTTATTAAATAACACAAATTAAGTTTCTAAATCAAGAAAGCTTTTAAAGTAATTTAATAAGAAATTTTTCAAGTGTGAACGATAAAAAATATTAATATTGAAATCGATATAAAAGGTCGTCTTCCGGGACTCGACAACCGGTAGTTTCTATTAAAAGTTGAATTAATACCGTCTTTTGTTCGCATTGTCCCGAGGGCTGAAGCGTGCGAAGGTTCTTTCCAATTTCACTTTACATATATATATACAAAAACCCAATTATTATTTTACATATTGTATGCCGTCGTGGTGCAGTATGACAGAGTCTGACTGTAAGCTCGAATGGTTATGGGTACGATTCCCACTCGGGGGATTGGTTGTATTTAACATATTTACGTTTTCTCGCTCTGGTACCTAAGATAAAGCGCGGCGTTGAGTTCCGCTACTTTGTAAAGTGTCGGAAAGTTGAGAATAGTATATTTTGACACAAGGTTCGCTTTGGCTACCTTGCTATGAGCTATGAGGGAAAAAGCGTGAAGATGTCATCGTGGCGCAGATGGAAAAGGTTTTAATGAATGGTGAAGGTTATAGGTTCGAATTCTACTTGTGGGATATTTAAGTTAATTATAAAGACTTTTTGAAACGTAAATGTAAAGCTAATCGTCAGTTAAATTTCTACGAGTATTTGTATAATTATACATAGTAACTTCACACTGTCTTTGCGGATGCAGCAAAATGAAGAAACAGCGGGAAAATAAAAAATATTTTGCTGTTCCAAAAGTATATTTAATAAAAAATCGATGTTTTGAATACTCTATAGTAGTCCCACATTTTCTAAAACTTACTCGTGAATCGTTTCATTTAACACATATTAAATGAAACAATTCAAGAAGAGAAAAAGGCCAATGGTCCTATTTTAAGAACATCATTTTGAAAAGAATAACATTGAAAAGCTCATTGTCTTTGAAAGAAAGTTTTTTTTAACAGTATAGACCAACACCGCCGCCAACGATCCCATGTAACACCAGAGGAGCTACAGGTGCGTTGTAAGCCTTTAAACTGGAGATAGACGAAAAAAAATTGGAAAGAATAATTATTTTACACGTATAAAGTTCTGAACATGGCACTATCCCAGCCGTGCACCCTCTGTCCTAGATATACGAACATAATATTGCATAAATGATCTCACATATGACCGATCAATTGCCATGATTTGTGGTGAGCTACACGGTACGTGTCGCTGTCGCATATTCGTTATTGTTACAGTGTTTGCGGTTCATTTTGTAACTTTACGCTTTAATACTATACGAGTATTGTGTTTAATTGTACATAAATAATCAAAAGTTCAAATCAAATAATTATTTTTTTTTATTATGAAATTGTATATATACATGTGGTGGATTCGCTAATAAATAATAATATTTAATTATATATAATAACTTTATCAATACAAGTTTCAATAGCTAATAAAATATTAGACACTTAATTTTACTTGAGCCTATCTTGGGGCAGTGTGATATCGTCTGACTGTACTCGTATACAGTATATATTTATATACACTGTGGGTTTAATTCTCACTCGGCGAAATAATTATTTCCATTTCTCCGCTCCAGTGACAAGACAAGCGTTGAGTTCCGCCACTCAAATAGCAGTGTTTCGGATTTTGGCGGAAAGTAGAGAATGGTGTGTTTTGACATTAGCTTACCTCTGCCAACTGCCTGAAGATGCGAAGTTGTAAAAAAATAGATTTCACCCGATATGTAAAAATACAGTTTTTGGCAAAAATCTTAAAATATTCAAATACATCTTTTTGTCGTACTTTAATTGCACATACGAGTAGGTACAAGTCTACATCACTTCATATTATTATGATGTTATAAGAATAACAATTAGCTTGTCAGTTTATCGGTGTTAAATTACGCTACCGTAAACGAAAAGTGTTGAACAAAATTTCTTTACAAACTTGGTCCTGGATGGTCCTCTTTGCCTATTCCAGTGTTTAAATAAAATATATCTATCAACATTGTGCTTTTACAACGAAAATGCCGGACTAATTGTGATTTTCAACCAGTACAATAACTCAGTTTTAATTGAAATCAATATTCATCCTGTATATGAAATGTACGTTTTTTATTTCTCCACACACTTCTGAAGTCAAATATAAAGAAGATTCAAATAAAAAAATAAACATAAATTCCTAAGGAAATAAGTTCATATAAATTAGAAAAAAAAAACAATAAGTTATAAGCTAAATATTTAGCTTTATCTTTTAAATCACTTTACCAACAAATCTATTTGTAACCTGTTTTTCTGACATTGCGCAATCAATTACCGAGGCTTACGGCCAACGGTAGAATCAAGCGTTTTTTTTACTTTACTTTGTTTCGACACGTCCAGCAAGAGCAGTTATAAATGGCTAATAAATAAGATATACACGAGAGCGATTTGAAAATTGATTTTATGGGCGTTTATTTTATCTTTTAACAGAGATAATTATCTATGAAATTGAAAAAGACTTATTTAGAAAACGTATAAAAATTTGAATGCAGCGGGATTTGAACCCGCGCCTCTTGAACGATTTTTAAGAGGCGCGGGTTCAAATTCTTTTCTAAATATGCCTTTAAGCAATATTATTATGTTCGTTTTAGTTATTTCTCAACATTCGTGACAATTTGTACTATTATGTTTGATTGTCTGAGACTGTCATGGGTGACCGTGCTGTGATACAGCGTTTGAGTGTAAACGCGATTGGTTGTGGACGGAAAATGGAAAATAATGTATCTTGGCACTACGAGTATATTATCACTGATCTGAAAAAGCGGAAATCGACACTCTGTTTTCCATGTTATCCTATCCTCCTAGCAAGTATACGCCGGATATCCTTTGACCAAATAGTAAAAAAAATTTATATATTAAACTAATAGCTGCCCGCAATTTCATTTACGTGGACCTAATAACACTTCCCGCCAAAACACAATGCTCAATTTTTGTTAAGGTGCAATTTTTTTATATCTTATAGTGTAGCTGATGCATAATACGTCAGATATTTCATTCTGCAAAACCAATTATAATTTAAGTCCTGCTTAAGCTTAAAAGCTACTCAACAGAAAAGGTTTCATACAAATCCATCCAGTAGTTCTGAAACATTCTGTTCCTACTCTTTTATTATAGTATAAACCAACAGTATACAGTTTCTATTCAGAAAACCAAAAGTCACGTTTTCAAAAATCAAAACTGGGCCATAATGGCTTAAAAATAATGTAAATTTGTAAAACACAAAGCGCCCGATCTCACAGGATGTCCATCAAAACGAAAGTCCAGTCCAGACCAGATACAAAAATATGTAAACCGTTGAATGCGTCATTTGTGCCACAATGCGAAACATTTGAAAACAAAAGACAGTGGGGATTTCAAAATGAATAAAAATCGTCTAGAACAATAGCTTGTTTATACGAGTACGGCGGCTTCTGACATAAAATGTATGTAAAATGTAGGTAAATATTAATAAAAACGCAAAACCGTTATTAGCGTACGCTTCGTTAACGACCATTAATATGAAAATGTATTCATTGATGGAAACCGAATTCGTCTGCTAGTTTTGGTTGGTTTGATTTTTTTAATATTTCCATTTGGGATTCTGAAAATGTATAAGATATTTCTACAGAGTTAATTCTTGAAGATTATAGATCTATTATCTTATATTCAGAAGTAGGTCGTGAAAACGTCGTCGTGAATTTCTAAGCTCATTATATCAGAAGACAAGATATATGTAGCTCACTCTCCAAGAATTGTGGTGCAATTCAGTTCAATTTGGTTATTTGTTACCGCTGTTTGAACGAGGTAGGTTGATTTTGTTTTCCAGTCCCACCCTTCTACCCGAAGGGTAGTCAGAGAGAACCTAGTGTCCGCACTTCGTTTTCACTTTCCACCCAAATTTAAGATATTGCGTGTTGAGTGGCGTGGAGTGGTTCATATAATAATTATATCAACTGACAGAATACCTCATCACCTTAGCTGTGACCACGGACTACTGCAATGGGTTAGACACTTCACTTTGGGTTTAAAAATGTATTATTAGATAACAAATTATACTCGGTTAATTCGCTTCAAATGTCATAAAAATATTTAAAGTATATCTTTGAGTGTAAAAGCAAGAAATTACTTCTAGAATGAAGTTAGGTGTTCTTGAATCGTTGAATGACTAGATAAATGTTATCGGTTCAAACAAGAATGAGATGAGAAATCGTTGTTCGGTTTGCAAAAAAAAGGATGAGCCTTAGGAGACTTCTACTTGACTACTTGACTTTGACTACTAAGTAATAATTAAATGTATGTATGTACTCCATAACATGTTACAACATATACAAAAACACCAAAAAAGTCTAAACTAAATTCTAAACACTTTAAATGTGCAATTACTGGGAGAGAAAATTAATTACAGCGAAGCTAAATTCATTCAACAACGTCATTCCAAATTCCAATCAACAGCGGAAAGTTTATTTAACCCGAAACCCAAAACAACAAAACAACAAAACTCGCCATAGATTTCATACTAAAGGTACTTAAAACTTAAAGCTCGATTCACATTAATGCGGCCACTGCTTTGTAGACTAGTGTGGAACAAGCTTGAGAATTTATACTAATAGGAGAATTTTTAATTTTATTGGTAAAACTAGTTTTTGTTTTTTTCTAACATTTTTTTTATTTTGAAGCTTTACGCTTCTTCCTGCATAGCAGAGAGAACCTTCTGTCAAGACACTCCATTCTCAACTTTGTCAAGCTGTAAAGCGGATGATGATGATAAAATATGACTGAAGAATGAAATGACGTCATAATATTTTCTCATGGGAACGGGCAACATGTTTAATTCGTTATAAATCTATACACTTGTTACATGAATCTTTATTGATATTTACAATAATTTCAAGTGATAAGTTCGTAATGGATACTTTAATATCGTAGTTATTAACACCCTAAAAAATTCAGATCAATATATAGTATTACCCAAATAAATATAGTAAATACTGAATTTACTTAAAAACACGTGAAAATTGTGCTTATAAATGTGTGTGTTTGTGTGTGTGTGTGTGTTTGGATTGGATATTGGATATGCAATATCTGTAATATGAGTGGAACTGAAACAAAATGTCTAATAACTAGGCTTTTTCGTTCTTTCCTAAGCAATACGACGAAAACATGAATGTAAAAAAATCTATTCTTTAGATAAAATGGACTCAAAATGGAGAACGGAGTATCTTGACACCTAGAGTGCCCTCCCTGCTTGCATTTGTTGTACATTTGTAGATTTTATCAGGTTATTATATTTTAATTTCATTAATATTATCGTCTATCAAGCTTTCATATTTTTGTGTCCAGACGTAGAGGCAAATATATTGCGGTATATTAAGCTTAAGCTAAAAATTGAATAATCAAAAGCTCCGTTTTACTCTAAGATAACAAGATAAATGTGATAAATTCTTTGTTTGCGTGTGAGAATATTTCACTGACAGCGAACCGATTGTAAGTATAGAGCCTTAGTTATTCGCAACTACGCCATCTTCCAAATGTCAGCGATCACTCACTGCCTAGATCCCACGATAGCTCGATATGATTTCCAGATTTCAGGCAATTTCAAACCTTTCAACTTTATTTTAGAGTCCCTTTTGTAGAAATCCTATGGAGATATGTTAGTGAATATATTCGACGGGTGCGTTTTTGTCATCTAAATTGCATGCCATTTACAGCGGTTTTTGGAAGGGTTTTTTCAACGCCGCTATAGGATTTAGAGGTCGATTAACTTAGAATTTTTTTTCTTTCTTTCTTTGTACATACATATGTATGTGCGTTTTATATACGAATAGTTTGGTTAAAAAGCCAATTCGTATACTCAGGGATATTGGGGGATGCTTTGGGAGGTATAAAGCCGTTTCTGCTTTGACAAAGTTCAAGGTCACGTGATTTACAAACTGTGCTTAAAGATTAGCAGGTTGGAATTTTGATTAATTTGTAATGTATTTTCGACTGATTGATAATGAAAGGGGTGCATTTATTTATTTTTCCAGCATCACGTATTTCCCGGCATAGCAGGGTAGTTAGAGAGAATCTGGTGTGAAGACACTCCGTTCCCCTTTTGATTACCCAAAATACGGTGTGAAAGTGGAGAATAGAGAGTTGTAGCACTGAATCCTTTATGAATCTATATCATAAAAAACAACACACGTGTAAAAATAAAATCATATTAGAATGTATTGCACATCCGCTTATTTGCAAAATTAAAGGAAACCGGCCTTTCTCACTTGAAGCCGGCCTTTCTCCAGTATGGGTATGAATAATGTATGAATCAATATAAGCTTTATTTCCCCATCGAAATAAAATGGTAATCGTTATCACGCTGTTGCACCTGACATAACAGAGCCATTGATTGAAGCAAAACATTGGGCCAGGCAATTGAACATGTCCCGAGGTTAATCGCGTCAGTACAAAGGTGGCAAATAATAAAAACAACTATAATAAAACATTAACTTCCAGGCCATCGTGGTACGGTACGGTACGGTGATCGTTTGTCTGTAAACAGGATTGGTCTTGGGTTCAACTCCCACTCTGGGGGAACGATTATATTTAAATTATATTATATATTTTTTTCTCACCTCTGGTAAGAAGACAAAGCGTGGCTTTGAGTTCAGCCACTCAACAAGCGGGGTATCGATTTGGGGTGAAAAATGAAGAAAGAAAAGTGTCTTAACACTCTGACTAACCTGATTAGCGGGAAAATGATAAAAACATTACTCTTTTGGTTAACATTATAACATACAATACCACATTTGTTTTTTATTTTCGGGTAGACAGAGAATGTAGTGAACTGTCATTTTGTATGCTCCAAGTCACTTATTTTAGAAGTATCGTATTAGATGGCGGTACCACAATAATATACTTTGCCTTACCAGACCCCACAAATAAAGGAAAAGAGTTTTTTATAATAAAAATATTTTTGTTACATCAATATAGAACCTATACATATCGCAAGTACAGCTAGATATTTATCTACTAAGCCACCATCACATAAGGCATTGTCACATAATATTTATTATAGGTATTAAATAAAGTTTTTAAATCAATAATAGTCTGAGAAAACCCCAATAAAATAGCTTTAAAATTCAGTACCGATTGTATGAGAGTGTCTTGACACTGCATTCTCTGTATCTCGTTAACCTTGTCCAGCTTAAAAGGTATATATTAAATAAAACAAAACTTCAAACAAATATTCTTAATATACAAATAAATCAGATAGAATTTTAACAATTATGAAAACATTGCATTTTAAACAGGTAGATTAAATCCACAGTTCAGGTTTCGCATAAGCGATGCGATCGCCGTCAATTAGGCCGTTATCTGAAACGGTTCATATAAATGTACCAGATTAATCTTCACACAGAGATGTCTGGATGATGCATGTTTTATTAGCTTTAATGAAACGCACGGACGGAAATACTTAATGGTCTATACGATAGCTGCAGGTTCGATCCCCGTTCGATTTTATATGAAGTTTATTTTCATGTTCCTGCTATCAGTCAATAAATGGGTGATAATTGGAGATGCTTAAAACTACATCACAAATTATTAACTAATAATAATTACATATTTAGAAAACGTACAAAAATTTTAACGCAGCGAGATTTGAACCGCCGCCTCTTGACAACCGTTTTCAATAATAAAAATAAATATAATTAGCTAAAGATTAAAAAAGCTATGTGTCCAGACAAGTACAGGTTTGAACCTGTTTAGAAAGTTATTCTGTTATTTTATTATATATGAGTATACGATTATTACTATTTAAAAGATAAAATGTGGGAAAGAAATATTATTTTGAGTTTAGTGCAGGTTAGCTACCACTGTATTAAACGACGAAATTGTAACTTTTGTATTTGAAAAGAGCAACTGTTGAGTTTATCGCCGGCGCTTTCAGCAGAGCTGGTGGTAGTTTTATGTTCCTTTGATGATTCAAAAGTGCTTGCAAAAGTCTATTTGAATAAAGGTTATTTTGAATTTGACTTTGAATTGAACAGAGTTACTGTCTGACTGAAGATTTGATGTTATATAAAATCAGTCAGAGCAAACTCAAGATACCCAACTAAAATTCACAAAAGTAAATCACAATAAATGTATTTCCAAGCTGTATTTTTTAATGTATAACAATGTATACCTCACGTGATGGAACCATCTCATCAAACTTACCCCCATTATTTCACTTGAAAATGGAAAAGAGCCACGTTCCCGGACTTTTACATAAAACAGTTCGTTTATGAAACAATGGCTTTACAATACAATGGCGTAACGCTGGTTATATTCAAGGCATTAAAATCAATGCTCGGCTCTACACAAGATTGTGGGCATGTGTGCTGGTGCTACCTGCCGCGATAACAATACGGTATATGCGAATTCACTAAATCTCATTTTTTGTCAGTTATCTTCATAATTATATTTTTTTATATTTTTGAACTCATTACCGTGATTTATATATTTTTAAAAGTATTATAGCTCATTGTTAGCGTATAATGGATCGTGACAATATTTTTTTCATTAAAAATTACATACTAAATTCAATAAAACAGACGACAAAGTCAAATATAGCCTCGCCTTTAAAACAGCACGTCTTTTAAGACAGTGTCCAATTAAGGCTCATCTTCCATAGATAGTGAGAAATTGTTGTTACGGAGCTGTAATTATATATATTTTTTTAATTTTCTTAACACCACTTTACAAAGTATTTTTTACAGTTTTACATGTATATAAAAAACCCAAAATTTAAATAAAAAAAGTGTATAAAAATTCATAAATTCATGTAATATGTATTGCTGAAAAATGATGAAATACCACGTTATAGCCCACTAGCAAAGGTTCTTTGTTTTGTTTCACTCGCGGGCAGTTAATAATAGCGAGTGTGTCCGCGATGCGATTGCGTCCAGTGGTTCAGTGGTAACTAGCCAGACCCGCATTGAATACTAAAACTACTTCGTATCGAACTACAAATATTTGATTGCATTGTATTTTTGTGATGTCAGCAGAGAAGTAAGAGATACACCGTCTGATTTTCACTTCTAGCTCATTAAGACACTTACTGAACAAGTAGCGTATAAGATATATTAAACCGATAGAAATATCGAAGATTTCACGTTAGTTAAACACTAATTAACGTATCTGTGTCTCTGATTAAGCCTTGTGTGGTAGTTGTACTAATAAACATTTTTTTTTTAAAAGAAACGTATATAAATGTTGAACGCAGCGGAATTTGAACTCGCGCCTCTTGAAGCGCCTAAGCCATGAGTTCAACATTTTTCCCAATTTCCTAAATGTGTGATAAACACTGTAAAATTTTAAAATAATTGAATTATATATTCGTTGTTTGGATTTGTATGTGTTTAATTATATTTTAAAATATTTTATTCAGATCGAACTGCACTCGGAGGAATTATTATATTAATATTATTTTTATTTTTCTACCCTGGTAAAACAAAACGACGCTACGAGTTACGCCACGAAATACGCAACATCTAGAATTCAAGCGAATTGTATAATGAAATGGCTTGACACTAGGTTTTCTCTCAGCCAACCGTACTAATTATTTTCAATATCACCATACATCCATATACATACATACTTATAATACTCAAGCAACACAGTAAGAAAACTAAAATATATTCAAAAGTATATATGTAGTAAGAACTATAGTATAAAGAACAAAGCTACATTACAAAAGAATTCCATAAAAAATTTAAAACACTTGCAACTTTACGCTTTTTTCCGAATAGACATCCCGGGTAGACAGAGACAAGACACTCCTTATTCCCATTTCCGCCCGCTCTAGACATTGCGTGTTGAATAGCGGAAATCCACGACACACTTAGCCTTGCTGCAACGAAGAAATCAAAATAATCGAACTTACAACCTCGTTGACAATCAGACGCTGTGCCACTGCACTATTAAGACCTTAACAATTCTTACATTACATTTCTTACACAGTTTCTAAAGCACGTATATGGTTAAGTGATGTTAGTAGCAGTTGAGTTCAAGTTAAAACTAACGTATAACAATATATTTCAAACAGCTAACTTGTTAGGCGAACGCAGATGCGACCGCAGACTAAAGACTACCAACCAAAAGCTTCAACCAGTGTGTGGGTCAAAAAAAAAGGAATTGCTTCAATTCAGTTTAAACTTTCACATATTCAAGCATTTCTGGATTTTTATGTAGTATATAAATAACAAAGAATATATATAAACACGTGTGCTTTTTTAATTGTGATTTATTCTAATTTCTACGCAAGCACCTCCGAGGCACAATTTTGAAATATATCAGATTTAACTTTTCTCATATTAAGTAATTTTAACTTTAAATTAAATTAAAGAAGTTATTTGTAATGCTTTTATGAAATTTAATACATTGTTATTCCCACTCGGTGGAATGATTGTATTTAAATTATTTTCCAGTGAGCTCCGCCACCCAATGTCTGAGATTGTACCCTGTTATACTTGAAAAAGCGTGAAGCTGAATAAAACCCTAACATGTATATTTTTTGGTAAACGTATAGAAATTTTAACGCAGCTGGATTCGAAGCAGCGCCTACGGAAAACCGACCAAGCGCTCTGACCGCTGAGCCATGCGTTCTACATCCGTGTGCGTCGAAATTCTTATACAACTTATTATTGCTAGCATCTCTGCAGAGAGATTTTTGTAAATTTCTGCTATACTCTATCTAACATGTACTTTTAGTCTGAGCTCCAACTTTTTTTTAAAGTTTTTGACACACTCAGGCAAAGGAATGTTAACAGGGTTACAGAGAGAATCTAGTGTCAAGACCGCCTTTTACGTGTCCGTGTGTCATTCACCTGCCCAAATTACTTTTACTCCCCTGCTCTGGTAAGACAAAACGCGGCGTTTATTTCCGCTATTCAACACACAACGTCTTGAATTCGGACGGAAACCCAAAAAAAGGAAGGTATCAACAGATTTAATATACTTTTTGTATAATTACAGTATAATTTATTTTATTTCGCTTTTAAGCTTTGCTTGCAAAATTCGCTAATCGTCAAAATTTAAATGAACATCATTCTGCTGACTGAAATTCAAGCTGATTGAATTCACAACGAAATGAAAAGTTATAAAACTCTCGAACAGAGTCGATGCTAAATTATGAGCCACAAAAATTATGAGAATTTCAAACAGAAAATACTGACCACGCTTTATTTGCTTTAACTTAATAAACTTTTAAAGAAATCAAGTACGTATCCTAAAAATTTTACTGAAAATTTGGTGCAATTTCGTACTATATAGGTATTTGAGCAAATATTAAAAATATCGAACTAAAACATTTCCGCCTATTTCTCGGTCACAACTGTATTAGATGAACCATTGACGCGTAAACAACTAAACTTTATATAAACGTATATTCCAAACATAATTATTTTAGTGTTTCATTTTTTTTATTTATTTAATGCATGTTTCAGCACTTCTCATATAGAGATATATAAGTATAAACTGTAACTGTGCCAAATTCCATATACCTCCGCTGGCATAATTTAAAAGAGGTTAAAAGTATTTGCTTTACGAATATATATAGTTAATAGAAACTAAATAGATATGCAATATTAATTGTATAAAACTCTTCCGGACTCAATCAGTGACTGACATATATACAACAAGAGGCAAATATGAGTAGAGATCATATCTCTACATAATATCAAAACAACTATTATATTATACTATATACTATATTATATATATACTATATTATATTATACTATATACTATTATACTATACTATATAAGCCATATAGTTCAATGGCTACGCGATTCGTTTAATCTAAAGAAAATATCCCTTTTCATTTACAATAGAATTTGTTTTAGGAAATTAATTCAGCTTTCTGTTATCTACATGAGCCACTCCAATAAAGCAGAAATAATAGCGTTATGTTTAAATTTGGGATGTTGTCTCGGCCATCGGGATTAAATGGCCAAAGCTGTAACTTATATATTAAATCAAAAAGCGAAAGAAACACTATGGACTTATTTTGATTTCTGATTCTTCAGTTTCACGTTTCTTCCCGCATATTAGTGTAGTCGGAGAAAACCCAGTGTTTTCTCCGACTACCCTAATTCCAATCCGAAAATCGAGACACTGTGTGTGTATCCTTCCATATTTATATAGCTTCATGTATTTCCTTTTCCCTAAATTTAGCAATGTAGGTAGAAAAATCCTAGTGATCAGACACTCCGTTCTATACCATACTCCACATGACAATATATTTATTAAAAAAAAAACAAAATCTAACTGGAATTCAGAATAAACTGAGGAGTTTTTAAGAATTCTAGCATAAAAAAAACAGTTTACATTAAAGAAGATATTTTTGAATATTGTATATTTAAATATAACAAACAGTTGTATTTTTAACACTTTATATTGGCAGATAGTGGTGGTGGTCCTTGGATATTGTAGTGGTGCAGTGGGACAGCGTCCTGTTTGTCTCGTTCGACTGTCAATTAATTGTGGGTTGTATTTACAATCAGAGTAAAGATATTTAAAAAAAAAAAAATATCCTTATGCCTAGATACAGCGCGGCTACTTTCTGCCACTCAACACGCAATGTCTCGAATTCGGGCAGAAAGTGGAGAACGGAGTGACTTGACACTTGGTTCTCTCGGACTACCCTGCTACGCGGGAAACAGCGTGAAGCTTATTTTTTTCACTTTCCTTCCACTTGCATATATAATTAAGAACATATGTAAAGATACCACATATAATCTAGATTATAAATATTGATATTTTTATTTAAAACTAACTACACCACACAAAATCAGACACTACGCAACGACAAGTTAAAAACTTCAAAAATCAAAGATTTCAGATCACTCAATCCTACACAAAATGTAAAAAACATTCCACTTTCCACCTTTTAGTTAATTAACTTAAGTACCCTTATAATGAATTGGATCCGACGGAGGTGTATGTACAGCCGTGTTTGTTCTGGGCTCACCATGTGAATAATTTTGCCTTACTTAGTATTTATTACGTGAGTAAGTGGGAGCCTTTTTTCTACAAAATAAGGCACGTTTGTCTTTTGTTAAGAGTTCGTGACCACAGATGAGCCAGCTTTGTTGTTGAGTTAAGAGTTTCAGAACGGATGTTTTATCAACATTCTTCAGTGAAATTTATTTTATTATATATTTTTTTTATTTTTACGTTGGATAGAGAGCTATATTGTCTATTGTATACACCATTCTCCACTTTTCACCCATTTCAATGATATTATTTGTTCGACAATGCTAACAAGACAGTGTTCTAAACGAAACGTAGTCTGATGATGAAATATATTTAATTATTAACTCTTACTCGCTTGGTAGTCCTACAACCAGGCCTGGTTTCGAAAACATTTATAGAAAATGTATAAAAATTTTAACCAAAATATGTTGTAACAAGCGTATAAGAATTTCAACGCAGCCGTGTGAAAAACGCATGGCTTAGCGGTCAGGGAGCTTGGACAATTTCCAAGATGCGTGGGCTCAAATTCTGCTGCGTTTCAATTTTTATACGTTTTATGAAAATGTTTTTCAATTTCCTAAGTGTGTGAATTGCAATTGTTAAAAATAAGGGCCTCATTTTATATATTTTTAACATATTTTAAAGTGTTATTCGTACACAATTGAAAATGTGAAAATATTCTAAATATGTCTTTTTCAAGGCCTGCTTTTATTTGAACTTCCACTCAAAAATCAAAAAAGAGAAGCTTTTTGAACATAAGTGAAGTATATAGGATAAACCTTTGTATTTTTTTCACATTACTTGCGTCTTATGTAACAAATGGTGTATGATTAATGATAATTCAAAGATAATACATGGTCTCTTTCCTATATAGGGGTACATACTAGTTCGTCAAACTAGCACACTTCACACGACGAAGTCTTCTAATTTTCATAATAACGTAGCTTAATGCCAGATGCCGAAGTTTGATATCTACTTGGCGAAACCGCTCCTATTCGAAGATAACAGTTCGACTTTAGTTTAACACATTTGCTTGTTATTCATTATTACTCAGATATACTCGTTCGTTAAGTCTATATTACTAAAAGTTAGTAGGTTTATGTAGTTTTAAGAACTTATTTTTATCATAGCAGGGTAGTTAGAGAGAAGCCAAGCTAGTGTCAAGATACTCCGCCCCAAATTGAGACATTGCGTGTTGAGTGGCGGAACTCAACGCCGCGCTTTGTCATAGGTACCAGAGCGGAGAAATGTGCTCACATTCAGACACTCTCCCACTGATAACAATAGCTTAAATGACTGGTGGATGGAAATTATTATATTATTTTTAGAGCACAGTACCAGCGTCTGTTTGTAAATACGATTGGTCGTGAATTAGAAATCCACTTGGAGGAAAATTATATTTAATTTATCTTTATTTCCCCGCTCTGGGATTATAAAGCGCTTCGTTGTGTGCCGTTATTTAAACGGCAATATAATGATTTCGGCCACAATATAAATAATTACGATCTGCTATGCAGGAAAAAGCGTGAAGCGGGTTTACGATTAAAATAGTTTTCTTCACCATATGAAAAAGAACTGAGCTACAATAAACTTTATTCTCAAACAATATGTAATTAATACGTGTTTAGGTGTATCGCTCCGGGCTCTCTTTAATCACTAGACTGGAATAGATGCTGGAATAATAATATATTGTGTATAAATGTTTTCTTTTTTTGCTTTTGTTTTTAATAGCATTTAATTTTCAATGTAATTCGTATTTTCTGAACGTCTGAACTGATATTGATAGTGCTTTTTCCATTACATAGAACTTAAAAGCTTGTTTCTTAATTTATTTAGTTTTGCCACTAAACACGCAATGGCTCAGACTCGGGCAGAGAGTGGAGAACGGAGTGTTTTGACACCAGGTTTTCTGCCTACCAGTCATAAATGTAATATTTGTTTTTATTAATGTACTCACTTTTTTTCAGTATTTCTTTTAAATAAGTTTTGTAAAGTAGGCTAAAAAAGGCTGCTTTTTTAAAAGATAAAATTTGGCGTCCTATGGCAAGACCAAGACCTTTTGATTTTAAATTCAAATGAGCGACTTACCATGGAAATGACGATACCTTAAAAGTGTTTAAAGAAATGTCTAAGCGTAAAATATAAAAAGGCAGCTAGTTTAAGTTACATACGAATTTTTACACACCTAAAACTTGTCATACTATGATGATGTTTTTGAGAGAAATTGGACGTAGCGGAAATCGAACCTGCGCTCTAACTGTAGAGATCTAATAGTCGTAGGGTTAAGTCCAGCTACGTTCAAATTTTCATATGTTTTCGTAAATATTATTTCAATACTAAATGTGTGAATAACTTGCTCTTGAGTAAGCTTTTAGTAGTTAGTTTTTGATAAAATCAATTTTTACAGTAATCTTTCATTCAGTTACTTTCATAATGAGGGTGTTACTTGTATTAGTACAATTCTAGAGCTATGCATTAACTTAAATTATATGAACATTCTCTGAAACAATAAAAAAGAAGTCAAAAAATAATAAAACAAAAGGAAATGCACAGAAAATCGTCTTAAATTTAGAACTCGTTACATGTTTTCGACAGCAATTTGAACGAGGTAGTTTAATCGGCCCTCATTTGGGTCAACGCTAATTACCCCTTGTTTTAACATCCCGCCTAATTGCAATCAAATACATTATTAATATAAATTATTAAATAAATGTAATTTCTTAACAATAGAATTGATATATTGAATTGTCTCAAGATTTAGGTGTATTAAAACAAAATCAATATATATAATAATAATAGGTAAATCTTGCTATGGGGTAAAATGTGTAAAGATATATAATTTTAACTCAATATAACATCTCTCGCATGAAACTTAGTACTAAAACGCCCCATTACCGGCTTTTCAACCTGTTTTCTCTTAAATAATTCAATAATTTGAATGTTCCTCCGAGTGGAAATCGAACTAACGACTACCATGTGGTTGCTTACATCACACACCGGCATTTGCGTTACGACGGCGTCTCATACTTAATGTGCTCAAACATTAATCCTAACAATTCAGTTTCTGGAATAATTTGAAGAGCGACTGTATAAAATACAGCCTCCACAATGTCAAAGAATATTGCTTGTGAAACAGAGCTAAAGGTGATGCTTGAATGGCGGGAATGAATTTTAATACGTCCTTTCACCGTCTCTGACGACCTAGACGACGATATTGAAAAGATTAATTATTTTTTATGAAATATTTCTATATAATATAATATTTATGCTTGAAGTATGTTTAGTAAGGTCACAATGTTACAAGCCCTTCGGGGCGCAGTGAGATTGTGTCTGGTGCACACGATTATGGTGGGTTCGATACCCGGGTATCAAATCGACCTCATCATCGATCCGATCGACGGGTCACATGACTGTTTGATTAATGGCTACTTTGTAATATGTATATTAAAACCTTAGAATAAAACTGACTGTACTCAAAAATTCAGTCAATAATGCTAAAGCCGGACCATAAAAACCTTAAAATAAGCAAAGAATTGAATAACTTTTTTTTATCTCTTTAAGTTAAAAAAAAATAAAGAGCAGAGTTTTGTTTTTCCAATCTATTAGTATATACATCGAAACAACTAATTTACAAGCTGTATTTAAATATTTGTTGTTTCAAACAAAGTTATTGTATGTAACAGGTTCATAAAGTTAAATATAAAACAATTTTGTACACAACTTATATAAAAGATATTTTCCTTTTTAAAGCTCCACACTTTTTCTATATAGCAGGCTAGACAGAGAGAACCTAGTGTCAAGACACTCCATTTAAAAATGTAAAAAGTAATTATAAATATATATGGCAGCGGTGGGATTCGAGCCCACGCCTCCGAAGACACTGGTGCCTTAAACCAGCGCCTTAGACCGCTCGGCCACACTACCGATGCACAAAATGGTCTTATTTCACCACAACTCAACACAATGAAAATGAGTATTTAGAGTCTTTACATTAGGTTCTCTCCGTCTACTCTCATATGTGAGAGAAAGTGTGAAGCTATATTTTTCTTTAAAATATGGAACGATATATATATATATCGTTATAACGATATAGAGATATCTCAAAATTAAAATTTTTGTACAATTTTTAAACTCTCCGTCTACTCTCATATGTGAAAGAAAGTGTGAAGCTATATTTTTCCAAAGTTGCAACTGTAAAACGAAACAGGTCTCATTGGCTTATCTTTTTTTGTGAGTATTTCAGGAAATTATCTTTTAGTGTTTCTTCATATTTCTCAAATAACCGACATGCTATCTATCTAGGTAAACTAATTTTAGCTGCACGTTTCTTTTTAGTCACTGAATGAATTACAGAGCTTTTTTATATAAGTGTGGGAAAGAAAATAATATCTATTGAAACTTCTTTTTGAAGAAACTCTTTTACTCAGACTATTTTATATCAGTTATTCATATTCAGTTCTTGAAATCTCTTTCTCGCTAACTACATACTACAAGCTATATCATATTTGACAAACACACATTTAAAAGGGACTATTGCTTTCTCCAACAAGTGGATATAGACAGGGAAGAAAGAATATCTTTTTAGTGCTTCCGATGCCTCGGCCACGATTTTTTCTACAATAACAAATCCGAAAAATAAAACATTCATATTTATTTTAAATATAACGGACAGTTAGATTTGTACGCTAAAACAATAAAAGTGGAGCATATAGTGACTCATAATTAATAATAAAGTATATATATGTGTAATAGATTTCAGAAATAAATTCAGACTTGCCACTTGAACAATTAAAAATCAAGACTTAAAACATATTTTTGAATAAAATATATTATTCTCTCCAAATATACTATGAAGTTATTATATTTGAAAAGAGAAAGTGTTGAGTTTCTCACCGCCGTATTTTCCGCTAGAACTGACAATATTGACCATTCTATGTTAATTGACAATTCGAAATTGCTTGTAATAGCCCATTTGAATAAAGGGTATTTTGCTTTGGATTTTCTCCATTTAGATTTAACTAACTAAATACCAGAGGTGTGTCAAGATGAAAAACGCCCATTGATATAATTCTAAAAAAACATTTTACAGCTCTGACCCAAATAAGCTCCTTGCAAATAAAGCTACAAGTTTTAAGCGCTATCAAAACTTAGCCAATTTGCACAAAGCACTGTCACTGGCAACTTTGCCGAAACACACCGATTTATTGAGGTTTGTTTTAATATAATATTATGAATTTACTTTACGTCTCATAAGATAAAAAGGATATATGTAGCTTTTTCAGAACAGACATGTAATTTTTGTTTGAAAACATTGTTTCGTGATTTGAAATTTTAGGGTACCCTATTCTGAAAAAGACATATTTAGAAAACGAAAAATTTGAACGCACCGCTAAGCCATGCATTCTGCGGTCAGAGCGCTTGAACAGTTTTCAAGAGGCGCGGGTTCAAATCCCGCAGCGTTCAAATTTTTATACATTTTCTAAATATGTATTTTTCAATTTCCTTAGTGTGCGAATAACACTTTAAAAAATGTTAAAAAAATATACCCTATTCAGATTCTGATTTTGTCAAAGAGGAATTATGCATACATCATGTATAAATTACATAAATTGAAATAAATAGTAATAATTTTCTAATTTTGAATATTTTAAAATATGAATCAAGCGTAAATTTTACGATTATTTCAAAATTGATGCATGAGCTTATTAGATGGTTTATTAGATTAAAATTATATTTTATGAAGTCAAAAAAAATTACGGATATAATACCGAAATAACTACTTGGCATCTATAGAGAAAAAAAAAATCAGATATTTTGTAAGAACTAACCATATTACTAGGAGGCCATATTCTCCGCTCGTGTAAGACAAAGCACGGTGTTGAGTTTCGCCACTCTATACGCAATGTTTCGATGTCGGGCGGAAAATGGAGAACGGAGTGCCTTGACACTAGGTTCCCTCTGATTACCTTTCTATGCGGAAAAAGCGTGAAGCTTCTTTCTATATTTTTTATTTCTATGAGGTTATCGTGGCGTAGTAGAAGAATATATGATTATAAAGATTGTGGGCTCCATTCTAACTCGAGGGACCATTTATATTTAAATTATTTTAATTTTTCCCATTCTGGTTCTCTTTTGGTATTGAATGGAATATCTTGAAAATAAAAAATATTAATTTGAAATGAAAATTATTAATT
This sequence comes from Podotricha telesiphe, assembly GCA_038994665.1. NCBI lineage: Eukaryota > Metazoa > Arthropoda > Insecta > Lepidoptera > Nymphalidae > Podotricha > Podotricha telesiphe. The sequence goes on from JAOYRR010000330.1 coordinate 404,581, forward strand.
TGAAATGAAAAGTCTAAAAAATATCTGAACTTGAAACGTGAAATAAATATCTTTTACATACAAAGTAAATTACGATAATAGTGTGCATCGGTAGCTTGGCCGAGCGGTCTAAGGCGCTGGTTTAAGGCACCAGTCTCTTCGGAGGCGTGGGTTCGAATCCCACCGCTGCAAAATTCTTATTGTTTATTTTTTAACTTACTTACATATCACTTCATTCTCCACTTTCTGTTTACAAAGAAATTTTGTCATTTCGAATTCAATATACAATTTTAAGAGTAATTATAACATGTACAATATGTTTGGCGATTTTATGAAGTTACTATAGTTTTGCTTATAATATCTGATATCAACCTCATATAAAGCTTTTGATCACAAAATTATATAAAAATTATATATAAATAGGTATGTAGTATTCTCCAAGGAATTGAAATACATGAAAACGAATATTGCTGTAAAAAGTTATAATATTTTTTGGCTGAAAATAAATAATAATAGTAAAATAGCAAAAAACTTTGCGTCTATCGGGTAGTCCTAATTAGTTCAGTCTCTAAGCGATAAGTTAAAAAAATATGAACACGAAATGTGTTAAATTTAGTTTGACAACAGTTTTATCTTTCACATTTTGTGAAATAAACTGAACCTAGTTGTCTAGCATGACTGACTTCGAAGAACTATAGAATCGAAGAAATACTTACAAACGTACTTATATTAAAATTTAAACAAACTCTCTGGTTCAAAAAAAGGCTTTGGTAAAACGGAGCGGGGCGTTCAATTCCACCACTTCCAAAACACAATCTCTCGAATTTGGTCAGAAAACGGAGAACGGTGGGTCTTGGGTACATTTTAAGTAAAAAACTGAAGCTGCAAAAATGCAGAATGTATGTAAATATATATCTGACGTAAAGAGCAAGCTACTTACCAAATAACACTGTAATGACTATCAATAATAATTTGCATATTATTTGTATGGATGTCGAGAATACACTCCTGAAATAGACTTCATTAATATTTAAACACGTTTAACATTATATTGATTTATTTATACGAGTATGTTAATTCTGTGAAACATGGAAGTCTGTCGGATTAAAAAAGACAAGACCCCTATCAATTTTATTGTAGCCAAGCCTATTTCGAGAACAGAGTGAACACTAGGTGCGTTCTTAATCATGCAAAATAAATGTTTTCTTTGAAAGGTATAGACTGTAGTTAGTGTTGTGTGGCGTAGGGATGTACAGTACTTTTAAACAAATATTATAAGCTAGAGCATATTTAAAATTTAAACATATATTTTTTAAATTAAACAAAGAATAATAGAATCCTTTACCTAAATCGAAATAGTTCTTACTATATATATAATAGGCAAATGACAAATTTACATATTTAGAGAAATTTTTGCAAATGCTACATATGCAAAAAACATAATACATATGCAATAAATAAAAAAAAAATATCTCGTCTAATACCAATAATCCCTAGTTCCATTTTTCGTACATTGAACATGACTAATTTCGTCTATACGATATTTATCCCAAGGCTAAAAGGCGTACTAGAGAAATCTTATAAAGTATATTTTCCAGGCTCTTCCCCTGTAAGTCGAGTATTGCAACGCAAGAATGCACTTTAACCACGAGAGGGTGATTCCTTAAAAGGGATCTTAGACAGCGTCCCGTGATATGGTCCAAAGTGGAAAAGAATTTTGATGAGGAAGAATTTATGATTTGTATGGAAAAAAGGCTCTTTGGTAGCAAGCTTTGGGTGTGCCTAACCTGTATTCTGCATTTTATTATTCCCAAGCAATTTCAAATTATTTAATATTGAAAATATATTCTAAATGCTTGCCTAGGTTTTGTCTGTAAATAAGGCAATTGCCTTAGAAAAATTTACAAATATATTCAAAAATACAAGTGTCTATACACTAGGTGTTAGCAACCATTTTTAATATCGGATCTATCTTAATTTTGAAATAGTTTGCGGGCACGCTTATTAATGGTATTTAAAATTATATCCATATTACAAACATTGTGTGGCGGCTGCGATTTGCCCACACCTGCTATACGAGTACACCATGATTGTTAGTCCCGCCAACACTCAGAAAACTAGTGAGGTTATATAAATGTAGTCCCTGCACATTAAGAGAAATATTTAATTATTTTGACTTTGGCGAAAAAAAACTTTTTTTGCCACTGCACGCTATCTCTTGAAACTTAGCCGTTAGATACTCACATCTACGAACGCTACGATTAATACGTCTGCTGGATAATTCTTATAAAGGAATGTTGTATTTAATTAAATGATTTATTTAATCTTACAATTAAATTTATTTTATATAAAATTATATAAATTAAAATTTGGCTTATAACGTTTCGCTCTTATAATCTCTCCGCAATATTGCACATAATATCTTGGAATTAGGCTGAGAGTACAGAACGGAGTGCTTGAACACTAAATTATCTTGGCCTATTGTGTAAAGGTACAAAAATCGTATATTTTTATATCAGATAACATAACCCAAATACAAATTCACACCAATGAAGCCTCCCGTCCACACGAGTTTATTTTCGGCTCTCATTTCTATTATTGGTCCCTTCGCTGCGTTTCAGAGAAGTAGTCCGGACACTTAAATATCTTATACTTAGGAAGGCCCTTTTAAATAGTCTTCTACTGCACCACAGGGATCCATAGTGAGGTGCCATTAACATGTTTCTGTGTACAAATGCGATATTTAAATACACATGCTTAAAATTAAAAGTACATTTTGATTCTTTACATCTCTACTAATTATTTGTTAATATTAATGTTATATATAGATTTTTGTTTACGCTTAATAAAACAGTAAAGAAAAAAGAGAGCTATCTCTAAATTATCCATGTGCATATCGTGGAATACGGGAAATATATTAAGATAACAATTAAAAATTACATTATTTTGAACACCTTCTTATTAGTTTTGCCTTTATAAACGACTATGTGCCCTTTTTAACATTTTTTTAAAGTGTTATTCGCACACTACTGAAATTGAAAAATACATATTAAGAAAATGTATAAAAATTTGAACGATTTGAACCCGCACCTCTTGCACGGTTTTTAAAAGGCGCGGGTTCAAATCCCGCTGCGTTCAAAATTTTTATACGTTTTTTAAATATGTCTTTTTCAACGACTATGTACTCATCAATGAATGAAAAATCTTGCAACGCTCGGAAAATCTTGTTTTACTTTAACCTTTTTTTTCATCAGATTTGCACGAACATTTCCACAACCGTTCCGAATGTAATAATACAATACAATTATTATTTTCTCCGTCCTAAAGTTTTTAACTAATCTGCTTTTCTTGCTAGATGCACAGGGTCGTGTACTTTTTCTAAAAACAAAATTATTTTATGCATATATATTCCATGATGTTATTAAACAGCTTCACACTTTTCAGCTTTTTCCCGCATAGCTGAGTAGTCACAGAACCTAGTGTCAAGACGCTCCGTTCTCCGGCTATGAAAGTAACTCGAACTCCTTTCTACCATATTTTGTAAAATACGATTGTATCGATTGCGCCACATTGGTGTGTGCCATTTATTGCACAATTTCGTATTTAAATGCAAATTATGTACATAAGAACTAGAATAAATGTGAAAGAGAAATCGAGTCTTACATTTCAATAATACCGACTACTTTTTGTACTTAATACGTAATGTGCGATTATTGAGATTTACATTTGTATGGTAATTTTCATTAGAACCCGTTTCTATTGTGAATTTTATTTGTTCTTGTCATTTTATAAGAGTACAAGTCGTAATTGATTATAAGTACCTATGCGAATGAGAAGCTCGAATGATCTATACATTGTACCAGGTAGTTCTGGGTTCAACATCTATTCCTGGGACTCGTTATTTATAGTATATTTAAGGCTAATTACTTTGCAAGCTATTTTCTCTATATGAGTAAGATTGGTAAAGAAGTATCTCTGTTTGAATAAAGTTTTGAGATTCTGTATTCTCATTCATTCTATTCTGTAATAGGGCAGCTATTTCGATTCTATATTCTATATCAAACCTGGCGTTTGGTCTTACCAGATTGACAAAATATATATAACATTTAAATGTCCCCCAAGTACAAATTGAACCTATAACCATAGCTTATTATGAATTACGGCCCCAGTGCACTAAAACTTCAACTGAAAGCTGTAACACTTTGTTAGTTACAACGTACGCTAGTTCAACAAGAGCTTTCAACATTAGTATTAGAATTAGAAACGGCGGTAATGAGATAATTTGTGTGAACCTAAACGCGTTGAATTATTGGCGTTCTCTATGCAGAAGGAATTATGACTTGTTTTGATATACGCTGTAATATATGCGATGCGAGTACAAAGGTCGTTTAGTAAGCTACTACATTCATTTATATATTTAATAATGGTGCTACGATACAGATTTTTTTTAAATTTTGTGAAATTATACAATTTTAAATATTTAATTTATCTTTTTTACAGTTTCACGTTTTTCCACATAGTTGCATAGTTGGGTAGTCAGAGAGAATGTAGTGTTAAAATATTCCGTTCTCCACTATTTCTTTGTATAATTTCCCATATTTTTATTACTAGAGAAAATATGTGCTATGTCACTTGTTTTCCACTTTATGTTCAATTACAGTTCCACTCTGACAGTCAAATGTAAATCAATCAAATCAATGACGTCAAAATCAAATCAATCACAATCTGTATAAGTTTATTTAAAGTGAAAAATGTGCTCTATATTATACCCCCAAATACACTGTGACTCGATTACCTGCATTAACGTGTTTCGGTAAATAACCAAATAAAAAAATAACTGATGTAATATTAAAAACTCTATTTAAAAAAACATAACCCATTCTGGGAAATGGTTATATTTACATTATTTTGAATTCACTGATCTGATAAGATGAAGTGCGGCGTTCAGTTCCGCTACTCAATACATATAATAATTAAAATAACACTGTATTAGACTCTACTGAGCCTTAACCACTTTGCTATAGGAAAGGTAAAAACATAAAGCATTAGTTAGCTGTAAGGCTATCCTTGACTTTCCACCTGCCAGCGACTTCATTATTCTTGTAAACAATATATTCTTGTACAAAGTGGTGTTTTCGACAGCTGAGCTCTCGAACAATTGTAGCTTTTCGAAGATATCTTTATTGTGGCATAGCCTAGGTTTAAGTAATTTTCTAGTTTTATAATGTGGACTTTTTTTAAGGTGTGTGTGGCAGAATACAACGACAAACAGCCAATTACTGATAGAAACAACAAGTCATGTGAAGTTGCGGATTTTAACGCTGCAATATGTCAATATAATTAACAAACATGAAACTATATAAATATGAATGTAGGACGAAGGTTTTAAATTGCGTAAACGTTTTAACTAAGGAAAGTGCCTTCAATAAAATTGATTGTTGTGGGATCTCCCTTAGTGTTGGTCGGTAATAAGACTAGATACGAAATTAGAATCACGCAAATATATTTTCTGTTTTTTTTTTTGTTTCGTGCTTGCGTAGGAAAAAGGTTAGAAAACAAAATGTCTGATGATGAGACGCAGTACTCTTAGCTCGTCCCTGCCTTCAAATCAATGTAAGAATATGATGTAGAAAAAAAAATCTCAAAAAACATGCAAAGTAATATTTTTTAATAGTATTTTTTAGTAATATATTAACATTAAATAGCGACAATATTTTTGGAGAGAGCAAAATTGATAATTCTGGCGGAAAGAAGAGAACGGAGTGTTTTGACACCACTCTCTGCCCTCTGTCCCTCTAATTTGTTATGCAAAAAGAGATAAGCTAAAAAACCTCGGTGACAAAGCTGCTATTATATAGGCTAGTAGAAATTGCAATTCCAGTTGTCTTTAGGAAATATCTCCCGATAGTATATTTTCTGCGATCAGCACTTTCTGATTACGCTTAATTGTACTTTTGATAGTTTTTCGTATTGCAATTTCACTTCAATTATTATTATTGTTAAGTCTGTAAGTTGTTTTGTTTTCTGTATAGAAAAAAATAGCTTTCTGTTTTTTTTTTATTAAGCACAGATAAAACTACATTTGGCTTATGTTAGAAATGCAGCTGCAATTAACTCAATCTTTGTTTTGCAGAAACGACCTATTCGCACAGTTTATAATTAATGATTTTATAAACGATAACACACCTTGGCAATAAAATAATTCCACCACTCCACTTCTGTCCTAAAGGGATACTTTTAGGACAGAAGTGGAGTGGTGGAATTATTTTATAGTGACAATGATAATTGTCACTATAAAATAATTTAACATTTAATTTAAAGTGTTATTCGCACACTTCGGAAATAGAAAAATACTTATTTAGAAAGAACATATAAAATTTTGAACGCAGCGGGATTAGAACGCGCCTCTTGAACACCGTTCAAGCGCTCTAAACGCTAAGCCATGCGTCTACATCCAGCTACGTCGGAATTCTTATACGCTTATTACAATTTATAATCGTAAATTTTACTTAATAATAAATAGGAAATACATACGAAAATATAAACAAGTATTGTAATTTCTAAAATGACACATACAAATTGAATTAACTGATGTTAAAGAACTAATGTGAACCCACAGTGCTATATTTTAATAATATTTCTAAGGCGCTAAGAAATTTAATATCAACATGTAACATGCAGAGCGAAGTTAAGCAGTTTGTAGAAACCTTAGAAACTATATACGGAGTTTTAGGTACATGTTTTAGCTTATGAAAGTTAGATGTGAAAATTGTTAGTGGTACACAACCACTGAATTCCAAGAGTGACAAATTTCTCTTTATTTCGAAATGTGTGAAGTAAAATGTCATCATTGCACAGTGACAGCGTCCGGGTGTAAACGCGACGGTTGTGGGTTCGATTTTCACTTGATACATTCAGCTTTACGACTTTTCCCACATAGCAGCGTAGTTTAAAAGAACCAGTGTCCAGTTTTAGTGTCAAGAAACACCGTTCACCCCAAATCGAGACATTGTGTGTATTGAGTGGCTGAACTCAACGGTGCGCCTAGCATAGGTATCAGAGCGGTGAAGTGGAGAATAAAGTATTACATTTTTTTTCTTTGCCTGCCCTGGTATATGCGGGTATGTGTGCATCTTTAAGTTTAGATATTGTTTGTAGTTCATATTAGACAATACTTTTGTCTATGGACTGTCAATGCTTTCATTGTAAAATAATAGAATAAAAATAAATTCTTGTAGCCATCTGACCTTAAACGGTACGTCATTATATTTAAATTATTTTCATTGCCCCGCTTTAGTAAAAGACAAAGCGCGGCGGTGAGTTCCGTCACCCAACACGCATTTCTCGATATCAGGTAGAATGTGGAGAATGGAGTGTCTTGACTACCGTTTTTTGCGGAAAATAGCTTGAAGTTTATTTAATAATTCTTGTGACCTTCACAAGTTTTACTACGATATTGAACGAATCAAATTTATTAACAAAGTAAATACTTGTTGTCTAGAACCGGAAATGCACTGAAACGTTTACCAATGTAACATTAACTTCGAGTTATTACAATATAACTCTTATGTCGCTGTATTAAAGACGGTCAAGGTGTGTCCTTAAACTGGACGGTTTATAGAGCATTATTTGCAAATCCAAACTTATGCAGCGGCGTGTTTACAAGGATCGCTTGGAGCGTCTTAATGCTGGTAGTTTAAATTGTCTTGTGATTTTATTTGAATTCGTGTATTATTTTGTTTGTGACAAATGAGTTTTTGCCATTTAAGGTGAAATTCAAAGGTTTTATTTTAAATGTTTTTAAAGTGATATACATAAAGGGATTAGAAACTTACATTGGTGTACATAGAATTGATAAACGTACAACGGCTAGAGCCTTTTTTTTAATTTGAGCGGGTTTTGATACAGCTACGTTCATTTTTAACATGCTAACAACAAAAATAAGTAACAAGCATTTTGAAATTTTATAAAAATGATTTGTATACGTTTCAAGATTTTTCCTATCATAAAGTCTACATTTTAGTGGTTTGGTTCTTTGAATCAGTAAGAATTTTGATTTTCCATTATTTTCCATCACACTTCACTTCTATGTGGCTCATCTCCTGCATCAATATTAATATATAGTGTTTTTTTTCGCCCATTCTACATATTGAGATAGAGGGACCATAGTAACCTATCGTCACACCAATCCACTATCGACCCCTCAAAAAAAATATTTTCATTTCCCTGTTCTGGTAAGGTAAAGTGAGTAGAGTTCCGCCATTAAGCAAGTAATTAGTCAAAACTAGACGGAAATCAAAAATAGAATGCTGACATAAGGCTCGGAAGGACGGAGAAAACATATATTTGAAAAAGACATATTTAGAAAACGTATAAAAATTTGAACGCAGCGGGATTTGAACCCGCGCCTCTTGAAAACCGCTCAAGCGCTCTGACCGCTGAGCCATGCGTCCCACCTCCAGTTACGTTGAAATTCTTATACGCTTATTACAACTTATATTTGTTGTTAGCATCTCTGTAGAGAGATTTTTACAAATTTCTTTACCCAAAGATTATTCTACGAACAATCGTCTGGCAAGAGAGAATGCTATTTATTAAATATATATTTTGTTAACATTTTTTAAAGTGTTATTCCCACACTTAGGAAATTGAACGCAGTGGGATTTGAACCCGCGCCTCTTGAAAAACGTTCTACACTTATCAATACGCTACGCATGGCTTAGCGGTCAGAGCGCTTGAACGGTTTTCTAGAGTTTCTTTTCAAATCCCGCTGCGTTCAAATTTTTATACGTTTTCTAAATATGTCTTTAACATATATTTGTAGCTCATACACGACTGTCACACCTAATAAATGTCACTCTATTGGAGGCTAATTCCTATAAGTTTATATGGTTGTCACATTTTAGTGTAATTTTTTGCTTTAATTTTGTTACAAATCACGATGATTCTAAAGAAAATTGGATTGTAAACATATTTTAGGTGCCACTTAGTAAGTTATTACACTAACTGTGTTATTAGTTCGGCAAATTGTAAATCGCATTTCGATAACGTATTTAGAATGCAATAATGTATGCTCCCACCACACACCTATGTGTGAGACAAATCGTCCATATACCTATTTCACTAACGGTAATTGAAAACGCTGAATACGTAAGTAATTGATAATAATTACTAGTTTGGAAATTTAAAAAAGACATATCGTATAGGATATAAGGTTAAACTTATGACTTATTTGTCTTACTAAAGAAGACACAGAGAACCTAGTGTCAAAACACTCATTTCCCGGCCGAATCCAAAACATTGTGTGATGAGCGGCGGAACTCAACGCCGTCACCAAAGCGGAAATAATTTCAAAATTCAATATTCCCTCGAGTAGAAATCGAACCCACAACCATGATGTATTGTCAGTCTCTGTTACACTGCGCCATAATGGTTATACTATGAACATATTGTAATGTTTTGAGATTTGAGACATGTGATGTTTCATTTTCTATTGTGTGTATATTCAAATTAGGAATTAGACTGTGAGATTATTTTATATATTTACAGAAATATAAAAAAAAAATCTTTATATATTTAAAAGGTTGTATATGTCAAATCCCTATGACATCGAGGGGCAGTTGGCACAAGACTGAGAAGTCATACAATGGTGGAAATATCTAAATACAAGTTAAATATATAATACCACAAGCGGACATTCAGCAAACAAAAATCACTACGATTTTAGAAAATCTATGCATATTAGATATTAATCTGTGTTTTAAAATATCAGCTCATACAAGTTATAAATTAGCCTCAATAATAATGTGCTAATACATTATTATTGTCGCCAATTATACCTTGACAGAAGGTCTGCAAAGAAAACTAATATAGAAACATATACAAAATAAAATATAAACTAACCTCAGGTAAATATGTAAAGGACTATAGGAATAAATATATATGGAGTCGGCTAAAAGCGAAGTTAAAGCCATCACGAGCTAAGCTCGTATTCTGTATATAAATAATATGATAAATAATGTAAGTCAATTGAGCGCAATGTTTATGGGCTGAACCTCCACTGGGGTGAAAATTTATATCACTTTTCCAGCCTCGTTTCACACAAAGTGTCTCTTAATAGTTTTAAAATTAAACAGAGTAATCTATCACTAATATCTCTGTTTTTATTTCATAAAATGTAAAATCTATATTAAGGAAATTTTACTAATTTCTTCTACATAACAACAATATAACAGCTTCATGCCTTTCTCCTTATTACAAAATAGGCCAAGAAAGGATATCTTGGACACTCCATTCTTCTTTCTGTTATATTTTAAATACGTGTTAAGGCTCAATACGCGATATTCATTGATTTCTGGTAAGAAAAAGGAAATTAAAAAATATATACATTAACATGTCTCTGCGTGGGCATCGAACCCACAACCATCGATGGCCGGCGCTAAGATCAGGACAAAAAGGATTCTTTTACAAATGATTTTATAACAAAAATAAGGTGACAAATTATTAGTATCTCTATATTTTTAATAAGGGGCGGTGGGCAAAGGGAGGTAGACTAGAAACGTCCATACAATGGGGCGTAAAGTTTAAACCGTCGCGGCTGTTTTGCATTTCGGCGAGGCACAACACAGCCGGGTAATGAACGAGGCTTCTACCCCATTACCTATTTATGCTCAAGTTTATAACGTTGAGAATATTTCTTTAGAACTGCACGATGTGGGGTGATGGAGAATTGTAGGCTGCTTTGGCTCATTTCGTCGAACTCTGTCTGGATATAATAGCTCTGGGTTCGAATTTATTAAGTATTCAGTGAACATATTAATTATATTTAAGTTTTCTTGTTTTGATTAGAAAAATTCAGAATAAAATCTACTAGAGGCAGTTACATTAGTTTATTTTTGCCTTCACTGAAAAGATAATATACGATATAGTATATTAATATGATATTACTACATATTATAATACAACATATTTTACTTGGCTTTTCACAGTTAAGTTTATCAAAACCCAGCGTTAAACTCCGCCATCAAGCAGTGCAACTCGAAATAAACATAGCTTAAAACAAGTTTTAATATAGAGTCATCTCTATGTACATTTTATATTTTACTCATGAACCACTACTTCGCGTATCTACCGCAAAACATAGGTGGAGAGTCCAGTGCTTAAACACTCCGTTTTCTTTTCACTTTCCGTCCAATTTTACTCTCTAACTAATAATGCAAAGAGTCGTACAGTCGTATCGTAGCATGTAAATCTCCGTTTATGATCCCGGACCGGACGTAGCGGTTATTTCACGGTACATAAACATTTGATTTGTGCGGGAAGCGAGATATATTTTTACCACTTTGTACGCGAGTTGCGTAGCTTGGAATGCTAAAACGAATTGCTTTGTAATATTCTTCGCGTCTTGTTGCTATCTTTCTGCAGGTGAGAAAGACAATTTATCAAATGTTTTATTAAAAAAAAATGTTTTATTATTGTAAGTATAAACGGCTATTTTAGATCTTTTTATAACATTATTTTTAAAGTGTTATTCCTACACTAAGGAAAACCGTTCAAGAGGCGCGGGTTCAAATCCCGCTGCGTTAAAATTTTTATACGTTTTCTAAATATGTCTTTTTTAGATCTGATTTATCAATATTTTTGATCATGATTTTTTCTAACAGTTATGATTTATTTATATATATAATAAAAATGTAACCGATCGCTCTATATTGGAAGATATGAAAAAAATATATATTCATAAAATCAATACAGTAGAACCCAAAACAATGATTTACAATTTTCTTTTATTTTTGTCCGTTTATCTGTGAGCACGCTTATCTTAGAAACGGCTTAACCCATTCAAATGCAGTTTTGACTATCGTATTGCGGTATTACCAACGTAAAGACTAAAATATACACGATTTGTTAAGAAATCTTACCACCTTCCCTTAACATTTAGTGTTTATTTTATTTGAATCGGTTCATAAATAAAAAAGTTACAAACATATAAGTTATAAATATAGGCAAAGTTTGTGATTTAAGTGAGAACGCAGGCGGGCGTAGAAAACGAAACAGTTTTATAGTTAGTTTAAGAAGGCAAAGCCGCGAGCGGATAACTAGTGCGTTATAAATAACGAGATTAGAAATCGTGCCTTTTTATTATTCATAACATTAGTTTTTCTTAAAGTTGCAAGACTTCGGAGTAATCATATTGAAACTTTGTGTAATAATCATAAAACTCGTGACGCACTGGTCTAAGTCCAACTCCATCACAGTTCTGTTAGAATATAACAAAAAAAATATTTAAATTGTTAGTACTTAAGTTATCTATTTAAAAATTTGGTAAAATTATATTTAATGAAATGCTATCGTGGCGCAGATATTTAAATTATTTTCATTTCTTCGCCCTGATACAAAACAAAGTGTGGCTTGAGAACACACCACCACTACTTAAGGGTGTAATATCTCGAATTCGGGCGCAAAGTGTTGTCTGACACTAGACTTCTCTTCCGACTATCCTACTATGTGGAAAAAATCGTGAAACTATCTCAATAACAAGTGACAATTGATAAACTATGATCGATATAACAGAACAATGAATGATAAAATCTAAAATAATAGACTTCGATTGTCATCTGACAAAAACAAAATTGCTTTCTCAAAATATGAATCTTAACAGACCAGACCGTGTAATTTAAATGACAGTTAGTTACTAACTGCCAATACAGTCTTACGGTTAAATCACGAGGAATTGGGCAGACAATAAAAATTATAATGTCAAGTCCTCCTTCTATCTACAGCTAGCTTCATTAGTATTCCATTCATTGGAGATTTTTGTTCAAACTTCAATATTATTTCTCGCTTTTAATCCTTTGAATAATTTCCTCTTATAGCTCCCTTCAGACCACTTCTAACTTATAATTGTTGATATCTTTGTTCCAGAAGCTGTATAGGGACAG
>JAOYRR010000330.1:422500-497489 GCA_038994665.1 Podotricha telesiphe
TTTAAATCAACTCATAAAATCCTTAACTCAAATGAAATGCAATAGAGTCCACGATTATTACTTATTATAAATGAGAAGTTTGATACATATCATTTATAGTACAACAATAAAAGAAACTCGGCCTCAAAGCTGCCATTTACAATGCAGGTCGCCTGAAAATTTCAAAAGTACAATTCACTAAAGTAGGTGATAATAACGTTAGTGAGTGCAGCCTTTATTTCTTCTGCAAAATCTCTGTAAGATGTTTAAGAGCTTTGCATAAAATAATTTCGTCCGGCATTAGCGTGGATATTTCTTGCCGTTAAGACTTAAATATACTCCAGAATATCTTTATTTTAAAGCCGTACACTCTGAACATGGGCTTCTTTGCTACAAAGTAAAGGTGACAAGGTTGATCTTTATTTAGATTTACAGGGTTACGTATTTATTGTGCTAGTATAGGCTTTGGGAAATGTAAGTTAACTAATTTCAGTTCTACGCAATTTCTGTATCTTAGATTTACTCCATTGTATACTAGTTTGTAGGTTTTTGGTTAAAATAGCCGCGTTAGGTAAAAAGCTTAGTAACACAATTTAGCGCAATTATAGTAATCAATACGTGAAACGTAAATTTATAAGGCTATAATAATCTAGTTATCTTAATCTAGATTATTATATATATTTAAAATGGATATCTACATCAAATTTAATATTTTAAACGTTGATAAAAGCGGGTACTTACACGACCTTTCAACTGTAGTCGGCTCTAGCGTATTGACCTACTTATAGTAGAGTTAGTTTCAATAACATCAAAGAAAAGCGTAAAGGGTAAGTCACAATTTTGAGTCCACTTTACGTTGACATTTTGCAAATTTTGAGTACACTTTGCCTTTCAATATGAGGCAAAAATGTTCTGTATAGAAAAGGTATTAGTGTAGCTTTTATATGGATATATTATGTAAATATATCGGTTTTACACAGATAGTCGAGTGACAATATCATTTTTCAAACTCTACTTTTTCTATAATAATAGAGTAGTTAAGTACTTTTTGTATAATAGAGAATTTCAATCAAAAGTATCAGGCTTTTCCAAAAAAAGCAATGTCAGAAATGAAACAACTATGTAGAGCAATCCTTACTTATTATATGTAATACAAAAAGTGAATTCAAAGGGAAAGAGCAATCGTATCCATTCATTCCTCTAGAGGCCGTTCTTAGCGTCGTCTTAAAGGAGAAAGATAAAATGGACAAAAGAAAGCTTTCCCAAATTTTGTTTCTAATTTCGCAACGATCCCAGTGAATGGGCGAGACTCTTTCATTCCTCTCATATTAATAACATTGGGTCACTCATTGGCACTTATAGCTATAGAATAGTGTATACAAAACAGTATTTAGTTTAGTAAGCATAAGTTTTCTATAATATAATATAAAAATAGATTAATAAAAGTTAAATTTGATTGTAGTATATCTTAGTGATGCCGAATCAATCAATTTAACGGTGCTACTAACTAATAACTGTCATTACCTACATATACGATTATTCGATAAGCCGAAATATGTATATAATAAAACCTTAGATTGATTTAACTTGTAACCTACTGAGCCTATACAATAAAAACGAACACCAAACAGAATTGAATTTATGACTTATTACCGCATTTACAAATTTAATTAACCAACCAACCCATAATTCAATTCACCAATTAGACCTCTAGATATTCGTTTAATGATACAGAATATCACCTAAATAAATGGGTGTTCATATTTATGAAACAAAACGCTCGTATTAGCGGACAATACAGTAATTTTCCATATCGCTTCAGCGCATTGCCGTTATAAATACCCTTCATCCCCTATATGTGAATATGCCTAAATTAATCACCGGTTATCCGGAGGGATACGTAATTCATTTACAATTGCCCGCACTTGACCAAGCAAAGGATGTTTGCTTAGAGCTACTCGAAGAACCATATGTAGAGTTGTGTTAATAGATTCGATGCATGGTTAAGCACTGTTTCGTGTATGAATTTGAAAAATTGTGTGTTTGATAATTATCTTACTATAGTTATTTGTGGTATATAACTTCTGTAGAAATATCTATATTAAATATCATTATCAATCTGATATGGACCAAAAATCTAATGCTCTTAATTAATCATTTTTAGAAAACATATAAAGTAGCGGGATTCTAACCCGCGCCTCTTGGAAACCGTCCAAGTGGTCCGATCGCTAAGTTACACGTTCGTTCGTTCAAGCGTGTGTCAGATGACATTTCTTTCTTCTCTTTATTCCCCTAACATAATATATCATAGTCCTGTTTTCTTTTGAAAACAATATTTCAAATTTTTTGTAATTTTTTAAAGTGTTAATTGCACACTTACGAAATTGAAAAAGACATATTTAGAAAACGTATAAAAATTTTAAGCCGCGCCTCTTGAAATCCGTTCAAGCGCTCTGACCGCTAAGCCATGCGCTCTACATCCAGCTACGTCGAAATTCTTATACGCTTTATTACAAATGCTTACAACATATATAAGTTTTCAATATTTTACATATCTTTTGGGGGGTTTTAGTCTACAGAAGTCTTCTTATAAAGAAACTTCATTAAAATTCAAATACAAATACTCATATTATTCTAGATAAAAATACACCCAAATAGATAGACAAAATATCTAAAAATATATTATATATAATAAAGGTTGTATTATAATATCGAAAACTAATCATATCGATTTGAAATATCATTACTGACTATAGTGGCCATTAAAGCAGTGTCGTAACAAATTTTAATATAGAGCCAGTCTTACGACGCAGAGCGCTCGGAAGACGTCGTTAGAGGCATCTGCTACAGTAAATAACTATACCAATAAGGGATTAAGGTTATTATGGTGTGCGGTTATTTTTACAGCTCCACGCTTTTTTTCTGCATAGTTAAAGAACCTAGTGTCAAGACACTTATTTGTTCAATTTCCACTCGAATTTAGAGACATTACGTGTTGAGTGCGGGAACTCAACGCCACGCATTATTTTACCAGAGCGGGAAAGTGAAAATATAATTATTACCCCGAGTGGGAATCAAACCCACAACTATTGTGTTTACAGTCAGATGCTGTTACACTGTGACACAATGGCCTCATAATAAAAACGACATTTAACTATTTTTGATTTAATATTATACAAGTATGAAAAACATTTAATTTAAAACATTTAGAGCATAAATTTTCCGCACACAAATACGAATGCCACTTAATGACAGCCCGTTTAACTATAAAAATGTCTAGAGCGTATCACGAATGAATATTTATCTAACGTTAGCAATTCTTAAAGTGTTTGTGATTTAACAGACTTTACTTCCATTATATTATCTTATTAAATTGATTTATTGTTTACCTTTTATAACTTAAATATACTCGGGAGTAAGTACAACATTCAGTGTCTCGAAATCGGATCGAATCGGAAAGTTACAGAGTGTCTCGACTTCGTAGTAAGCAGAGGTAAGCCAATATTTTGACATTCTGTGTTTTAGAGCAATTGCGTGTTTGTTGGTGAAAATCAATCAAAGGGCTTTATTTTTACACACTAAAAATAACTAATATAAATATTCCCCTGAGTAGAAACTGAATTTCGTCATTGCATCATTGCAATATATTGTATAATATTTAATATTAGTATCCCTTATGAGTATATAAATATATTTGTCTACACATTTTATCACGCTTTCACGTCTCTATCAAAGTATTTAAAAATAAGTGTTTGCAATATCTTATAACAACCCAACCAATTACTTTTAGTTAATTTATAATTATTGTTTATTTTTTACCCAAATTTGAGACATTGCGTGGTTTGCGCTCCTGTCTTAAACTGTCTTGTTTACCAGAGCGGAGAAATGAAAATAATTTAATTAATATCATTCCTCCGAGTGGGGATCGAACCTACAACCAATTGCCATGATGGCCTCTGCATGCATTAATAACGTATGTGTTAATAATATACGTATTTAAAATAAAGTAAACCTGCTGGAAGGCCTTCAATAATGAAATGGCTCTGACCGCTAAGCCAGGCGTTCTACATCCAGCTGCAGAGACAATTTTTACAAATTTCTGCTAGCTAAAGATTATTCTATGCACAATCCTTTGGCAAGAGAGAATGCTATTTATTCAATATTTTCAACATTATTAAAGTGTTAGTAATAAATTTTTACATTTTCACTTAGGAAATTGAAAAACATAGAAATTTAAACGCAGCTGGATTCAAATCCGAAACTCTTGAATACCGACCAAGCGCTCTCACGTGCTTTCCAGCTGCGTCAAAATTCTCAAATTATACTTTTATACGTTTTCTAAATATGTTTTTAAATTTCCTAAGTGAAAATGTAAAAATTAAGGCCTTAAATAAATAAATAAACACATTAAAAGCAGATATATTTAGAAAACGTATTAAAAATTGAACGCAGCGGGATTTGAACCCGCGCCTCTTGAAAACCGTTCAAGCGCTCTGACCGCTAAGCCATGCGTTCTACATTCGGCTGCGTCGAAATTCTTATACGCTTATTCCAACTTATATTTGTTGTTAGCATATCTGTAGAGAGATTTTTACAAATTTCTGCTACCCAAAGATTTTCTACGAGCAATCGTTTGGCAAGAGAGAATGCTGTTTATTGAATATATATCTTTTTTAACATTTATACTTTTTCAAATTTTTATGTTTTTTAAATATGTCTTTTTCAATTTTTTAAGTGTGCGAATAACACTTTAAAAAATGTTAAAAAATATATACATTAAAAGCATATATCGTGTGTATAGAAAAAAAACAGTTTCAGTTAGCATCAGAGTTGAGTGATATTTCACCACCAGATGTGTGCTTGACGTGAAACTTCGTAGAGTATATTTTAAACTTGTTCTTCAAGTTGTAGTACAGTATACTAACTTAGTTTTGTTTTCTATTTTGTATAGGAATGTACACTTTTTTATTTTCATTTATCTCTTAAATTGCGCTATAAAAGAGAAAGTTAAGTCCATTCTCAATTTTCATCTTTATCTGTGTCCTGTCAGAGTTCTCCGATCTATGTTATACTATGGCATAAATATGCAAATAACTTAATGTAGTGGCCATCTTGGCGCAGTGAGACAGCGTTTTACAATTGGTTATGGGTATTGGGTATTGTAAAAAATATAATTATTTCCTCAAATGGGAATCGATCCCATTTGAGGAAATAATTAAATTGAAATTATTTGTATTTATCTGGTCTGGTCGTTCTCGTTCACGCAATGTCTTGAATTCTCATGTAGAGAACGAAGTATCATAAAACTAGGTTTATGAAACTGAATATTTATAACAAGCTATAATCCCAAATATTTAAAACAAACAAAAATAAAGGAAATTCCACGGCTGAGCGTATTTTTTTCAAAGATTATTCTTAAATACGACCGGAACACATATATCTTTGCATTAATGGGGGAGTTAAGTGTTTACGACTTTACGTTTAAATGTATTAATAACTATTATTTAAATATATTTAACAGCATCGCGGCACATTGGGATAATTCAGTGTAGTGATGGTTATGGGTTTATATCTCATTTGTTAAAAAATGTTAGAAAATTGCACGCGGATTTAGGAAATTAAAAATATAGATAACTTTTTTTAACTGAATATTGTTTTGTTAAATAGGTTATACCACTAGGTATCAAGGTCACAGCTTACTCGGTTGTCAATGTATATGTCAAAAAATATATTAATCACGTGAACATAATTTCGCGAGGCAGTATTTTTTAAAAAAAAAAAACAATTTTAATTCGAAATCCGAATCTGTTATGAAACTCTGTAATTAAATTTTACGAAACTAAGTGCATTGAAAAAGTTATGGTTTCATTATCTAACTTATAAACACCCTTAATTTGAACAATAGAGCACTTACTTCTATTTCCGCAAAAAGCCACAAAACTAAATAAATTTCAAAGTAAACTTATTTAAAATGAATCGTTTAAAGACTAATATAAATATCATAATGATATAATACAACGTGTACTGCTTATAATGTGTTCACATAAAAAAATATATTATATATAAAGGTTCTCGTGAACTTTCAGGCTCCTTTAAGTACAAAAGATAAACAGGTGACAAAAGAAAAGGTCGCTCTACAATTCCTTTTCTCATACTGCCGTTTTGTGATGGGAAAGATTCATTGACTCTAGTTCACTAGAAGATATTGATAAGGGTATGACCTCAGTTGTGGCTCAGTTATATATTGTGTGGGGTCAACTTTGTTTGCATATTCTTTCCTCTCAGAATATATTTTATATACTTCCGGCGAGGGTTTGGTTAAATTGTCTGAAAGAAACGAATTTTAGTTGTGATTAAATTCTTAACTTCTAATTAGCTTCACATTCTTTGTTGCATTCAAATATCTCTTACATATTTAAAGCCCTAAACTGTGCATTGTGTTAGACCTTATAAATATAGTAACAACGTGCAAAATTGCGATCATTTTGTTCTTTTATAAGCAATATATATTTTTTTATATTTTTTGGTTGGTGGCAGATCTAAACGCCCACAATATATAATAAAAATATAGTATATTTTTTATATTACTTCATTTGCGTGGAAATCAGTGTATCACAAAGTTACAATCGCGTAAATCCCAATAGAAGAAATAACTTCTAAAATAACATAAAGTTTTTCATTGAAATTTCCTTCACAAAAGTAATTATTGTCAGTTAACCATAAGATATAGACACAAGCTTATCACTTTTTGTAGTATTTTTGTAGGTCTACAATTCTTTAAAATATTAATTTTAGTGTATATCTGCTGAAAAAGACATATTTAGAAAACCTAAAAATATGAACGTAGCGGGATAAGAACCCGCGCCTCTTGAAAACCGTTCAAGCGCTATTGATTGTATTCGTACGTGTAGGGTTTAAATCGCCACCAGCGTATAACCAGATACTTTCCAACCGCGCTACAAAGTTATTAGCTATATTAAGCTATTTAATTTTTCGGTATCACTCTCTTTCTCATTACATTGCGTTGCGTTGAATAGTTGATCTCAACAGCACACTGTGTCTTATAAGACCAGAAAAATAATTTAAGTATCCATTATCATTCCTCCGCTTGGGATTCGAGCCCACAACCAATCCCTACTGCGCCACGATGACCCCAACTACTTAATATAAATCAGCAAAAAATATATAATTTAAACACTATTAAATTTTTCATTGTATACGGAACACTAAATTGAAGTCCATTAGTACAATAGCGGGTCACCGATTGTTGTGGAGCGAACTTCAGAAATACACTAAAAATGAATTGGAAACTATCGGCTTTAAACGAGGTCGAGCAATTAATCATACTTGTACTATTATAGCCATTATATGTTGCTTCCATAGTCACGATAGTAGATACCTGCTTTTCATTAGCTTTTTATTATACTTTATCGGACAGGTAATTTTATTTTGATATGTTTGTCAAACGACGTTGACGTTGACGTTGACGTTGTAACTGCGATGGTTGTGAGAACAATTTTCTTTAGCTTAAGTGTTTCTTTGGTTTGGTTCGAGTATTAGTTGGTAAATAAAAATTGCCACAATGGTCCATCTTTCTTAACTGAACGGAGAAAACATCTATATATTATTAATATTAATATTTCTATGAGAGGAAGTCTATTGCTTAAGTGTTTATTTGGTTTGGTTACACAAAATTCATCGTAAGTTTCTAAATAGGTATTAATTGGTAAATAAAAATCGCCTCAATGATCCATTTAGATTAACTGAACTGAGAAAACATCTATATATTATTGAAATAGATATGTCTATAAGAGGAAGTCTATTTCACGATACACTTTCATGTCTAATTATGAACGGAAAACACCAATACTCTATAAAAAAAATTCAAATCAGCTCTACATATACAAGCTACTACATATTCAAGTTGCAATCTAAAGTTAGAGTATCTATCCAATAATCTGCTAGATTATCTCTCAGAAACACGACGAGGTACCATATATTAATCTGAAGACAATTTGGAAGACGATTTGCTGCAGCCGTTAGTCATACCTTGTCGTGATGTTGCTTCACGTGTATCAGACGAAGTGCCTGACGCTAGGAGAATTTAGTATACTGTTATAAGCTACGACTATGTTGACTGATTGATGTATGAGGAAATGCTTGGGGTTTCATATTTAGTGAGGTTAATAGGGGAGAGTACCGGAAATTGGCTGCTTTTCGTACTTTTTAATATAATTCGAAGCCACTAATTGTAGTCAATTCTACAACAGTTTACGTTGGCTTGCTTTTGTAGTTTCAGTTAAAAGAAGAATAACATTCAAGTCTATTTTATTCCTAATTCTTTCTTCTAAAGTGAAAGTATGGAAATAGATGGAAATTTTATTTATATTATAATATAAATACAAACCAAAGCATAAATTGAAAATATTCACAAATAATTACAGATTATTATTTATGAAAATTGCCCACTGTATTTTATTTATTTTATATTATTTTACTGAGTTAAATGAGCAAATGGATTTTTTATAAATTCTAGATGGAGTTTGATATTCTAAAAATAACAAGTTAGTCTTTTTTACAACTCTAGAATTTTACAACGCAACAGTCAAAAACTGCCAACTGACAGTCCATGTTTTGTGCTACGAAAAAAAATGAACGGATGTTAACAAATGTATGTCAAATGGAAGTCGCTAACTGGAAGCTCGTGGAAATTACATTTTTGGAATACCGCCGTTTAACTTATGCTCTGGAGCTTAAACCTTCACCGAATTGGAAAAAGAGGTTTTATGTTGAGATTTTTTCGGTTCCGTATACTGAAGTACCGTTGTGGTAATATTATTGCGTTCGCGCTTTTATGGCTTGATTATTTGCAATAGATGTCTATAAAAGAACCTCTATTATATCTACGCAAAATTTTGTTTCTAATGTAAGGCAAAAAAGGTGATAATCCACTCAACTGTTCCCTTAACAACAGTTTATAGAAAAATAGTGTAAAATATTGGAGCGTATTTGAAAATTTTTTTACCATTACAGATATTATTACAGGCCATCGCAGCGCAGTGGGACAACGTTTGCCTATAAACGTGATAGGTTGTGGATTTCATTTCTACTCAGAGCAATTATTATTTTCTCCTTTCTCCTCTTAGGCAAGACACAGCGCGGCGTTAAGTTCAGCCACCTAACATAAAATGTCTCGAATTCGGGTGTAATGAGAACAACGGTGTACCTTGATACTTTACGGGAAATAGCTTGAGACTGAAAAATAAATATATTATGGTATAAAAATGTAGTAAAATTAAATTCTCTCCTTAAAACAGTTACTGTTTCTAAATCCCTTCACGAGCTTTGCATAAAATACTTGCGACGAAACTATTAGCATAGTTATTTCCTGGTCACAGCTAAGACTCTAAAACACCGCTGATAGCTGTTATGCAGCTTATTTTAAAGTAAATTTGTTTTTGTTTTAATATAAAAGCTCTTGAAAAGGGTAAATTGTGTTTGGTTTACTAATACTCTGCGTTATCGATGGAGATATGGCTTATTGGAAAACTTTAATTACGCAGTAAATTTTTAAATAAGTGATGGTTGTAGGTTCAATCTCCTGTAGGAATATTTATATTTTTCGTTTCTTCTGTGTAGTTAAATAAAACGAGATGGTCAGAACTGCTATCTTACACGCTATATATATAGATGGGTGAATGGAATTAAAAATATATATACAGAGAAAGAGAGAGAGATAAGAAGAATAGTTCAGCTACTTTTTAGTTTAATATATTTGAGATATTAAACAAAAACTTTATATAAATATAAACATAACAAAATTTGAAATCGTATTTAGTGTAAATCCATAAGCTTTGATGATAAAGCATTTATAAATATATTTGGTTTTAATAATAATATACAATCTTACTTTTGATCAGAATTCTAGATTTCGATTCCAAACTTTGCAAACTCTACGTTTTCGTAAAAGTCTTCAGTTTGCCTACAGTTAGCTTACTTGTTAAGCTGGTAATTGTGAGTTGAAATCTGGAAAATAAAAATGTAAATATATGTACAGTTGCTAAGATATATTGTAAAGAGAAAATAAAGAGGTACTATAAAAGTGATTCGTCACTATTAAAATGAACCAATGACAACCGGATTTGACTCTTAGGAGGGATTCCTTCAGTCCCTCGAATACATTTACTAGAGAGGGCTCTTCTAATCCTCCTTTGTATAACTTCTTGCATAATATAATAGTGTGTACTTACTTTAAAACTTCAAAAAAGTAAAAAATCACTTAAAGCAAAAAAGGACTCGGACGCCACATTTCCGTTACGCTTTTATTAGTGATAAAAAAAACTACTCAAGATATTGTGTATTGATTGAGTGGCGGAGCAAAACATAGCACTGTCTTACTAAATCGTTTTAATCCCACAATCAATGTCTGTTCAATTAGTCTGATTCACTGCGTCGTGATGACGTCATACTTCTAAACTATAGTCTAATATAAACTTTACCAAATATTATAATATTAACAGAGAAATGATAAAATTGTTACACTTTGTGATTTTAATCGGATTGTTACAAATATATTTTTTAAGATAATGAAATTAAATATCGTTTCCAAAAATCGTATCGTTTGGCGGTCTCTCTCTCTCTCCCTCTGATGTTAGAAATAAAGCGTAAAGCTAAAAAAAGAGAAGTATTATGTGAAAACCTTTTTTGAATATACTGCTAGGAATCAAATCTATAACTATCAGGGTATTAACACACCCTTACCAGCCACACCAAACTAATGGCTAATTACAAAAATCCATTAAAACCACTTAAGTTTAATACGATAATTGGGAGTTTGCTAATTTGAATTAGAATCCAACTGCTTCCAAGACGGCAATTACACGACGCATGAATATGCATTACACAGAGATTTCCTTTCAATGCGAGCTCTACCTCTATATAGTTATACTACTAATGTCGGATTATATATTTAGTACTAATGATATATTTGGTACTAATGTCAGATTTACAGTAGATAGATACACAGAAACATTGTGCTCTATGTTTTCTGCCCTGATTTTGGACATTGTGTGTTGAGTGGCAAACTTTCATCTCTAAATATATTCATTCCTCTAAGTAGGAATCGAACCTGTAATCGATCGCATTTACAATCAGACGCAGTCCACAATCGTCTCAAGCAATTTTTGAGACTTGAAAAATATAATAAGTATATCCATATGTTGTGCATCGTATATATAACTTTTTATAAAGATTTTTTAATTTAAAAAAGACATATTAAGAAAACGTATAAAAATTCGAACGCAGCGGGATTTGAACCCGTGCCTCTTAAAAAACCGTTCAAGCGCTCTGACCGCTAAGCCATACGTTATACATCCAGCTACTTTGAAATTCTTATACGCTTATTACAACTTTTTTTAATTTGTTGGTGAAGTTAAAAGCGCTGTGTACAATTACAATATCCTTTCAATATTAATCCTTTAGCATAAAACCATAGTTAAAGAGAGGCTTCCTTAAGAGAAATCTCGCGTCTAAATTATACGAGTTACTTTTTTCTCCATTATCTCAGTCCTGTCCTTAAAAAAGCCAAAATATAAACAAAAACCTAGCAAAGTCACGTACCAAAATAGTATTGTAAATAATCCTTGTCTTTACCTAATTTGAATATGACGAAGCAAGAGCTTAGACAAAAGTTGAATCGTGGATATTCAGAGCATATGAAATATGTAATTAAATAATTCTACAATCAAGTTTTATATCACGTTAGTTTGGAGTTTTCCGCTAATCCAGACGCGTGAGTGCGAGAAAGTTGGTCTTTGTACGGCAACAGATGGTTCTACACTTTTAGGCTTATTGTCGTGTTGGAATGGCAAATATGAGATATGTTTGTAAGGATTTAATACATCGATTGTGGCTTTGGGAGAATATTTTTATATATACATATAATAAAAATGTAAATAATCGCTGTCTGTTGACAAAAGATATGCGAATTGTCAGCATTCATCAATGTAATAGATCCCAAAATAACGTATTGTAATTTTATCCTATTTGTCTGTGTGTTCGTGCACGCTAATCTCAAAAATGGCTAAGCCGATTGAAATGCAGTTTTGACTATTGTATTTTAAAACACGTTATTTTATTTAAATCGTTTCACAAATAAAAAAGTTACAACAGTTTGAATTACACACTTAGGTAAAGATTGTGATGAAGTGGGAACGTAAAGCTAAAAAAGAAAAATATGTATAGAAATAGTTATATGCTTATATAGACATTCCATCGTGACAAATTGCTACAGCGTCTGACTGTATACGTTGTGAATTCAATCCCCACTCGGGGGAGTATTTAAATTATTTTTAGTTCCTCGTTTTGGTAAGATAAAACACTCCATTAAGCTTCGCCAATCAACAGGTATTATCTCGAATTCAGTGTCTTGACACTAGACTTCTTGTTACCCTGCGAATAATAAAATATTGTATTTTTACGGTTATATAAGATTAAAATCTAAATTTATAATTTTCTACGGATATGGTTACAAAGTACAGTATTGAATTTCGCATCCTGACATGCATTAAAAACTTTATCATATTCATTATTGGCTCAGTAGTTTAAACATTGTCCTGTTTAATTACTTTTATTCTATTTATTTACATATAATATTTGATGCAATTAATTTGTGTGGCTATTCACGATGGTTGTAGAGTTGTAGTTCAATTTACAGTCAAGATGTTTATAAGACAAAGTACTACAGTAGATTTTTAAACTAAAGATTTAGTACCTATTACAGGAGGAAAATATAATTTTCCCAAGTGAGGATCGAACCTACGACCATCGTGTAAACAGTCACAACCTGTGAAGAAGAAGAAGAAGAAGAAGAAACGCCAAGAAGGTGTCCATTCTCATTATAGATAAGAAATGATAGTTATAATAATATATATTTATTAGTTCAATATTGTACTTTCATTATTTTCAATAGATAACATGAATTATAGGTAAGTCTAATTGAAATTACAACATTATCTTTGTGATCTTCCACGATATACTATAATTATTTGCAGTAACTATTGACCGTAAATAGCCTTTTTATTTATATTATCCGTTGCGTACAGAAAGAGAGAGAGTCTGAGAAGAAAACAACTCTATTCTCCTCTTTTCACCTTAAATTTGATACTTATGTATAACAAATTATCTATCAATCATTAATTTGACTCTAAAACATTTGCTAATACTTGCATATTTTTTTTAATAGTTCTAAACATAAAACGAAAAATATTTCTTGTAGAAATTTCGGAAAATTCTCCTTAGTGTTTACTATCCCCAAGGTACCTACATTCTTAGCAACTTAGTTACGTTAAAGCGTTATTCCTTCAATAAATATTATATAGTTGAAGCAAAAGTGATCGGTAATAGACCTTTGTAGGAGGAGACCCCAGTAGACCTTCTTGAACATAGTATGCAGGGTCCTTAGCGTTTGGTGCTCCATTCTCTCCGATAATCACGCTAGTTGCTGATCATTAAAGCAGGCATATGTAAATATTGTAATTAGAGAGATTTTCTGTCAGGATTTTGCACCTCACTTACCTCCCATTAGGCTGAGAGGCTCTTGTACAATATATGTATACTAAGAGGTATGGCTTCTAAACATGTTTTTTTTAATTTTATATAGAATTTCAGTATTGTAAAATATGGTCAGTCACAAAATGGGAGTGAATAAAAGAAGCAGACGTGAATTGGCACTTAACGCACTTTAATATATGGAGGAAATTTATCGATATCGAGAGCCATTACGCTTGAAGCCTATTCATTGGAACTCATTTTATTATGTAGTTTATAACAACATGTACAGACATATGAAAAATATATATATGTAATGTAATTGTAGATATGTTTGTTTGTTTTTTATAAGTAATATCTTAGTGTCAATGTTTTGACGTGTTCGTTATGGCAGAGGTTGCCAAATTAGTCTTCTTAAAGAAAATTAAAGAAAATTTATAACTAGATATTAGCGGGACTGTCTTTTAAAAAAATCTACATATAAGGCTTAATGCAAAAATGCTATACATACTATAAATTAAACTATATTATTTCGGTTTAAATATTACCTTTTTTTCCTCATTTCTGATACATACATATTTTAAATATCATTAAAGTTATTAACATTTTTTCTTTACTAAAATATTATAAAGTATCGTAACGTAACATGAAGTATATTTCTATATAAACATGTTAGCAGCCTCACGATTTTTCCCACATAGCAGGATAATCAGAAATAAATTTAGTGTCAAGACACTTCGTTCTTTACTTTCCGCCATAAATCGAGACATTGCGTGCTGAATGGCGGAACTCAACGCCTCCCTTTTCTCTATCAAAATAGTGGAATTATAATATATATATAAACATAATTATTCCTCCGAGTGTGTACTTTGACCATCATATTTTCTCTTGCTTTCTGTTAGTCTCCTTTCACTCACTTCTTCTTATTCTTACTGACTCTCTATATCCCTACTATACGAGCTGGATCCCACGTAGACACAACTCTACTGAAAATTCGTAAAAATGCCTTTTTGCGAAAACTTCGAGCAGTGTACTCAAGTAAAGTAGACGGCCTTAGGTAGTAATTGTTATATTGTTTTAATGACCAAAAACCCATTGTTTGGTTTTGTGCAGCTTTAGCGTTTTAATTTCGCGCTTTCCGTGCAGTGTTTTTAATTTAATTAATTTTATTTGGAATTGTGAAAATTTCAATTGCAATTATGTTAATGAGAGGCCGCTATAAAGTTGTATGGGCAATTTTGTTATAATAATACAGTGCATAATATAATTAACGCGCTTCATTTTAATTTACTTCAGTATGAAAGTTTTAGTTTTTGGAGCTAGTGTATGAAGTGGAAATGGATAATATTATTTTTAGAACTAACGAACTCAATAATGGCTGGTTCGAACGATTTGGCTAATTTCAATTACAAAATTTATTTATAAGACCAAGTAAGGTTGAAAAGGTTTAAAAACATAAAGAAATTTGCATGAAAATAGTAAAAAGAGAATTTTTAATTTACCATACAAGATGCGCGCACCTATCAAGCAGGATGCTGTAAATTAAATATTAAGCAAGACTAGACTAAAATTAGCGTAGACTGTGGAATATTAAAAGACTTAGCGTAAGTAAAATTAGGCCCTTTGATTATTTCCACGCTCTGGTAAAACAAGGCAATGTTTTGATTTCAGGTGAAAAATAGAGAACTTAGTCTAGTCATACTGCGTTGAGTCACAGCATTCAAAATAATGTAAGTAAAACATTTTAGCCTAAAACAGTCCCATTTTAAACAACATCTAACATATTTCACATACACAGCTTACGTATTCGCTCATTGAATAGCCCGAGGCTATGCGACGTACATGAATATTGATATAACGACTCTAGCTCAATCAAGCGCATGTTTCTACAGCCTCTTAATATCCCACAGCTGGACCAAATGTCATTTACATATTGAGATTTCTGTCATCCTCGGCTCCTTTGGTCACTATTTTCAGATTATAACGAATACCAGTGTAGACAGAGAGACATCTAGTGTTAAGTTATACCGTTCCTGCTTTTCTGTCCAATATTGAGAATTTATTTTTGGAATGGCGTAACTAAATGCTGCAGTTTGTATTAATGGAGCTGGAATTTAAATTGTTTTTATAATATAATCACTCTCCTAAGTGGAAATTGAATCGATAATCGCCGCGTTTACAGTCAAACACTGCCTCACTGATACACAACGGCTTTTTGTGTGTTATTCAGAAAAAAAAATTAAAAACGTAGTAAAAGTGTACAATAGTATCTTCATTTTAGGATTTTTGTACATATCTTGGAATCTTGCTTGTAAAAACACGTGTATAAGCTGAAATGTGTTAGTGGCTGAATCACTAATTTTTTAATGGAAAAATTAGTACTCATGTAGTAACATAATTAGTTAATCTCTTAATCAATGTCTGACAGCATAATGTATAATTTCTAAGAGCTTTACCTTTAGCTTTCTAGCTACATTCTGGTGAAAAGCGAATAAATATATAATACGTAAAAAAGTATTACTTATTTAGTAATAAAGTGCTTAATTAGTGTTCCATATATAACGCAACATACGCTCTTAAAAGTTAATTATTTTGCTCATTGTTGTAAATGAATGAAAATACATTTCTAGCTAGTTTTCAGTTCAGAATACATCCAAACATACATATATGTATACATGCTAACTTAAATAAATAGAAAACGAGAAAAGTGTATAAATAAATGAAGAGAGAAAAAAATATATAAAGAGTTAAAAATATACAATAACGTTAGATGTTATTTTTAAGACGACACTTGAATATATCAAGGGATGATGACTGCCTAACAAGACGCAGAGCTCAATCCATAACTTTACTGTATTTACCATGAAATTCACTTTTACACTTAGTAGAATGCGGTACTTCCAAAACATCATACCTTGGCCGGAGATGGAAAGATTGAGATTGTAATGTAAATCTCTCTTTGAGGTATGATGAAGTTGAAGGTTTATACAGAATAGAGTACAAGGAGATAAGTAACTCGATATTGAGAAATATGATCTTACTTTCTCAGATCATAAATCAACCTTTTTATTAAATTGACGTTCAAGTTTATTCAGTAATTGCTGTAACAAGTCCATTTGACAGGAATCTGCTTAGTCTAGTATGAGTAAAAAGAGACTAGGTCGATCAACTTTTAGTTTTGAACGGCAAAAGGGTTTTCATCTTTTTACCCTCCCGGTAGCAGAAAATGTGTTATGGTCTAATTCAGATATTTGAGGAACCCATATAAGAGAACTATCTGTCCTGATACCAAGACTCTTCACAATAATACTGAATTCCTCTTGCAATTATCAAGCATTAATGAGAAAGAAAAATGGAGTAATTTAGTTTGGAAAGTTGCTATAATATAACGACTTGCTGGGATGCCACATAAGTTGATCCAGGTATTAATAATATTTAACTTAAATATGACTTTATGGAAGTAGCAACATTATCAACCAGAGTATCCGTGTAAATCTGCAAATCGTCAGCGCAATTATGATAGGACTTATGACAGTAAAGAAGTAACGGAATTTATAAATATGTGAAAAGGAAAGGAGAAGTACACTACTTTTAAGGTACCCCGGCACTGACATTGTAGGATGAGTACTGTTTGTCATGAATGCTTTGACACGCAACGAAATGCATTGTTCAAGTTCTGTCAGGTAAGAAATATAAGCCCATAAAAGCTTAAAAAATAAATTGAATATAAATTCAATTATACACAATTAAAGATTTATTTCCACAAATTAGTTTACTTTTTCACTGATTTTACTGAAATTATAAACTGATACATATTTTTTATTCTTTTTCATTAATATAGGAATTTTATTTCATATATTTATTACTTGAAGCGATATATGAATAGCATATCATTGCGATTAAGCACTATGACCGTATACGAAATTGTCTATATTTAACTAGTTTGTATTTTAATCGGTGATTTCAAATGCAAATGCTAGAAAATTAGGTTACGCGGGTAACGCATAGCTGATAAGCTTATTGGAAACAGTTCTATTGTTTTGCTTATTTTATATGCAATTTTTTTTTAGTTTTACGCTTTTTCAGTTGCAGAGAGAATCTTGTGTCAAGACACTCTGTTTTCAACTTTACGGCAGAATTTGAGACTATGCGTGTTGAATAGCGAAACTCAATACTGCGATATATCTTACCATTGCAGAGAAATTAAGATAATTTAAATATAATCATTACATAAGAGTAAGAATCATATCCACAAATAATGCACCACTGCACCACGATAGCTAATATACACAATGGGTCTTCTCTCTCACCCTGGGTGGGATAGGGTACACTCTGACCGTAGTTTTCTACTCAGCTAGTGTATTCCTTTGAGGTTAGCTGGCGAGAGCGTGCGGTACGGCCTGCGCTGCGTACGTCAAGTGTGGCCTGACGTAAGTTTTATACAGCGCGGCTCTGGAACGGAGTGGAAGTCTTGAGCAAATAATCGACCGAAGGAAGTAAAGTGCAATTTTGGCATTATTACATGCTTTCTTGATGTTAGGTATTATCAAGTTAGGGGGCAAAGCTTAGTGAGGCGTCACTATGGTAGGTATGATATAAATATCTGATGGGGAGCTACTGCAGAGAGTCAGCATACAGCTCACTTTTCGCGCCACGCTCGGTAGTGTTGAGAACAATGAGAAAAGAAACTCCTTAGCATGCCATGGAATCACAAACACGGGTTACTATAGAGATGCAGACATAGAAGCTTGGAGCAGTGTCTGGGACTTGCGACACAAGTATAATGTGCATTTTAAAGAGATCCCTCATCTCTTTAAAATGCACATTACACCTTGCCTCTCCCAACTTAACCAAATTTGAAAAAAATATACCTGCTAGAAATGAGATAATAACAGTTCTAGACATATTGTAGTTAGCTATCATATGTATTCATATTTAATTGTACATAATTAGATTTACAGTATAACTAATAATAATAGAAAAAGTTACAATTCTATTTTCGTCAAATCGTGGCACAGTGGGGCAGCGTCTGATTTTAATAGGTAAAAGATTTACCGTTCTGCTAAGTCGACGCGGCGAAATCGCGGCGTTGAGTTACGGTTGTGGCCACACAACGCGCAATATCTTGAATTCGTGCGGAAAGTGGAAAATGTAATGTCTAAGGTCTTTCTGCCAATTCTGCTATCCAGGACAAAAGAAAAGAGTGACGCGGAAGAAAATAATGGTTAGCCATGCAAAAATAACTCACGTTATAAAATTATAATAGTGGTTTTAAAATAAGTACGTAAAGTTTTGATTGCTTTATAAATATTATAAATATAAATTATCTTATAAAATTCTATCTACAGTAAATTATAGTTTCTAACGCTCGGAACTGTTTAACAGCATGTAAGAGTAACTGCATTTGCTTGAATTCGCGATTGGTTGTGGATTCGATTCTCAGTTGGTGAAATAATAGTGATTAAATTTAATTTTTTTTCCGCTCTGGCGAACAAGACTCAACGTATAATATTTCAAATTCGAGAACGGAGCGTCTTGACAGTAGAATTTCAGGAAAAAGCGAGAAGCTACAAAAAAGGGACTGTTTTTTCAATGTCCGATAAGTGAACTTACTAGATGTATATGAACGCGATTTCTTTATTGTAATAAATCTATATTACATACTATATCTCCCAGTTAGGGATAAATATTATTAGGAAAAATTATATCAAATACATGTTCAACTAAAGTAATCACCTATTCTAAAAATAATGTAACAGATTGTAACAGATTTATTATCTTCATTCTCATTCTCATATCCTTGCTCTTGTAAAACAAAGCACGGCGTTGAGTTCCATCACTTAGCACGAGCGAAGAAATTGAAAGCAGCAGATTTAAAAAAAATGTCATTACCCTGTGGTCGTCTCGGCAAAGAAATCAGGTCCATAACATGATATTATATTTTCAACCAACATTTCACACGTGTGCAAATAAAAAAAATGGATTTATGACCGGAACTTGCGACCCATGTGTAGGCTTAAGGCCCCTTTAAAATGCATTAACACTCGCCTCTACTATCCGAGCTCCTCTCTGTACTAAATCTAAAATTTGAAAAGATCCTACTAATGCCTCTTTCGAAATACCTGCTAGAAACGAACTGATGGTAGTTCTGGACAGGCCGAGATCTTTTAATATGTTATAGAGAGGTTTCGCTGTTGTACCTGTTGTTATAATAAAAACATGTTAAGCCAGACATTTCTTTTAAAAAACACTAAGGTAAGTGAGACCCAACTCACACATAGTATGCACATAAAGTTAGCCACTTCCACCGCCTGCACTGTTTATAAGAAAACTTTAATGAAACTTGTATAGCAAACGTATTATATGTACGTAACAAAAACATTTTAAACTTTCCCCTCACTACGTGCATTGGCTCTATCGAGAATGGCGTTTTCTTTTTAAAAGCTTATACAAAGTAGATTTTGTTTGGTTATTTCATTATAACTACATATTACAGTGTGGAATTTGTTCAGTTAATATATAGATTATGGGATTTGTTTTATAACTTTTAAAATATTAATTTTATACAAGTGACCCGCTCGCAGCTTTGTCTGTATAATCTATATTCCTACACGCTAAACTATTAATTTTTTTAGCCTGCCCGCGTTCGTATCACAAACTTAGCTTAATTTTATAATTTAAATTGTTGTAACTTTTTTATTTATTATTGAAAATTAATAAAGACTAGATGTTAAGGAAAGTTTTCTTAAAATATAATTGGTACAATTATATTTAAATAGATTTAGCCTTTTCTGAGATAAGCATGCACAAACAC
Source organism: Podotricha telesiphe (assembly GCA_038994665.1). Lineage (NCBI taxonomy): Eukaryota > Metazoa > Arthropoda > Insecta > Lepidoptera > Nymphalidae > Podotricha > Podotricha telesiphe. Next base: position 442,842 of record JAOYRR010000330.1, read on the forward strand.
AGAAACAAACAGATAAACAGACATACAGAAAGGACAATTATAAACTACTGTTTTGAGTTCTACATTGATAAATGTTTGATACGACCAAAAATTTTTTTTTTCATATACTTAATATATACAGTCAGCGATTAGTTACATTTTTATTATATGAATAGACCTAGATATAGATTTGTAAAGGTAAAGGGACAACATGTGTTTGGCAGAGAAATCTATGATAGAGATGAAAAGTGCTCTTAGCTCAAGTTATAAATTTTAATTATATTATTATCTTGACTAATCAAATGCAGTGTTGATTCCACTACTTGACACGCCACGTCTCAAATGCAAGCGGGTGACCGAAGAATGGAGAGTCTTCACATCAAGCTTTCTCCTAATCTAACCAGCTATGCTGAAATAAACAGGACACATTGGAGGAAACGTATCAAAACATAACAAAAGTATCCAAATATCACTAAATTCACGAAAAAATAAATTTTATACATATAGTGTTATCAATTCACTATACTCTATAGACTTACATACATTTTGAATTCAATGTTGAACATAAATAAGAAATTGATTATTCTTAGGATAGGATGTAAAATGCGCACTTTGCCTTACCCACAGGTTTGGTAGCCGAATGATTAATGCATTCAATACATAGAAAATAAACGGTCGGACCTTCGAATAATGGTATTAGAATGAGAGCAGCGAAGAGTTCCTGGGAAATTCGTTTAAGATTGCGTTTATCTCGCGTATGTTTCATAATAGTGATGATAAAAATTGATATGTCACTATTTTCTCTCTTTTTACTGAGTTTTCTAAATGTAAAAATACTTGTGAATATGTAAAAGACATATTTAGGAAACGTATAAAATTTTTTACAGCGTGTGATTTGAACCCGCGCCTCTTGAAAACCGTTCAAGCGCTCTGACCGCTAAGCCATGCGATCAAAAATGTAAAAAAATACTTGTGAATTTATTTTTATTCGGTATTTGATTGCCTGAAAACCTTATTTTTGTATCTGTTTTGACAAAACGCAGCAGTAACTTTTCCTAATGTGAAACTAAGTGTACATATCCAAAGAAATATATGTTAAAACTAATGCAAGCCAAGTTCTTAGCTTCACAAGTATATTGACGCTTCCCAAAAAAACATTTAATTTGGACGTCGATATCTAATATTCGAGCATAAGCATTTAATCCTCAGATTCTCGATTGAATTTCCTATAAATTAACGTATGAGATATTGCACACATATTTGACAAAATTCCAGTGGAAATGGTATCGATTCCAGGAAAGGTGAAACCAAATGAATGTATATTGTCTAATATACTTATAATAATCAATTCAACACAATACAAATAACGTCCTTGAACACTGATAAGCTTCTCAAATGTTCCTTGCGTTCCGTTCAACTTGAAGTAATATTTTGTTTTGTAATTTTACATTGATAATTACAAAGCAATCATATTATCACAAAAATATCAGATTGCCTTTAGTTAGGTGAAACTTTTTTCAAATGTAATAAATGAAATGTATAAATTATATTTTGTAAATTTATTATGCTCTTGTGGGGCGGGCGTGTCTTGTAGGGCATGTCTTGTTGAATAATTTAGTTGTAGATGGTTTAAAGTTAAAATATAAATTCAGTTTTATATAAATTTGACAGTACTCCAGAAGACTCCTTGAAATATATAGTTTTTATTTTAATTTATGGTCTAAAATGCTGCAACAAAAATAAAAAAAAAATGTTAAGAACCAAAATTCGACTAAGTAACTTCGTTAATTCAGTTACATAACATGAATAAAATTCAAAAACCAGCATCATTCTTTTTTCCGCTATCAATTTTCCGCACAAAATCGAGTTATTATATGTGGTCTGGCGGAACTAAACGCAGGGCTTTGTCTTACTTGTAGAATAAAAACAAGCTAATAATATTAAATAATGTTTTACCTGAAAATATCTTCGTCTAACAACAACTTTGTTAAAGAAAACAAAGAAATCCAAGGCGTAAGAGGGACTAAGACCGTTGTATGAAAATTCCACCCTCTTTGTGTAAGTCCGCGATATAATAAAGTGGCTTTATTGACTCAACGTGTACACGCTCTGTAATAATCGCTTGATTTATTAAGGCAAATTACATACCGTAAAAATTTACCTTTTTTGTTGAAATTAGTAAATTGTACCACATATTTGTATTCAATTATGTAGGAAAATGTGAAAAATGTTTGTGTTATAATATTTTTGTTCCTTTGTTACGATTTTAACTAACCATGTGGTCAGGCTTAACTTAATTTGGCGGTGAATGCAGAATTTTTCGTTTTTTTTTATGTAGTTTTATATATTTTATATGAAGATTGCATCGACTAATGACGCGTCATTTGTAAGTAGTGTTCTAATCACGATTGTCAATAGATTATTTATTGTTAGGGAGACAAGTTCTAACAATGGAAACGAGTGTGAGTGCCAGACGAGCCTACACTTGGGTCGAATCCCCGGCATTGCTCTAAGTTCCTCTTTCTGAAACACGAAGGGCCCAGCACGCACAAGGGTACAGGGACGGACGCAGGGATAATTATATTCAAATTATTCAAATTTTCATGCTCTAGTAATAATAAGTGTGAAATTGCGTTCCGCTATACAACACACTGTTTTGAAAGTCTGTCTTCTTATATAAGGGAGATGCCTGTACCTAAAAACATGATGATAGAGAGTAAATAATACCTGTAAGTATCTATACACTCTTTGGTAGACACTTATAACATCGAAGACCATTTGTCGCGTGAACTTGACGCACCATTAATCACGACTCAACTGATATTGATAATCTTTTGAAAAACAAACTTGAAAGCCTTCATCCAAACGTGACTTTGAGTATACTGTTGTAATTACTTTGATCGTTAAATTTTGTGAGGAAGACGGAAGGGAGAGCAAGTTAATGAAAAGTCTCCGCTCTCCATTTGCCACATATCTAGAGATTGTTAGTAATTCAGATTTAGTTTCAGATTTAGTGGCAGACACAAACTCTATGTTTAGCTTAAACAGAATGAGGAAAATTTTTAATAATAAATAAAAGACACCTACTTTAATTAATAATGTGAACATATTGTACTGCAAATAAAACTATTAGTGTTAAAAAAATATTTAAGTTCATTAGGCCCTATGATTGTTTCCGGCATCACATCATAACTAATTTTAATTTTATTATTTTGTCAAGAAAGTTTAATAGTTTTAAATATTTGCATGTACTCCTCGTATTAGGCATAGAGAATAAAAGAAAGAAAGTAATTGCCGTTCTACGGTAAATAAAAAAAAGAGATTTGAGTCGAATACATGTGTTTTGAGAATTCGACTCCATACAATGCCTAATAAGACCTTACAAGACCTAACAAGACCAAGGGTAATTTTTTTTTCAGCTTCACGCTTTTCCCGCATAGCTACCTTCTTTCACTACTTCACGCCAGAAATCAAGACATTGCTTGTTGAATGGCGAAACTCAACTTCGCACTTTTCTTAGGTACCAGAGTAGAGAAGAAAAATATATTTTTTTAATATTTCCATTAAGTAGAAATCGAAACCACAATCAATCGTATTTACAGTCAGATGCTGTGGCGCCGCCAGACGATGTCTGGAATGATGGAGAATTATGATTGTCCATTTCTAATATTAAAATAATTGCTTTTTACTAAATGCATATATGTACCAAAATAACATACTCGTAGTTTTTGCATTTTTAGTCTGCCTGTTTGTTCCGGATAGTTTCTGGAACGGCTGAATCGATTTTGACGAAATCTCTACTGGCAGATTGCTGACATAATGAGGAGTAACTTGAGCTTTTAGCTTTTATTTCAGAATTCCTCGCAGACAAACGCCCGGGCACAATTAGTATAAAATATAAACATTTCTTCATATTTGAACTGAACTGCACTGAACGTGAAAATCTCATTAACACGACAGCGTCTCTTACTACACCTGACTATCCAATCTTTGAATAATAACATACTTTTTGTACATATCATCCTCATAAAGTATTTCACATCAATATTCAGAGAAAACAATCCAAAGTTTCCGACAATGTTGAGAAAGCGTTTAATATTGATAACTGAACTTACAACTTACTTAACGCTTAAAGCTTACGTGGGCCGGAATCTCTAAGATAAACCTAACCTCATGACTTTATTAATAACTTGGCTAACTTTGCTAACTGTTCTGTTGGACTCGACCGGTCTTAATAGTACTATTGTTGATTGTAATGTGATTCGAGTTGTCTTGCAATGGAAATATATCTTAAGATAGATAACTTCCGGTTTGAATACTTGATAGGAGAAATTAAAGTGTTTTAAATACAAGTATAGCCCTGAGCGTAATTGGCACAGCACCTTGATAGTAGGGGATTCGTATTATAGCTCTCCGCATCGCTTTGGGTGAGAATTGCAAAACCAAATTGATATTTGACTAGAATTTCCCTGCTAATTCTGCAAGAGTAATGCAATTTGTTTAGCGTGTTGATTTCTTGAACCCATCTTAACCAGAGAATTTGGATTCATACCTCTCAGATACCCAATATATTATGAGTATTTATAAGTATCTGTCAGAAAGCCAAATATATATATATAAATAAATGTTTTATTTGTGAACATTTGAATATTTTTAGTTCTTCATATTTAATATAGGGATATACTCGTAAATAGCCCTACATATTTCCGATAACTTGTAAATTGTAATAAAATTAAGGCATTTTAAAATATGTCACTTTAATGGATATTTCCTAACAAATCATCAATCAAGAATCACAGCGTTTAATCTACGTCAGTTCGAACACATACGATATAATTTATGTATTCGATACATGGACAATTAACTGTCGTCTCCTGGGGTATCAGTGAATTTGTACCGAGGGTCGGTACTAATGCAGAATGTATTTGAAATGTAAATGTCGATTCGATTGGCATTATACTTTGGGATTACCCCAATTATAGCTGCAATAAATTCAATTTCTTGCAGAAGCGAGCTATTCGCGTAATCTATATTTAAGGCCCGAAAGAATCCTTAAGGCAAAAATTTAAGGAAAAAAATATATTGACAATTGCGTCTCAATATATATTTGATAATGTAATGTATGTAAAGAAAAATATTTATGATTTTACTAAAATCGGTGATGTGCATAATATGAATACTAAAAAAGGCTTAAACTTAAGGCGAACTCGTAATTATTTTATGGGATAATGTGTTTTTTACAATAGAATCCCAGGAAACGTCCGAAAATGCTTTATCACAATTTTAAAAAGTTGTGAAAAGACGTTTGTGTGTTAAATGTTATTACCTAATTAACGATTTTATAAATGATAACACGCCTTGGAAATAAAATGCTCGCTCCAGTCGATTTCAAAGGTATCATTGTCAATAATAAATATGTAAATTATAGTATTGAAAAAAAAGATATAGAACTCAGCGGGAGCTGAGTTTCTTGCGGCGGTTCTTCTCAGGTCTGAGGCATTAACTTTAGTAAATCATTGGTAAATTGTTTGACGTTAAAAAAATGAAGCATGTAACTTCTTATTTTGAATAAAATTCTTTGACTTTGATTTAGTAGACCAAGCGTAAGATCTCTAAAGTTCTCGATTTCTTCCTACACAATAGCAAAATGAATAAAACAATATTTCATACAACTGCACGCTTTTTCTTGTATTCAAAAAGAACTCAGTGTCAAGACACTCCTTTCTCTACTGTATCCAACCTTATTTTAAACATTGCGTATTGAGCGGTGGAATTCAACAACGCGCTTTGTCTTTAACCAGAGCAGGAAAATGAAAATTATTTAAATATAATCAATGCCTCGAGCGGGAATCGAACACAACCAATGCCTTTACTGTCAAACGCTATTCTGTCTATTGTACCACGTTGTTGTAATCCCCTTATAAGTGTTTAGTGACAAAATAAGAAATAAAAAATTTATTACTTGTACAATTGGCACTGCAGATTTTTTATTATTGATGATCGAGGTCTACTGCAAACTCCATCGGTATTGGCTCCAATAAATCAGAAAAAAACATTATTCTGTCTTACTTTTCTTTCTAGAAGATAAAAAGAAGGTAAAAAATACTATTATTAACGTGTTTAAAATGTCAATTTTCGTCTTTCCATTTGGAAATTAGAGAGTTGGTAACTAAGTTTAGTTCTAATGCAAGCATTGGCCCGATTTGTTCGAAGCTAATCTCAGTCAAAGAAGAGCTTACAAACGTTTGTTTGGACGTCTTTATCCAAATTAGTTTTCAAATCCCTTGAAATGCCATATTGGAGTTAGATTTTGAGGATTTATTCGTTTTAAATATAGATTTGTCTCAATAATATCGTTAAACAATTATTTTATAATTTATAAAAAAATCCTTTAATAATAAACATAATATCATCATATAAACATAATCTATTCGATCTATTCAGATCGTACTGAAGTTAAAAAAATAAATTTATTTCCACTAAAACTATTAAAAGGAAGTATAACGTTTGCCTTCTTAATAATATTAAATTAATATATCCCATAACAATCCAAACAACCTCTACCTACATTCATTGATTTATTTACTACGGCTGGGTTCACACTTGACATACCAACTACCTGTGTGTGCTTGGAGTCCGGGTCACGTCGGCTAAGTAATGGTCCACACCGGCAAGGGTGTGGGCCCCGGCAGGTGTTAGGCAGCTAGCCACTTGAGATCTTAGTGACTGGTTTGGTATACCATCATCACGTGGTATTGCTCACACAGCGGCTGCGATGCTCTGACCACCTTGCAGGTCTGTGACTGCGATTTCTCGCATGCCCGGAAGCACTGCGGCTGCATAGCTTTGACCACTGGTACCACTGCGGCTGCGATCCTTGGCCCTTTTTAAACGCTTTCTATGGCAAGAGTGACTGCTAACTAGCGAAAAGTCACTCTAAGTTAAAAGCGTTCTTTCCGTTCATTTATACATTGAAAAGTTATTTACAAAAGAAAATAAAGACAAATAACAATATTTCTCTGTATGTGTTGTGTTAAAAGAAAATATTCACAATATACTTAAAAAAATTAAGGAACACTACATTTGACGTTTATAAAACATGTTCCTGGCATAGATATGGCTCATGCGAATTAAATATTGTATGTCATTGAATTCGGACACGTGTGCAAATTTTCAACCATCATTTGTTTCGATGGCAAGAACTAAATGAAAATAGCGTTGCAATTATTTTCTATATTGATTGAGTTATAATGGTAAAGCTATTAAAACATGTCAAAAAATTTATAGGTAACAATACACAGTACTTAAACCAGTCGTTAATATTTAATTGCCAATGTTATACTTAACAAGCACTACCGACTTACAGCAAGAGCTATGTAACAGTTTTAAGTTTCACAAGCTGAAATTACAAAATTAAATAACACAAGCAAATTTTAGAGAGTTATAAAATTTAGAGCTTGTTTGTAGAGGGTTGCCTCGATGTGGACTCGGGACAAACTTGCAATACGTGTCCAGACTGAATAAGTTACTATGATATACGTATATACAGATATGCGATGTACAGACATATAATGTACAGACATTCATTTCACATTTGTATGTCTAATAAATGGATAAGTGGTGGAAATTGCAGATTTTTGCATTTCTACAAAGTGGAATTCACTTGGGAGTTTGTAAATGTTTACGAAGCGCTGTTTTAATTCTGTTTTGATCAATTTTAAGTGTGAATTAAAATTTAAAATTGTAGTAACTAAATATAATATGCTTTAATTTAATTATTTTTTATCCTCTTATAGACGTGCTACTAACTAATCTAGTAATTAAAACTTTGACTTGATTTCGACGCCAAAAAAATTGTACGTTCAAATCTTGCTATGAAGTCTTATCGGTATTTTTTTCAGCTTCACCCTTTTTACCTGCACAGCAGGGTTATCAGAGAGAACCTAGTGTCAAGACACTTCGTTCTCCACTTTCACCTAAATTCAAGACAGTGTGCGCTGAGTGTGCGGACCTTAACGCCGCGCTTTGTCGCCAGAATGGACCTTGTTTTCACCACAGAGGACAATTGAAAATTACTAAATTATGACCATTCCACGGAGTAGGAATCGAATTCAAGACCAATCGCGATTACAGTCAGACTATACCTTAATACACCATAATGGTTTCAAACTAGAATTCTATTTATAATATTGCTTGATTGAGTTATTATAAATTTTATTATTTTATTTTGTTATTATTATTATTTTTTAATGATATTAGAAGTATTAAACTTCAAAGTTTATAAAGCATGTTTATTTATTATAATTGGTCAAGTATATAAACTATGGATCCCCAGCGCATATATAATAATATTTTTTAAGTAAAAAAGAAATGTTTTACATTTTCACACTTAGGAAATTGAAAAACATATTTTTAGAAAACTTATAAAAATTCGAACGTAGCGGGATTTGAACGCTCAAGAATGGCTAAGTAGCGCGTATTCAAATCCTGCTGCGTTTAATTTTTTATATGTTCTTTAAAAATAGGTTTATCAAAAATAAATATATATATATTTTTCATATCAATGTTTGCGGAAGATATTCCGTATTTTGTGGATACAGAAAACTCAGTGTTACAATAGCCCGTCCTTTCATCTCTTCTCTTTTGGCCAATGATGGAACCGCAACACGGCACTTTGTCACTTACACTCCAGACGGCCTATTCTAATAATCTTAAGTGATTACAAAATTAGCAACACAAAAAAAATTGGTAAGGGCATCAAAGAACTTGTGAATGTCGTTAAAAAAATATACCAGTCCAGGCTAACACAAACATTTTACATTCTAACCATTTCCTCCAATAAAAGTTTAACCTATGATGATTTATATACTCAGACAATTGCTGATGATGACGTCAATCGTCTCATGACGTACTCGTTTTAGTTTCATGTGCAATATGAATAAGGATCATTTCAGTCATAATTTCATCTATATTATCATGTAACTGGTTTGTATGTAGGGTGTATGCTTTCACCATAGATAAAGCCTGTAAGATTATTTTGGTAGAAATTATTTTATAAAATTTATTCATAAACACACATAGCACAATACAGATTCTAGTTTCATCAATTTCCAAACATGGCTAATGAGTGCCGAAACTCAACACGGCACTTGATCTCACCAGACCGGTGCATAAAACTGCAAACTAAAACATTAAGCTGTGTAGTATATGCGCAAAAGCCTTAATTCCTAAATAAAAGGCTGAGGTCCTTATACAAGTTATTCAAATGCATAATTTACTCTGAATGACGATCGAATTTACAGTCAGACGCTGCCCCACTGCATTTCACCTACAAATATAATATTCAGCTTGCTCTTTTTTTCTTCCTGTACGCTTTTTCTCACATAGTAGAGAATCCAGAGAGGACCCTAGTGTCACGACACTCTATTCACCTCTATTCAAGATATTGTTTATTTGCCAGCTTATTTACCAGAATGTGAAAATTAAAATAATTTAAATATATTTATTTTCCTTAGTAAGGACGGAACCTATAATCATCATATTTACAGTAAGATGCAACAGGTCTGCGCCACGATAGCCTTTAATTATAATAATACACATCTCTAATATCCAGTGATATATAAAGTTATCAATTTAAGAGGTACTGAGTTTGAATCCGGGTCAAGTCAAGATTTATTGCGTTGGATTTTCGCCTAATCGGTCACCGGTGTTGTATTACGTGAGCATTTGTGCAATGCGGTATTTCTAGTGTAGTATTAAGTTAGTCGCTTAGACAATTTTATTAGACAAAATTGACTGTAAACAATAATTGTGTATTTATGTTTCAATTTCATTTTATATATGTATTGTATGTTGTACACAAATAAAATTTTGACCTTTTTATAGAATTATTTTTTAGGCCATCGTGAGGCAGTGAAACAGCGTTTGACCGTAAGCGCTATTGGTTGTGGGTTCAATTTCCACTAGGGGTATGATTATATTTAAAATATTTTAACGACGCTCTGATACCTGAAACAAAGTGCGACATTTAGTTCCACTACACAACACGCAATGGCTAGAATGGAAAATAGAGAACGGAATGTTTTGATACTCTTTGGCTTTTTCTCACTAGCTAACCTACTGTAGCTATATAGCTTATAGCACTAGCTTACTAGCTCTTTATATAGCATATATAAAGAGCTAGTAAGCTAGTGTAATAAAAACAAAATTTTTAATCAATCAAATTATTTATATAAACAATTCCATACAATTATTCTGTAATAAATAAGCACTAAAATTGAGTCAAAAAATTTGAAGAGAATCGAAAAAGTAAGTTAAACCTGTATCTGCGATACTGTCTACTCGCTTTAGATAATAACAATATTAAAAGTATAGTTTTGAGTTTAGGCCTCTATCTTAGTGTGAATTCAAATCGTCGTATGTTTTGAACTGACTGTATTTCAGTATTGTACCAAGTTAGTACTAAACCAGAAAATAGCCATTTGCTTTAAAATTAGTAAATATTACAAAGATTTTACAATATATATTTTCTTTGTCCACAACACAATTGCTTGAATTAGGTTAAAGCTTATAAATACTGTGCTTAGAATAATAGAACTTACGTCAATAACATTAAAAACTACAATAGAAAAATCGCATGATTTTCATACATTTCTAAAAACGTTCACTTGAAAAACTAAAAAGCTCATGTTAATGTCGTACAAATGTCAGGGAATCGCAGTCGGAGCGTTCGAAGTGGCGCGAATAACATTCAACCTCTTTTTGCATTTCTCAACCGAAATGTCAATTTTGTGTAATTGTTTCTACTTCTGTGTCAGCTTCAGTTTTAAATATTGCTTTATTTTTGTTTTGCCTTTTTTTATATTTAGTTTTTATTACTCTTTTTTCAGAGCCGATAGAAAGAATTTAGGGTTAAATCACTACGTGTTCCACTTTACACACGATTTGGAAATATTTACAATTTCAAACGGAGCTTAGAGGTCCTCACATAATTTGGTGAGATGAAAAACTCCCTGCTTCTTGCTTATTCGGAAACACTATATCAAGATATAGTGCTAGCGGAACTTAACATCGCGCTTTGTCTAGCCTGAGTATAGGAAATAGGATAAGAAATAGCCGAAAATAGGATGATTACTAAGGTAATGATTGTTAGACATATTCTAACTGACTAACGACGATTAGTTGTGACAGAAAATGTCATTTTCCATTCATACACCCACTGTTTCCCAATCTCAATGTAAAATACCTATAATTACTCAATACTAGTACAAGCGCTGTACAAGCACGATGCTCAACTAGCCAGCTTATTGAATTAATATCAGGTCCCCATTCCGATAAGTGCAATCCTCTCATTGTTTGCCGATTGGAAAGCTTTCTCCAGCTTTCAATAACTAAATGGAATTATTTAAAAATATGTCGACTGAAACTGACATCTGCATATTATGTAGGGCAGTGGTAATTTTGTTGGATATATCTTAAAAGTTGTTACATTATTTGAATACTGTAAGAAATTATCAAGTTATTTTACAATTGGGACTTGATAGACTCTTATTGTATGAGGGTTATTATTAAAAAGAAAGCGGATACGTTTATACGGAAAGGCGCAGTTTGTTTGTATTCATTAATTTTATAAATTTGAATACACTGGATTTTGCCATTCAAAAAGTGTTTTCTTTATTTACAAGATAAGTTAAAAAAGGGAAGAAGAGTGACCTATCACATAACTCTATCTCCCAATTTTTTATAATATGAACATTGCTTAAAAATTTTAAATTATATTTGATATCAATATTTCAATGGCCATACTTATATAATATATGTATATTAATGAGTAATACCATACTACATGTAACAAAGAGCGATAAAACGACGTTGATTATTTAATAGTTGGTCGCAAAGCTGACGTTTGTATGTATGTATGAAGAGCTTTTCATTACGAAAGTTTGTAATTCGAGTAATTGGAAAGGAATAATTGATGGAACGGAAAAAAAATGTGAGCGTGCGAACAATTTTCACATCAGCCAATATATTTATACAACAAAACACTTTTGGCATTTTTCAAGCACTACTACTTTAATTAAGATTTTACTTCATTGTACGAAATATAAAATGTTATACCTTTATTTTTTATTTTATAATAAAAAATACGTTATGTTACGCTTTAATTATACAATAAAATTATTAAGAAATATTTATACTTATGTTTTTAATGCGCAAGTCTATGAATAAAATGGATTCTTTGGGGAAATTTACTAACGCGCTAGGAATACTAAACAATTTCTAAGTCAAAATAATATTCACCTATATACCTACATTAAAAGTCAACACGAAAACTTCCCTAAAGAAAACAATACCAGTAAGAGCCAAAACATATATCCTTTGAACAAGTATTGCTGTAAAAAATAATATACAAGTATAACTGGTTGAAAAGCACACATACTCGTATATCCATACAGACATATGAAGAACATAAAAAAAGTTAGTTTACCCCGTACTATAGAAGACACATACACCCAGACACCTACAAGCACACGCACACACATACGAGCGCGCACACGCACACACACACAAACATGCACACGCACAAGTATAAAAACTGAAAAAAATTACGAATATTCAATATTTTTACGATTTTGTAAACATGTTTTTCTTAGTTATACATTTTTAATTGAGGACAAATAAATTCTTATTATTATTGGGTTCGATTAAAAGTAATCTAAATTAATCGTCAAACACAAAAACTTGTGTAAATATATTTTTATTTTTCATTTACACAAGTTTTTATGTTAATTTATACATACATCTAAAAGACGTGATATTCTAAGCTTTTATTATGAAGCTTACAAAGCGTAAGCGTGGGTGGGTGCTAGTTACTAGGGCGTGAAATTTGGATTGGATAGTTGCGCCAATTCTCGTCAATTTTAAAGCAAAATTTCAAGGTTTAGTTTCAAACTATTCTACTTCAAATGCAAACTTTTATTTCAGCATTTTGCAGCGTAAATATTAAGAGCTTTAATAATCGATAAATAGTTTAGTATTAAAGTTAAGTTCAATGGAGAGCTTATTTTGTTTTCTAAAGTCCCATTCGTTCAAAATTCTAAATATTCTTCATTTAAATATTCTAACATATACGTATACGTATTAGATACGTATACGTATTAGAAGGTTACAAGCTACCACCGACTCAGAACGCAGTTCCACTAAGAAGAGAAAAAATATTTTATACAAAAGTTATTTTATTCATTGACGACGTTAAATTTCTCTAGCAGGCAGTACAAAACCCAATAGGGAACACAAAGTGACACTAAGAACACTCTATGAATCTAGAAACCCTAGTTGTTTTTTGACAAAAACTGCATGCCACATATATCGTTACTTGTAGTATAATATTAATTAGTACTAATAAGTAAGAAGGAATAAATGGGCGCTGCTGATCTATCAAAATTGTAGCACGGACTGTCATCGGACTAGGTTGTGTCTGCGTACTAAAAAAAATGTATAAAAAAATGTGGGAACAAGTAAGAAGTTCTTAATATTTAAACTGTCCCACATATGAATGTCAAACAGTTCTTAATAGCGCCATGCGGGCTATTCCAAAAACGCTATCTTTTTCATATCAACCTCATCTATCATCGTTACCGTCACATATTACAAATCAATAAAGAATCTTTTTCCCATAATCTTCACCAGTTAACTGAATTAACCGACGCTCCTCGAGCCTCTAACTTGTTACCCAATGTTGCTTGAACCGTTACTTCCTATACCACCGCTTCTTTTTATCATAATTTGCGCCACGATAAGGGAATGGGAGGTCAACGTTGAATGGTGTATCGGTGTAAACAAGGCTCACTGATTTGACAATATTATGCAGTAACAAACCAAGAGAGGAATTCACTTGGTATATTCCATTTAAACTTTTTGAGGTACACTCTATTCACCATTTTATGCCCGTTTACAGATACTTTGTAGGCACTTGCTAAGCGATGGAACTCAATATGGTTTCATGATAGGGAACTTTTATCTATTGATTTAAAACTGAAATTGATTATTATTAAATATTTTTGTTTTATTTTATCCATTATTACGTATTTTTTAAGTTATAGACATTTCAGTGATATTCAATAATTAATATTTATGACGACGACCTAAAAGGCATGGTATGAGATAATTTGACAAGTATTTGGCAACACACTTTACGTTATTATTTTTTTTTAAGGTATGCATCAGAACACATAAAGTCTATTTTAAATGTGAACTCGATTGGTTGTGGCTTCGATTTGTTTGAATTTCAATACTCGGGGATGTGATTGTATTTAAATTATTTTTATTTCCCCACCCAAGGTAAAGCGCGGCGTTTAGGTCCACCACGCAAAAACATGATATTTCAAATACAGACGAAAAGTAGAGAATAGAGTGTTTTGACACTAGGTTCTATGTAACTCCCCTGTGACACGAAAAAAAACATTAAACTGTGGTTATATTGCTATATGTTTCTACAATCCCACTGTATTTTTCGATCACATTCAATTCGGGTCCAGCTTAAGTTTGACCGAAGCGTGATTTATAGACGAGAGAGCAGGGTTTCAGACATTTCATGCTAAGTTTAGAAAAGCTTTGAATTCAACTAACTTTGAAAATTTCACTTGTAATGTAATGTAAGCGTATTATATGGTGTGTATTTTGGTTGTGTCCCAAATAAAATACAAGTAGTTTAAAACGAATAAGATACAAGTAGTTTAAAACGATTAACTTTCATATCATACATAAGTCAGTCTGTTCATCACTTTCTAATACTAAGCTTTACCAATACTAAGTTTTTAAATTAGGAATATTTTGAATACAATAATTGCAAAGTTGCTTTAGCAAGGAAGTCAGAGAGAACCAGAGCCTAGAGTTCAGATCCTTCAGTTCGTTCTCCTCTTTCCGAGCGAATCCGAGATCCGACATTGCGAGCTGAATGGCAGTTAACTTTAATTTATTATGATAAAAGTAAAAAAAAGATTTTAATGGGTCATTTCTGCATAAACACATCCATTTAGCTCTAATACCTTTGCTCATCAAGCCTTTTCGACGAGCTAAAGAGGTATTAGGTACTATTTATCTTAGATTACTGTAACGACTACTGTTCTCACGTGAGGTGTAATCACGGTTACACTCATAACGAATGATAACTCGTGAGAACCACAAGTGAGCTTTATATTAGATGTTAATGCTATTATTTGATAATATATACTATATACAGCTTGAATATTATGTTTTTAAGTGTTTATCACATTATATACCATAGACAGTAAGAATATACTCTCAGTTCTGCGCATTTATTTGATGATATGACTTTATTTTAACTAATCATAGTTTAAAATGTAAACGTATTATTCCCATTTTCAGTCAGTTTCATCCAAACAGTACCATAATGGTGCTCATGTACAATGTCATTCTGATTTTTTTTTCTAAATGTTCTCATAGTAATAAAAGATATTATTAAAAAATCATGTTGGGTAGCCAGTCAATAATTTAACCCGACAGCCCGAATGAATTCATTTAGAATTTGAATTCGAAATAGGGACATACCGTGTTGAGTGACCTAACCCAGCGCCAAGCTTTGTCTATGTCTTTGTCTTTGTCTATGAGCGGAGAAATGAAAGTTATTTAAATATAATAACTCCCCCGAGTGGCGATCGAACCCACAATAAATCGCCAGTTTGCAGCCAGACGCTGTCCCACTGCGCTAGATATACTACGTATTTTAAAATCTAATAATCTTCAACTAAAGCAGTTCAACTATAGCCACCAGTCGATATTTTCTTACATATTTATGTAAAAGTTTTAAACTTCATTTCATAGTGTCAACTGCATACCCGTTACTTTAACTTTCTCACAATATATTCCGCGCCCTGATTGTTCTTGCACACAGTGTATAACTAAAAACTAAGTAATGGAAATGCTATACATTTAAACTATTTTTTTTTCTTTTACTTATCTAGGCATTTTTTTGTTAAGTATTAGATTAGCTAATGAAAGTGGTCTCACAAGACCAGTATTTTTACAAGAATTTACGTAAATGGGATACATCTATAATGACTGTCTCCTATTAAGTTGTACACTTAATTTCGGAACATTCCGTGTTCGCTGGTGGAACTCAACACTGCCCAATTTCTTAGGATACTGGAATGGGAAATGGTTTAAAATCCAATATCTCCGAGCAGGAGTGGAGCCCACAATTATCACGTATACAGTAAGATGCCCCAAAGCACCATAACGGTATCAGCATTTTCCCACTTCCTCTTATTATTAGGTTAGGTTCTAAATACAGCTTTTATAGAAATATAATTACATAATATTAAATAAGTGTTGAATATACGATAACCGAAATGCTATGCAACAATTGAGACTAAGTAAACAAATATTGTTCAGACGGAAAGAAACGTATAGCTTTGTTGCCTAATATTAACATTATTTTAAAGATATGAGTTCAAAGACTGCAATTTTAATATGTCATATTCAAAACACTTCCAAATCTCCACTCTGTTTTGCAATATGAGGACAAAGTTATTTTCTTAGAGCGGAAACAAAATCTATGCTAATACTTGCTTGCTACGATACATTAAACGTGATAAGCGTGTGGGTGAAGTTAGAGATTTTAATATGATAAAGAAAATTATATATAATATTAAAATGTTAAACATAAATAGATATCTATTAGAACGATTAAGGTATGTTTCATAAACAAAGATTGTCGTGGAGTGATTGAAATAAAGACTGGGTACTCGGAATAAATTTGTATACTATTTAAATATTTTTTTTATTTAAATTAAATCTTTTGATGTTAGTTTTAGTAATTTTTTTTAACCATTCTAATAAATAAATACTAATGAATATTGATAATAATAAGCAGAAAATTAATAAACAAAGGTGTGCGGTAATAGAGGTAGGGGTGACCTCGGTTGACCTTAGAGAACATAGTACAATGATACTGGAGGTCACGCAAAGTGCATGAGGACCTATCTGAGGGCGTGTATGAAGAAGCTGATGACAGTGGACGAGGCGAAAGAAAAGTATACAGGGACTGTAGCGTTTGGTTTTCCATTATCTCTGACTACCCCACCAGGGATAAAGCATTAGACAAAAAAAATGTATATTTTATAAATTTTATATCCACATATCAACCTATTTACGCCTGATACGCATATTTAAGGATGTAGCAACGAAGCAACAAGTAGAATTTAAAAATTATATTAATATCATAGCGACTATTTACATATATTAAATCCTTTTTAATTAAATATACACATATAAGTGAAACGATGTATTTCTATGAAAATATATAAAATGTAATTCTCTATATTTCTTTTAATTTATTAGTAATAATAATGAATGGATATTGGAAAAGCGTAAACATTGGTAAATCAATTGTATTCTGTATGCAATATTTTCTTGCAGGCTGTGATGGCGTTGTAGGACAGAAGGGTTCGAATCTAGATTGAGGAAATGCTTATATTAAAATATTTTAATAAAATCTCAATGTAGCGAGACTCAAGCCAGCGCGACCACTAAGCCATACGTTCTATATCCAGCTACTTTGAAATTCTTATAAATTTGTTACAACTTATTCGAGACGCGGGTTCCAGTAACACTACGTTCAAATTTTTATACGTTTTCTTAAACTGTTTTTCATCTAATAAGTGTGTGAATAACACTTTAATAACGAAAAGTAATATTTTTCTAATACTGTATACTCTAATATTATTAAAAGTTTGCACAATAATTCAATGTAAGCTAATCATTAGTCTTAAATGACCGACTGACTGACATCGCATCAACGAAACTACTACGCGAACCTGAACTTTGCATCCTTAGAGAATTTAGGAGAAGACAAGAATTTTTAGAATTCACACAATTGAAGCCGCAGCTGATATCTAGCAAGGCATATACATCAAATAATTTAGCTTTATTATTAACTCAGTAATTCAATAAGATTTCAATTAAATACATTACATGTTAAAACTCGGAACCCACCACAATCATTATAACGTATAAAATGTATCGTAAATACTAGCATTTCCTGAAATATCCGAAAGAATTGATTGATAGTCTCATCAATTTTTTTTAAATATAACCAATATAGACAGGGCTCATTATTACCGCAGAGGTACTCTAAAATAAGATTGAACTCCACACGTAAACATACAACCGTCTGCGGTTTACATAATTAACATGAGATTAAAAACAAAATAGCGAGGAGCAAATAAAAACGCTACTAATTAATTAATATTCTGTGCAGTACCGCGTTTTAAACCAACATTGATGTTTTATTACCCATTGGAGGCTTTAGACTGAAGATTGGTACTTTGTTATATGTTTTTATTACGAGATAATTTATATAATATAGCCAGTTGAGTTGAGAGGCCATTACCGTGCTACGGCACAGGGACAGCATCTGATGCAATTGGATATAAGTTCGATTCCCATTCGGGAGAATTATCATATATTTTTTTTTATTTCACAGATCTGGTACCTAAGACAACGGGCGGCGTTGAATTCTGCCACTTAACACGCAATGCCTCGAATTCAGGTGGAAAGTGGAGAATGGAGTGTCATGACAGAAGGTCTTTATGACTATGCGGGAAAATGGGACTTTTAAAACCTTTAAACACGTGCGTTCTTTTTTATAAGGTTCTGTCACGCTTGGGGTCCAGAATCCCCATAATTAATTTATTAACGCTTAAAATATAAATATTAAGCGTTAATAAAAAAATTTCAATGTCAATTTAGATTTTTAGCATCAAACCATATTAATATTTAAAATAATATTTATTATTCGTAAAACAATAAATCTGTGGACTGTTAATAAGTAATATTTAAGAAATTTACATGTCCATTTTTAATCATTTATTTAATGTACTAAAATTTTACAAAAGGGTTAACTTGTGACTAACATATTATTTTTTTCTAATAAAATGGGAATCAAAAACACATAATTATGAATACAACGCCTTAATGTTACTATCATGCACTTACGTTATAAATAATTATTTGGTCTGGTAGGTAAATGATACTAAATGAGACCTGCCAATAGTTTTCTTGCAAACTTAAAGGTAAAAATAGAACCCTTGGACGACCTCCATAGCTAGGTAAAGTCTGCTCTTAGTCATCACCTTACACAGCATTGCTTAAGTAAGGACATAAGGCAATAAATATTATAGGTACATTTTCCTCGTCTCATTTTTTCAGTGGCATTAAGAGAAATTAAGAGAATTTAGGCATTAGCAATTGAAATATTCATTATAAGACCAAAGATAAAAACCCTTGCAACGCCATGTTGATCCATTATTTTTCGTCTGATTTATTTGAAATCTCGTATATGTGTCCAAATCTGATGACAATTATGGGGTGAAAGGAACCTGGTTCAATTCAACCACCAGAAAACACAAATTTGCGCGTTAACCACTAAGAAAATCCCATTTGTCGTGTCGCCAGTTTTTGAGAACATTTCTCTTAAAGCCGCTCCCAGAATCAGCATATTGGGCCCTAATGTTTCGAGTAACTGCCAGTATCGTGATCATCTGAAAGTTAAGGCGAAGTTGGCCTCGAAGAGCAAGACAGTCCAGTATATGCTTGATCCATTTGATCGTATGCAACGTACACTTGTTAAGAACCACATAATATATAAAAAGCTTGACACTTTGGCTTTGCGTAGAGGCGTTTCGTCACTCTCGTCTTCATGCATTCTCTACTGTATTTATCACGGAAAGTGTTCTGGGGAACTATTTGACCTGATTCCTGCCGCTGAATTTTCCAACCACACAGTACCTAACATACTGAAAAACTATAGTTACCTTCTGTATACGTGGCACTCTGCTACTGTGCGGTTTTGGAGGAACTTCCTTCCACGTGCCACTTAACTGTGGAATGGCCGACCAGCGGCAGTGTTTCCAGGTCGATTTGACATGAGTACCTTCAAAAAGCGTGTCTATTTCCTTAAAGGCCGGCAACATCCCTTTAGTTCTTCTAGTGTTACACGGAGTCGTGGGCGGCGGTGATCACTTACCATCAGGTGACCCGAACGCTTGTTTGTCTTGTCTATAGAATAATAATAAAAAAAGACTTTTTTTTTTACTTTAATAATATTTAATTTACATATATTTCGAATTTGTGAATAAAAAATGTAACATCTAGTTTCGTTTTTAAAGCACTAAAACTCCGCTCACCATTTTCAACATGGAATTTTGGCGGATCCAAGGTCGCTCTTTGTCTTACAAAACTAGGGAAATAACAATATAAATTAAAATTTTACACATTATCTTTTGAGCATCAAACCCATAAACATCGAGTGTACAGTCACACACTGTCCCACTGAGTAAAGATGCTGTTATATTACACAATGCTTATTTCTATAGTTAATTAGTATCAGAGTAGTTAAGGAACAGACTATCAATAGTCATAAATCATATGACGTCCAAATGAAAAATTATCGACTTTTTATTGAAACATTGATATGAATGCAAGATTGACTGTGATTATTGTGATACAACAGTACAGTACGGTATTGTTATATAAATTACTTTGAAACTATATGATTTTTATACATAAATATATTATGCTTTGCATAATATTTGACTTATAATAAAAATATATTATTTGTATAATATGCTTTATAGTTTAAAGTGTTATTCACACACTTAGGAAATTGAAAAACATATTTTTAGAAAACGTAAAAAATTTGAACGCAATGACAATGGAACGCCTGGGACGTTTCCAAAAGGCTTTTTATACATTTTCTAATAATATATATTTTTTATATATTTACAGTTAAAAAAGAAATAGATTTAGTGTTAAGACATTTCCTTTTACTTAAGAGGTGAAGTAGCTTAACGCCACACTTGGTCTTGCCAGATAATAAATTAAATGTGATGGAATGATCCAATCAGAGAAAACCTAGTGTCAAGACTTCAAAAATTCGAAACATTGCGTGTTGTGTGTGAAACTTAACTTAGTATAGTCTATATTTTACCAGAATGAATGCTTATAATTAAACATTCCTCCGAGTGGAAATCGAACCCAGTACCAATCACGTTTAGTTTCAGACACGGTCGCACTGCAACACGATAGCCTAGTTAATTAAGTTATTTATTTAATTAAACAGTTTCAAATTTTTAAATTGAAATGTAATAAAATTTGATATTTGACTCCCTATCTTTAATACCAACACTAGCAGGACTAGTTTTCAATTACCTGACAATATACAATATTAACACTAAATAAACCTGCTCTATTGAAACATAAATAATGAACACAATTAACTTAGTTATACTTTACATTAGTAAATCATATATTACGTAACGTTGATGTTTTATTGAATATTGATTCACATTAGTTTACGAAATTAAAATAATTTTACTGTTTTGTTAAATCCATACTAATATTATAAATGCGACAATAACTCTGTCTCTCTGACTGTCTGTATGTCTGTCTCTGACGTTATTACCTTCAAACCTGACTGAACCGATTGTGATGAAACTTTTTCCTCCCATTTTTTTTCCAGAAATTTAATATAAATAGACATATTTAGAAAAGTATAAATATTTGAACACAGCGGGATTTGAACCAACGCGCCTCTTGTAGCCGTTCAACGGCGCGTTGCGTTCAAGTTTTTATACGTTTGTTAAACATGTCTTTTTCAAAATTGAAAATACGAAATACCTATAGTTCAGGCTGGCGAAGTCACGAGCGAGACGTTAGTAACTTTATAAATTATACTTATTACTCTTTCTTAGACGACCGGTAATATGTAAAGTAATTTAAGATGTTAAATTAATATAGAATTCAGCGAATAGTCAAAAAGAACCTAGAGCCAATTCTGCTCCACTTTTCGTAAAAAATGGAGTCATTGCGAGTTAAGTAGCTTACCACTTGTTTTACCGATACCATGAGCTGAGAAAAAAAAATAATCAATCATCATCGAGCCCATTGTCAATCATGCTTAAAGACGTACGATGTCCCGCTCTACCAAGACACCGTTGCCTCTATTTTAAATATATGATATAATATTTTATTTTACATCTAACTAACTGATAAAACTGATAAAATATAGATCAATGTTTTCTCAAGTAAAACAGAACGCTGCTCGATACCAAACGACCTCAGTCCCAATACAAGGCAAATATAATAAATATTTATTTACTTCAAAAATCCCTTACATGTACCGGTCATATAGTGGAAAACAACAAATAATACACAAAGTTACATTTTTCCCCCGAGATAAGGCAGTCGTAGGTTCGAATAGAAATGGCCGCATTACGGCACTACAGCCCCGCAACAATTACAAAAGAGTCGTGAAACGTTTTCATAGGAATATATGCTTAAGCTCCCTAAGCATAGAGTATGATTTCCTAAACAAGTAATAAATGTACAATGTACTACCTATGGTCAATAATATAATGAAAAAATAGCACGAAAGTCAGGTAAATTGCTAGAAAAATTAGGTGGAATATAAAAGCTGGTAAAGCTTGAAAGTGAAAGATCCACCTAAAATAATAAAATGTCAAACTTGTGAGTTTCACGCGCATATGCGTAATGTATGTTTAAATAGACTACTTCCTCCTTTTCTCATCGCGCCTTGGGTTTTCAGAACCAGACTGAGATGTGTCTGATTAAGAGGCATAGCTGAGAAACTACTGGATGTAGAAAGCTGAAATTTCAGCTCTTTGCATCTTCTTTGAATTTTCTGGAAAGAAATTTTATATTTTACAATCAAGGTTAGTCTTCATTTTGTATACAAGCCATTCAATTATCCGTATAGTGATATATTATATTCATGATGATGAAACTAAAAATATATTTGTAGTATTTTTATCATAAAAAAAATTAATTAATTTTTTTTAATATTTTGTTTTGTTTTTACTACTTGTTTTTGTAAGCGTTGAGACGGATTGAAGGATTGCATTCATATTCAAAAATCTCATTATACAAGTGTTGTTATTCAAACTCTATAAATAAAATCAAGATCTATATTGCCATCACAAGGACATATCATTATACTGTGCTTACCAATTTGTATCCCAAAAGAAAAATATTTAAAATGAAAACCATCAATTGTAGTTATATTCATACATAAAAAAAAGCAATTAAACAAGAAAGCGCGAAAGCAGTTTCCTTAAGTAATTCCCGAAAAAAGTGTTAGTTACAGCGAGTATTTACTGGAGGAGCGATGATGCCGACGCGACGGCGTGCGCGAGATTAATGGCCCCAGCAGATTAAATGCTTTTACAATTTTTTGCAACTATATCATTTTAAGTACAGTCTTAGTGCTCGGTGCTCTCTCATTATAATTAAGTTGGAAATTCTTCTTAGAAAAATATGTAGACATGATTTATAGCTCTATAGCAATTTTGTAATCAAGTTATGAAGCTGGCGTGACTGGTTTTGCTGATTTCAGGTAATTTTCAATATTGAAATTAAATATTTACTTTGTGGTACCGTGGGTATGTAGAAGTGACTTGAACTGCACAAATTGATTGTAGGTTCAAACTTTTGTGTTGAATTGTTTTTACACATTGTATTATCACTGAAAGCCCGATAGTTGTGGGTTCGAGTTATCTTTGCCTTCGGTTCTTTCTGACTATTATGGTCTGTAGGAAAAATTTGAATCATTTATGTATAAAAATAAATTGACTAAATTGTTTTTTTTTGGGGTATTGTAGCGATGTGAGATGTTGTGTTCAGTCTGAAATACGACACATAAATATATCAAATTGGAATCTGCTCCTCACCCATGAAATTCTTCATTCATAATTCATATTCATAAAAAATCTTTGCCTACTATTTATGTCAAGGTATGACGTAACGAAATATTATATTGGATTCGTTGCCTTATTAAAGCTCTAGATATTAGATGAATGAAAACGGAGAGAAAGAAATGATTTGAATTACAATTTTTTTGTCATCCCACCAAATTGTATGCGACAAACAGCGACTCGCGTATTTTAATAATTATTTACATTAAAAACCGACCAAGACTTAATTTCCAACAATTGAATAACAAACAAATAAGTTGAAGATATTGATAAATTTATTATTCCAAAAATATTTTAGGCTATTAGAAGTATCAATAAATATTGGTTATCACTAATACTTATTGTATACCAAAACAAGCATGCACGAACAGTTCCAAATAATTCCAAAGGCGTTCGTGCTCTAATAAACTGTTGTATTTTATTCTTTAAAAAGGACCTTTTTTTAATTCGCCTCGTTGCTTCCATTCCTTATTCTCTTTCACCAATCATCGTATATTTTATTGAGGCATCACGTTTAGGGGGTTTGGTAATTTGAAAATTGTAAGCTTCAGATTTCGACTTTCGACATAATTTCTTTGTTGGACAATATCCCGTTACTTTTCTTTATATATTTATGATTAATTATGGACTAGGATTTAAATGTTTATTTATGCTAATATATATGATAGACTTGCGTGGCGTGAGTCTCAGTGGTCGAAAAATATATTTATTTAGTGGTTTTCTAAGTGCGGCGCTGAGAACTGTAATTCCGAGAGCCAAAACTCTAAAAGAGAAAAAATAACGGATAATTGAATGTCCTGTATTACTAATAGTTTCTACTTTATGCTCTCGTGCATGGTGCGAGATAAAATCTCTAAAACTTTACTTTGTTTTAAAACCATCTAAGTCTAAGCAGTTTATCACAAAAATATGACCAAATCCGATAAAAAAAAATTCTCATCGAATATTCAAACACCTATCCATGAATATCTATTGAACTAGGGAATAAGAAAATTAAAAAACAAGCAAACTTCTCTATCATTCCAAGCTTATCATGATTCTGAATGCAAAACGCTTATTTCCCAATTCCAGTGAATTCCGATTGGAAGCCAAAGATGTCGAAATGAATAATAGATTGTGCGGTTTATTTGCGGTCGGAGTCTGTTCTATTATATTGTAATTACTTTTACTATTTAATAACTTATTAGGATTAAGGGTTTGGTATCCAATATGCATAATAAAACAGAACATAATTTATCTATTAAAATTTCATTTCAGAGAAACACATCGATATCGTAGTGGCCTTTGAATAGTTTCCATCATTTAGAACGTATGTCTAATTCCCTATTAAAGTCTATATTTAAATTATACTCAGTTTTCTGGTCTAGTAAAATAAAAAGCAGCATTTAGTATCTCAAGACGATTCCAACTAATGAAGCGTTCATTATTAAAAATATATAATACAAATTTCCTCTATCTAGATACAAATTGCTAGAGAAAGGACTACAATAGCCGATAAGGCCGGGCTTATTGACCAGTACGAAAAGCAGTTAGTTAATGACACAAACACAGCTTGACGCAAAAACTGGACCAGGGAAGGGTTGGTCTTATAAAGGATCATTTACATTATGTTTCTATAAAATATCGTAGCAATAAGATTTCTCAGTTATAAATATTGCTTGGTTAAATTGTTTTTGGAGCGGCAAAATGAAAACAATTATTCCTCCGAATGAGAATCGAACTCACGACCAATCGCGTTTACAATCAGATGTTGTCCCATTGCGCCACGATGGCGCCATTTGCCATATAGTGAAATTTAAAAACCTAATATATTTTGCATTTGATAATTAAAATTTAAAGTTAAATCCATTTTACGTTTTAAGCAAGAAGAAGATAAACCTTTAAGGTCATGTAAAAGCCTTCTTAGTTGGAGTATATAAAGTTGTAACGGCCGGGACACACAAACAAATATTAGTGAGACGTATCGCTGAGCGAACGCTTTGTCTTTTCCCCTCATAATCTTAGTAAGGGTTGGGGCACCTCAGTAAATCACCATAGTTAAAACAACCTGAACGTGGGAAAGGCAGCGATTTGTTGCGGTAATTGTATAAGCGATGTTTTGATAATTTTTACCAAAATTATACTTATATAATTTGTTCTAAACTTCAGATTAAGCAAAAGAGTGGAAAATATTGCGATTTTGTTATTGTTGTTTCTTTTGAGTTCAACCAAGATGGTTAGATTCAGTCCATTGCATACCGGAAATAGTATATATACGTATATAAAACTTAAATTACACTCAATTGATTTATTACAGTGTATAAACGGAGAGAATCGTCCAATACATCTCTCTTATCTCTTTCTTTTAAATCGGGAATATACATGAATAGTATCAATGATAACATATTAAGTATACATTTCTAAGTCTCGGTGTTTCGTCCAAACAATTGCGATAAGACGTCAGTCACTCAGGGCCGACAGGAGAGGCCGATGACAAATGATCGTTATATATTTTATTATAAACAATTATATAACTAGCGATGTCACAGTGGGGCTTTTATATAAGGTGTCTACTTGTATACAAGGCGATGGTGAACTCATTTTCTCAATTTTTTTGTATGGAAATATGTTTTTATCTGTATTTAAAGAAAGTGGCGAAAGGAGAGATTGTTAAGAAGTTGTCTCTGACATTGAAAACCATTGAACGCGGTTCTCTTGAACGGTTTCAGAGGCGTGGAGTTAAAATCCCACTGCGTTCAAAATTTTTATACGATTTCTAAATATGTATTTTCATATTTCTGGGTTTGTAGAATAACACTTAAAAAAAGTTAAAAGTTAAAACACATATGCATTGCAATGAAATGCAATATCGCGTAATAAACAAGTAGTTTTTCTTAATTATTTCTTATTTTTACTTATCACTACATTTCATATTTCTAGTACAAATGTATTTATATTTGTAAGGTGATTTTTTGAAAGAATAAAAAAATATTTTGGGTAATAATAGTGGCTAAGTACGAGTGCGGGTATAACCGAAACCTTCACATCAAATCAGATATTCTGCTTCATAATATATTATTTCAGCAATATATTAAAATATTCATGTTTCCAGCAACATAAGCGTTCCAAATTGTTCTTTGCCTCGTGTAATACACACGTTTTCCTAATAATCTACCCTTTTTATTGACCTAACGTGTGTACTTACCCCAGCTGTAATAATCAAGTGATTTATTACAGAAAATTACCCCTGAACGGTAATTTGCAGTTATACAGCTTCTATTTTACTTTTTGTGCGCCTTCACGCTTCTTCCAGGATAGAAATAGATCGGAATCGGAAAGAACCTAGAGTTAAGACACGAAGTTTTCCACTTTCCGCCCGAAATTGAGCCTGTTGAGTGGAGAAACTCAACACCGCAGATAAATGAAAATCGAACCTACAACCATCGAGTATACAGTCAAACGCTGCACCACGATGGCCTTTATTTATTTATTATTGTAACATAATATTGTGTATATGAGGCATACAGATAGAGTCTGACTGCGGCGATGGTTGTGGACTCTGATCTGCAATACAATACGATGAATCATAGACTTTTATACAGAAAAAATAACAAGTTTATACCACTCTTCTTATTTTAAAAATATTTGAACATTACTTATACACGCGCCTAAAATAATACATTTCTTAGTTAAGCTAAATGTCAAGACAAAATAAACTGAGCTAATACAGTACCCTATTAGATACGGATTTCTAAATCTGTCGAAGGGTGGAAAGGGGTGGAACAGACACATTGTAATAACGATTAATTTATACGATCTAACATTTTCCCCGAATAGGCTTGATTATCCGCGTTAGGGCTTCATGAGCTTGTAATTTCACATAAAATATTTTTGATATGCACGACTAAATTTG
Organism: Podotricha telesiphe; assembly: GCA_038994665.1. Taxonomy (NCBI): domain Eukaryota; kingdom Metazoa; phylum Arthropoda; class Insecta; order Lepidoptera; family Nymphalidae; genus Podotricha; species Podotricha telesiphe. Next base: position 470,505 of record JAOYRR010000330.1, read on the forward strand.
GTGGGGAATGTTTTTTAAAATATTATTTAATTAGGAAGTAGCTAGCTGGAGTTTAGCATGTAGATACTTTGGAATTTGTAGAGAAAACTAAGAGAGGATATCTGAAATTCCTATCGGAGGATTCCTAAAGAGGAAAAATTGATTATACGTTTTATACTCCACGCAAACGAAATTGCGGTTTACCTGTATGTACATATATATATATATATATATATATATATATGCGCATAAATCAGTAGGACGTGGGCAGGCAGTCCGCTAGGTAGCTAGATCTATATTAAAATCTCGTTAAGGCGTTCATCCAAACGCCTTTATACCTCCAACATAGCTTTAATTGTACGTACAGCTGTATCATTAATATTCTATATTTAAAAAACTTCAAACTTTACTCTTTTTGTAACCATAACTTATAGTTAAATACCTGTGAAGTGTGTGAGTGTGAGTAGAGAAGGAAATATTTTAAACTCAAACTTGGACAGATACATACGTTCCATGAAATCCCATTCTTCTGTATATATAATACCCTAACTAAAGTCTAAATAATATTAAATTAAAACTTCGCGCTTCTTTCAACATAGCATGATAGTTAAAGAGAACCTAATGTCAAGACACTCCATTCTCTGCTTTCCGCCAAATTCGAGACATTGGTATTTGTTCAGGAGACTTGTTCGCCAAAGCGAAGAAATATAAATAATGAGGACACCAAAAACAGCGCTAAGGCATGCGGTTCTAATTTATTGAAAGTTTTTCTAAAAATATGCTTCATATCCCAAGTGTGTGAAAAACACTTTAAAAATATTCCGTTCTATCGATGAACGATTGTTTTTAGAATAATCTTTGGGTAGCATTAATTTGGCCGGTTTCGAAGAGGCGCGGGTTTGAATGCCGCAACGTTCATATTTTTATACGTTTTCCTTAAAATGTCTTTATTCTTGGCCAAATTAAGTGACGGGAGGAAATAATTGTAATGATTCAGAAAAAACTAGCCCCTTTTGGGAGCAAAATGAGTACGCTGGACGTAGACTACGGTGCGGTTAATGGGTGTGTTTTATGCTGTAGCCCCAGTACTCTCTATCCATTTACAAATAACTCTTTCAGTCTGAAGCAAATTTACTCGCTGTAAAGAACGAGCTCAAGTCTAAGTGTTGAAGGAATGAGTATACATTTATTTTTATTTTGTATCAAATCTTTGAAATAGGGATATATATATATATATATATATATATATATATATATATATATATATATATATATATTATATATTATAAACTTATATCATCAGTAATGGTAGGTTGTAGTGAAATAAATGGATTTATGTAAAATTGCAGTTAATTGCAGAATGACAATATTTTTAAACCCACTACCATAATTAGACATCTAGCCACACGTTGGTAAGGCAGTGCACATTAACTTTGTTTTCATTGGATTATACCGAAAAGACATATTTAGAAAACGTATAAAAGTGAACGCAGCGGGATTTGAACCCGCGCCTCTTGAAAAACCGTTCAAGCTTTGACCGCTAAGCCATGCGTTCTACATCCAGCTACGTTTGAAATTCTTATACGGTGATTACAACTTCTATTTGTTGTTAGAGCTGCAGGTTCAAATCCCGCTGCATTCAAATTTTTATACATTTTCTAAATATGTTTTTTGTTTCAATTTCCTTAGTGTGCGAATAACACTTTGAAATATCTTAAAAAATATATTGGGGCTACCGGTTATTTTATAATTTTATATTTGTTTTTACAATTTTATTGTGACAGAGTTAGACAGCGAATATAAAGACAATTTTAATGAAAATGTCTTTTACATGATCAGTCAAATATAAGAAAAATAAAGACATTATGATATATCATATTTTAGTAATAGCTGGACAAATTATGCATATATATATCACAACAGTAAACAAGAAAGCTACTTCACAAAAAAGTGTATCGGAGTCTAATAAAGACAATCGATTAACATTATTATTAAATTATAATAAATACCAGTGATTCTACTAAACGCCACTTAGTTACAGCTATATTTAACTAAAGTCCTATTAATAACGAAATCGCCGTCTTCCTAAACATTTACCCCTTCAAACGAAATGAAACAGTTCAAACCGTTATATTTATAGCTCATTCTGGTTTACTTCAAAATATATTTTTTTGTAAAAACTATTTGATAAGTAAAACTCCTTTTGATTACACATTTGAGCAGAGTTCTTATTTACCTTGTATTTTTTTTCTTGATTCTCCGTATTTGCTAGTTAATTGACATTATTTATATAATATTATTATTAATACAATATGATGAAATACTGCTTTGAAATCAGAACACACATAATATAGTTACTCATTTGGATTCTCCATAAAGGCCTTCGTGTCGCAGTAGGCAGCGTTTGACTAGCAACGCAATTGGTTGTGAATTCGATTCCCACGCAGGGGAATAATAATATTTAAATTGTTTTCATATCACCGCCCAGGTTAGACAAAGCGCGTTGAGTTTCGCCACTCAATGGAATCGGAAATGACAATAGGGTATCTTTGCCTGCTGTTAAATATATAATACAGTAACAAAAGTAACTAAAAATAATGGTCGTGGGTTCGAATTAGGCTGGTAACTAGATTACTTTCGCTTGTTTCGTAAAAATGTACAAAATATAGTCAACATTGAAAATATCTATTAATACCATCATTCCAAACATTTATCTCTTCCAACGATACGAACAACTTGAAACGGCTATATTTAAAAGTGTTCCTATTTGCTTTCGTTTACTTTAAGATGTTTTTTTCTTGAGGAACTATTTCCAAATTGAACGGCAACTCTTCTATCATCCTGAACGAGACTTTTTAATAATATGGATGTAATAAATTGCCATGTACATTTCTGAACTAAAGGGTAAGTACCAAGTGGACCTTCCTCACTCTCTTCTTTTAATTTTGAATATTTTACCTATTTATATGTACAGCGTTTTGGCTGTGGCAGCCTAAAATAGTACTTTGTAATTTGAAAAATTAAAATTGAAAAACCCCAGCTGGTGTTTGTGATGGAGGGATTTATAATATTCTTTTCAATTTAAATAAATAGCCATAAATAAAAACAAGACGACGCTATTAACTTCAATGAGCCTAACATTTACTATCAAACTATACGAATAACTTGAAACTCATTTCTTCTCATTGTTCATAGCTTAAAATGCTTTTTTTTGAGTATCTATTCACATATTTAACGATAGATATTTAATTTTGAACATTTTACAGTGTATGTAGATTTTACCGAGGTAAACTTATTTCGGACTTTACTTACGCATACAGCTCGTACAACGCCACATATTGTATTAGACATACATAAGATAAGAAAAAAAATGAGAAAAACCATTAATCCCTCTCGGACTTCGGATTAACTAACTTGAAGGAGTGCGGGTTCAAAATATATAAGCGAATTGCTTATATTATTATATTTTTAAACAATGGTTAAATGGTCTTAAATGGTTTAATGTCCCTAAGTTGTGTTAAACGGGCCACCCTATCAAATCCCGAAATCTGGTATAAAAGTGGACGAAAAGTAAAGAGCAAAGTGATTCATCGATACGTTATTTTGTTCCAAAATGCGGGAGATGTGTAGAGTTAATTTAAGAAACAAAAAGTCCTATTAATAACAACACAACCGTCATCTCAAGCATTTGTCTCTTCAACCTAAATGAAAGAGTTCGAACGGCTATATTTAAAACCTGTACCGATTTTGTTTACTTTAAAATGTAATTTCAAGCTACTCGTGAAATTTACATAGTCACAAAACTTAATGTAATTCCATCCACCAAAGCTATATTATTAAATATTTTAATATTTTCTAAAGTGTTATACTAACACTTAGGTAATTGAAAATGGTATAAAAATTGAACGCAGCGGGATCGGAACCTGCGCCTCTTGGGATCCCTCCAAGTGCTCTGACCTATATATTCTACATTATACACTTATTAGAACCTTGGTTTTCTATATTATTTTCAGCTTCATGCTGTTTCTCGTATAGCAGGGTAGGTTAGAGATAATCTAGTGTCAAGACACTCCACTGTCCACTTTCCGCCTGAATCATAACAAATGCGTTTTGAGCGGTGGAACGTCAACGCCGAGCGTCTTCTCGCCACACCGCTGTGGCGAGAAGTAAATACGATTTAAATATAATCATTCCTGCGATTAGGAACTGAACCCACAACTATCGCGTACACTTTAAGAAGCTGTCATACTGCGCCACGATGGCCACTAAAACTAATCTTAACATTTAACAAAACTATGATAATTTTGATCACCGAAACATTCAGAACGGAATAACTTGTTGGTTTCTCTATTTAATTCCGAAAACGCGTAATATGCGAAAAAACTAACCAAAAATCAAAGAAACTCCATAACCCTAACACCGCCGACATTCCAAACATTTATCTCTTCAAACGAAACGCAGGAGTTCAAACGGCTACATTTAAAACCTATTCTCGCTTGCTTGAAGGCGTCTTTTTCTCCAGCAACTATTCCCAAGGCGAACGGTAGCTCTTTGATCGCATCCCGAGTTACATTTTTAACTCGCATAATTGCCTTGAAACGGATGTTTTGCTTCTATTTCAAATGTGACATATGAAGTTTAATCATTATATTAACTTTAGATGATTTTGTACGTCTTTTTTGAACCGACTCTGGACTTCTTTGATCATTCACTAATTGACAGAACTACGGATGAATTAATTTGTGCTTGTGTTACTGTACTTGATAGTTTGTATGTTACCAGCATTGATATTAATAAAGGGACGTTAGAGGTGTGATTCGGATTTACTTTGATGTATTTTTATCATTTTTAAAGTATTATTTACTTAGAATGAAAAATACTTTTAGAAAATGTATAAAATTTGTCCAAGCCAAGTTGTAATAAGCATCTTAAATGGAACAGGTCCCATTCATGTGGCACATAAATACATAGAAGGAAACATATTGAATATTTTTTTTCAGCCAGTTCAGTCCGGCACGTCCCAAGCACCACAAGAACTTTAGTTCAAAGCTCCAAATTTACGCTAATATTTATAACGGATAAGAAATCATTGTTAATTCGCAACGGATCGGGGCCTTTTGTTAAACGGACCGTGATTTATGTTCCAGAGAGCGGACCTTCAGATGTTTTATGCTAAGTTTAGAAAAGGCTCTCATTTCCATTACCCTTGAAATATAATACAAGAACTAGGACAACTCTCTTCTCCAGTCAATTGTGTAGGGCTAAATATAGCTAAGGTGTACGTTTTGTCAGAGGAAATGGAAAAATCGAAAGATAAATTTAAGTAAAGATAATATTATATGTGTAGATTATATCGTTTGAAATTGCATTATAATTTGTTCAATACGATGTTGACTAAAATCCGATATAAAGTTTTAAATTTGTATAAATTTATTTTGGCTTATGTCTATAATATTTTTTTTAGAACTATATATTGGACATTAGAACCCAACTCTGTCATTTCTGTGTAACTCAAAGATTATGAGAATGAATGGGCTTTGAACCCACAATCACACTGTAAAATGATAACGTTTCAATTGCGCCGTTAATGTGTCTCTACCATATTATGAAATTTGCCATACATTTTATTTAAATCTGATTTCATTACTCATAGATAGATATTTAAAATATATATAACTGTTATTATCAAATACAAAAATTATACCCTATTTATATAACATTAACCTTGCTAGATTTAATTTTACGTCAAGATAACAATAAAATTACTTAGAAAATAATCCATTCTTCCGTAGAAATGATGATTGTTTTTGTACCGGAAACGCTGGTGTAAAATGAAATTCGAATAATTGCGCGTTGGCGTGCCTCAACAGGTATGGTAGCGGGATCATTCATATTACAGGTCATACTGTTACGTCACTATTATAAAATTCCACAATCTATATCAGATTTACGACTGAAATAATTCAAAATTAAACAGTACTATACAAATAAGAGGTTACATGGATAAGACTGTGATGAGACGGAAATCATTATTACATAATATATATGCAAATTGTGTTTATTTCTTAACAGATTTGTTTGTTTAATATATATATATATATTGTTCGGTTTATAATTTTTTTGCAACGTTTAATAAATTAAAAATACACAACGATCCGTACAGTAACCTTTTCAGTAACCTTTTCAGTAGGCGTCAAACGGCTGAGACGACGGCGACTGCGTCCGCGACGAGAGTTTGTCTAAAAAATTTAGTTAGTATCTCTGTAGATTTTTACAAATTTCTGCTACCCAAAGATTATTCTACGAACAATAGTTTGGCAAGAGAGAATGCTATTTATTAAATAAATATATTGTTTTAACATTTTTCAAAGTGTTATTCGCACACTAAGGAAATTGAAAAAAGACATATTTAGAAAACGTATAAAAATTTGAACACAGTGGGATTTGAACGCATAACTTAGCGGTCAGAGCCCTTGAACGAAACCTTCAAACCTTCCAATTTTTATACGTTTTCTAAATATGTCTTTTTCAATTTCCTATTATTGATATTGATCAATAATTTCAAATAAGATAAAAAAGTCAAAGTTTCAAAATAAATATATCCTCCAAAAATATACAAAAATCTTGTACTTACATCTAAAATTCAAGTTAAGCCTGGCAGAGCGCTAGCTTATAATAAAGCTATGACAAGTTCTTTCCAAGTGGTTTATAAACGAACAAGTCGATGTATTATAATGATATGGCCCAAGTTGCCAACGCACTCAACCAGAAACTGTTACTTCCACTCAATGCGTCGATTATTCAAATTGTAGAGTGTTATGCGAAATCACTTATGCCACGCCACATACGTATGTATGTAGAGTGGCAGAATAGTGTGTTTATAATATTGTATTCTTTGGTTTAGCGATTATTGGTATTTAAAGCTAAATGAAATTATTATATAATGTTATACTTTATGTATACTGTACGCGATTGGTTATGGGTTCGATTCCTACTCGTTGGAATGAGTATGTTTGAATTATACAAGGTGACCGTTCCCCTTGAACGGTTTTCAAGAGGCGCGGGTTCAAATTCCGCTGCGTTCAAAATTTTATACGTTTTCTAAATATGTCTTTTTCAATTTCCTTAGTATGAAAATAACACTTTAAAAAAATGTTAACAAAATGTTTGAATTATTTTTATTTTTCACTCTGGTGATAGGATAAAGTTGGGCGTTGAATTCCGCCGCTCAATACGCAATTTTTCAAATTTATGCGGAAAGTGGAGAACGGAGTGTCCTGACACTAAGGTTTCTCTGCCTACCCTGTCATACGGGTTAAAAGCAGGAGGCTGAAAAAAATTGAAAAAGATACTAATATACTATATATTATTATAATTTTTAATGAAATTATATTTAAGAATATTTGTGAATTTTGGAACACTTTACAATAAATTGTTCTTATGAAGTCATTGTTTGTAGCAGTTTGTCTTACAAGACCGAGAAAATGTAAATGTTTTAGATATAAAGACCGCAAATGGAAATCTAACCTACAACGGTCGTCATATGTTTATGATCACTTCCTTACAGCACCTCATACATCCTGCTGTTTTTTAAATAATTATTTTCTTATGAAAATGAATTTATGTATAAATAAGCTTATAACCACGGATTATATATTATATACAAATATATACAAAACCTACTTGCTAATTTGTTAGAAAAGTTTAAGTAGTCTACATAAATTGAAATTCGGTAAATTGCGATTTTAATAACATTTCATTACACAGCGTCGAGTAAAGTTGTACCGCCCTTATTTAACTTTCAAGGGCTTATAAATGTCTGAATACATACTTACATTCATATACCATATTTATGACAAATACGACGGTGTAACTTGTGTTCTGATCTAATATGAACTTTTTTTTCAACATTTTTTTAAAGTGTTATTTGCACACTAAGGAAATTTGAAAAAGACATATTTAGAAAACGTATAAAAATTTGAACGCCTCTTGAATGTTGAACGTTTTCTAAATATGTCTTTTTCTATTATGAACTTCCAATTTGATTGTTTGGAGAATAATTAGTTTTATTCGAGGACATGTTAAAAATACATAAATTAAATTGTTTGAAGTACAGTTTAAGCCGTAAATTCGAAGACAATGGGTTTTAAATAGTGATAAAGAGATGGTATGACAAGGCTTGAAAATCCATGAAGTCACGGCTTCAATTAATTGGTCTTTGTTGTCAGAAGAACTATATTTTTAATAAGTTCTTTGATTTTCGCGTTTTTTACACATTTTGAACTGAAACTATTTTAACCGGATTAATCGCATATAATTTTGGTATTCGAAAATACATTTTAGAACCCGACGTTTCGAACACTTTACAGTAGTCCGTGGTCACAGGTAGACTGTATCTTTGACTTTGTATCTCTACAATAGTATTATGTGTCCCTACTATCTGCTTACACTAAAGATCTTTGGGATATGTTCATGAGGAGAGTGGAGAGTGGTTTAAATGAATTACTAGATTATTTTTGTATGTTTTACAGGACAAGGAAACATTTAACGTTTAATTAAAATATTCACATTTAAAACTAACTCTCTAACTAAGTAAATACTGTATATATATTATGCAAAATTAACGTGATTTTGTAACGTAATTGTTACGGAAACACAATGTTGTCGGACCGATTGATTTGAAGCGATTGTGGTTGATTAACAATAATGCAATTATATGTCATCTAATACGTCATTTAGTTGAAACGTTACTCAATTTACCATTTAATATTTGATATTTAGATCAAAGTTAATTACGGAACTAAAAATTGAACAAAAAGCGGATTGACTTGTTACTAAACTCTCTATGCCCGTGCATTAAAAATACAGAAAATACTGATTTGGGATTTATCTAAGAGTTTCCAAAATTGCCTACATAGAAAAAAGTTATCGGAAAATATAATCAAATGCTGTAATATTCATTTTTTGGCGTTTTGAATATTCTTTTTTTTCAGCTTCACGACTACTCGTACACAAACGTGACGCGTAGTCAGAGTGAAGCTAGCTTCAAGACACTTCGTTCTCCACTTTTCACCCGAACTCAACACCGCACTTTTTCTTAATTACTCTCTAGAAGGAGAACGTCAACATATTTCAAATACAATAAAAATTTCCAAATAGAATTCGAACCCACAATCATCGAATATAGCTAAGTAACGACTGCACTACAGCTGTATCATTAAGTATTATAGATTTAACAGCTATTCTATTCCGATAGTAAATTTACATGTTAATTATCACAATATCGGTCACAATCGAAATAATCTTATGAAACACTGTTTATAAATAAAATTACATCAATCCTATAAGTGGTAGCGTTAAATATGAAAATAGGTCGGATACATATTAATTAGTATGAAATCCCAAATAACAGTTATTGCAAAATGTTGGCCAAATATGGAATAGAAGCATTCGGTTCGTTGATTTAGACAAATACAAATTTGGGCAAACCACGGCTAATTGACGATTACACTGAAATTGTGGAATAATGAATGAAAATAGCGCAACTGTTCTATGCATACATAATGCATCGAGTCAACGTTAGGTCGTAGGTTCGAACTCCTGTTCAAGTCAAATAGTATACTTGTTTTTACAGCTTCACGCTTTTTCCCGCATAACAGGGTAGTCAAAGAGTACGTTGTTGTAGTAGTGTCATGACACTCCGTTCTCTAATTTCAGAATATATATATGTAATATATAATCCCCGATTCGAAATCTAACCCACAACCATCGCGTATAAGACACTGTCCCATTGGATCAGGAAGGCTTTGTGTACTATTAGCTATTATTAAAATAGATATACTTGGGTAATTACTTACATTTTTTTTGTAGGCAAAAGTTAGAACACTACGTTTCAAGTTTGAAATGCGATTTATTCTTATATATTTCAATAAAAGCACCATTTTTTATATTTATATTTACTTTATCAATTCATAATATTAATACATTGAAATGACAAATTATGAAAAAAAAAGAAAATTAACTGCATTCATCGAGAACCATAGTATATACTTACAATAAAAGCAGTTATTACATAAAATGACCAAATATGTAACAATACCCTCAATTATAGGTAAATTAGGTACATTTCAATATTACATACTTTTTATATAATAAATACACATAAAATATTTAAATAGAATTTCAAACAACAATTAAGTATTATATCAACGATAACGTGCTCCGTCGAATTCCCAAAAGAACAATGTTTCAATCAATCAAATCGGCTTTTACCTGTCCTCTGCTGGACATAGGCAATGTTTGCTACATTATATTTATAGTCTTTTACACTTGTTCACAATTAGTCAAATCAGTTTCTCAATAAAGTAACTAATTGACAATAATAAATTTAATATATATACAATTATAAATAATACATATACAATCTATACGTTTAATAAAAATGTAACTGATCGCTGTCTGTACATGGAAGGTATATAAGAAAAAATGTCATTGGGGGCATTCTTAAATCTAATAGAATCCAAAATAATGATTTTTAATCTTCTTTTCTGTTTGTATGTATGCCTGTTTATTTGTTTGTTTGAGCGTTTGTGCACGCTCATCTCAGTCGGTAATAGCCTTGTAGTTAACGAAGGCGCGAACGTGTCCCTGGTTGTTTCTTACATCTCTTTATGCTTCTTCGTAACCAAAGAGGTCTCATATACTAGGCAAATCAGTGTCATAATATTCAACAAAGGCAAGGTGAAAGTCAACTTGATAACTAAACATAATTATTTTTATATTATAATTGAATATATTATTATATTTTAATACATGCGTGGACAATATGAATGTATAGCTTACTATAACTAAGAGATTAGATCCTTCCAGAGGTGGAGATTGTAATTCACAGACATTTATTTAAAAAAAATTAATTTGTGTATAATTCCAAGTATATTAGTTTTATTTATATGTTTGGTGGCAGTTCTGAACGCCATGATTTATTCAATTAATGAAAGAAATATTTTTTTATATGTATGTATCATACCTCTATTAAATTTAATGAGACAGCAAAGCGTTGAGTTCCGCCAATCAACATACAATGACTCGAATTCGTACAAAATGAAGAGATGGGAGTGTTTTGACACTGTATTCTCCGTAACTGCCCTGCTTTGCGGGAAGAGCCGAGCAGCTTACCTACTTTCTAGAATTAATGTTATTATTATCAATTTCTAATATAATTATTTGCCACAAGTGGAATATTTTTAATATAATATTTAATATAAATCCATTGAAGCCTGAACATTGAACAAGGCGTAGGCGAAGCTGTACAAACTAATAGCAGTTATTATTAATATTCTAAAATGTTCTACGACTTTACAATATTATTTCAATAAATTCTAATATATACAAGTACCCTACACAAAGATATGTATATATATTTAGCTTAAATAAGAAAGCTTAAGAAAACAGAAAGCTACATTAGAATGAGCATATTATAAGAGCGCATTGTTTATATAGTAAATAATAAAAAAACTAAAAAACATTTATTTACTACAATTCAATTACTTATCCTTTGCATACAGTAGGTATCTAGAGAGAACTTAGTGTTAAAACACTCTTTTCTCCGCTTTTTTATATTATAGACGCTATAACCATCGCGTATTCATTTAATTTCCCTGTAATTTAAATAATAGTATATTCTAATTATTACGTAATTCTAGTGTTTGTCTTATAAGACGACATTAACGCACACTTGCGTCGTAATCGTTTATTAATTATACACATGCCCACCTAGAGCAAGTATTTACTTACAAGGAACATCAGTTCTGTAACAGGCTGTTAATATAGCTAGCTATATACGTACATAAGTAAAAAAAAAATTGGAACTTAAGAAAATAACACTAAATTATATTATTTATATTACATAGAAAAAATAAAAAAGATGATATGTAAAAATTAAAATAGCAAATAAAATTTGTATGTATGCATGTATCGTTTGTGTGTTTGTATATATATATACACACACACAAACTCGATACATATATATGTGTGTGTTGTGTGTGTCTGTGAGAGAGAGAGATAGAGAGAGGATGAATTGTTGGGCAAATGTGTCAAATAATACGATTTTAAATTTTCTCATACGTCAAACAAATATTATATATGGACTTACTATTTATATGTATGGAAACATTCATAGGTCTATATGTCTGTATACTACAGTAGTTTTTAGATCTTCAATAACATAGTGTTATCCAATTTTTTTTTAAACAAAAACATGTCTGATAGTAGATAAATTTACGAAAGCGTAAGTGAGCTTTTTCAAGGAGAAAATAGAATCTGAACTTATTTTAATTTAAGCACAATAAAAAACAATTATTAAAAATTAACATTTATTTAAACAAAGTCTAATTAATTATTTAAACATAGACTTATGCTTTGATCAATTAAATTATTAAAATACAAAAATATTAACATAAGGTTAGTTTAAATAAGATTTTTAGAAAATCTATAAAAGTTCGAACGCAGCGGGATTCAAATCCGCGCCTCTTATAAACCGTACAATCGCTCTGACCGCTAAGCCATGCGTTCTACATCCGGCTACGTCGAAATACGATTATTACAACTCATTTTTGTTGTTTGCTTTCTAAAAATATTTTTCAATTTCCTAAGTGTGTGAATGGCACTTTAACAATGTTAAAATACTTATAATCATTCTCCTGAGTGGAAATGGAACCCACCACCATCACGTATACATGAGACATTGCCCCACTGAGCCACTTTGGCCTCCACTATACATATATTTACTATAGTTACTATTATTTATCCGTTTGTAGCAATGTATTTACAAAATTCGTTTAGTTCCAAGCAAAGAACTTTTTAAATGAACAAAAGTTTCGCTCTCAATGAAGTTATAAAAGTCCAATTTCGTAAAAAACATTGTTATTACTTTTATTGAGTATTACAATTAAAATAACTACAACATGTATTTTTCATATATTTTAAGCGCTGAATCCTTTATCTAGTTTGTAAGTCGTTTATGTTTCTTAAGTGTTTTATGGACATAAAGCTATTGAGATAATATAATGGCAGAGTGGAGCTGAGTCAGACAACTGTAAGCGCAACAGACAGGTTATATTGAAATAATTTTTATTTCTCCCTCTGGTAAGACAATGCACGGCGCTGAGTTGATGGAAAGTGGAGAAAAGAGTGTCTTGACACTTGGCTCTATTTGCCATCTGCTAACCGATAGACATAAAGTAATTCTGAATTTGTTGAAAATGAAAGATACGTACAATAATACTATAAATATATTTATTGGGTAAGTCAATAGATTTGTAAAAATAAATAAAACCTTAAATATACCTGCCATCATATTAAATAATTTCATTTTATAGGGCTTTAACTTTTTCATCTTTTAAATCTTTTTATTTAGTTAATGTAATTATATATATATTACCTTTTACTTTCCGTGCAATTTTGAGACGTCGTCGACGACTTGTCGAGTGTCAAAAAACCTGCCGAACTGTGTCTTGTCACAGGGCGGAAATGAAAATAATTTAAATTCCAAATAAAAAGCTTCAAAATGCATAAGCTCAGTAACGCCTAGGTTGTATGCTAGGTTATTATAACGACGCTGCCGTGGGCTCTTACAAATATATAAACGATCACAAGCTGCAATTTGACACGAATGTGGATTGGAAATGGTATTGACTGATAGGATACGTATGTATGTGTGCAACGAGCTTTCGGTAGAAAGAGCTTTTTGTGTTCTCGTTATATATAAATCTTGTGGTAAAATTTATGTAACATATTAATATAAAGAAGAATAAATATATTGATAATAATATTTTAAATTGTTATCAGAATATTTAATAAAGAAACTATTTTAAAAATAAATTCAAACATGTTAATACTATAGAATATTTTGAAGAAAAAACCTGATAGATCTAAGCCTCCTTTGCATACACTATAAAATTTAGGAAATGCGTAATTTTATGTCAAATGCTCTACAAAATGCATCAAATAAAAGAACATAATATTAACATAAAAAAGACATTTAGAAAAAGTATAAAAATTTTAATGCAGCGAGATTTGAACCCGCGCCTTTTGAAAACCGTTCAAGAGGCGCGGGTTCAAATCGCGCAGCGTTTAACTTTTTATACAGTTTCTAAATATGTCTTTTTCAATTCCCTAAGTGTGCGAATAACACTTTAAAAAATGTTAAAAATATATATATAATATATTCACATTTTATCTCACTTATTACATCGTTCAAAGGATACATGGAACAGTATATTTCTGTATACAAGGTCCCTTGTAATCCGCGTAGCTTGAAATATTAGTTGGCAAATTTGCAGGATTCGTCCCTTCGCAACATAAATAAGAGTACATTTGTACGTTTGTCCGAAGTGACGGCTTATGTGTAAGTAATGATCGTAGCTACTACAAATATATCTGTATATATGCCTGAATTCTGATAATATACGAAGATTTTGTTTCATATATAACACCATCTTCGCGCAGTGGGACAGCGTCTGGCAGTAAACACGATTGGTTGTATATTCAATTCCCACTTTGTGGAATGATTAGCTTTAAAAAAATTTCATGTTTCCACTCTGGTACCTAAGTCAAACCCTTAACACTCAATGTCTCGCTTGTGGGTTCGGGCGAGCACTGGAGAACGGAGTGTCTTAATACTATCTGACTGCGGGAAAAATCCTGCTTTGCGGGAAAAGGCGTGAAGCTTTATTTCGTATATATTTTGTAGCTTTAGAAAATTAAGTTATCCGACAATCTGTTCTCTGTTTTCCACCAGTTTTAGAAACAATGTGGCGAGGCGAGAAAATATAATATCAGTAGTATCACTAGTAGTAGTATTCAAACTTTCTTCCAATTAAAATCGAACCCACAACCTTCACGTATTTTACTGCGCGACGATGATTCTGTCATTGTAATAAAATATGAATAGATAACGATCTATGGTTATATGGAATGGTTAGTTTATTAACAGTCTTTTCAAATTCTTACTTTATAGGCGCTAATAGTGATAAGTATTTAAACTATGGTCAACTGCAGCATAAAACTTTAAGAACATTATTAAACAGTAAATGTTAACGACTGAAGCTTTTGCAAATAAAATACACAAAGCTCTCTCGTAATAGACAAAAAATATATTGTTTAGATACAAATTGATGTATAACACTCCAGGGCATACAGCCCGCGTAATATTTTGCCGATGAAATATTTTTACGCTTGTTACTGAAATATAGTACAAAAAAGAACTTAAAATCAACTCATTCACCTTGTCTCATATAAATAATGGTTCCATTTTTTCAGAATATTATGTGACAGCAGCTTCAAGTTTTTTCTCGCCTTGCAGAGTATTCGGAGAGAACTTAGTGTACACTACGTTCTCCACTTTCCACCCGAAATCGAGATATTTGTGTTGAGAGACGGAACTCAACGACTCCTTTGTCTAAGGTAATTACATTACCTATTTAGGTAAGCAGAGAAATGAAAAAAAAATTATTATGATCTTTCCCCAGAGTGGTAATCGAACCCACAATCAATCACGTTTACTGACAAACGCTGTGCTACACCGACACGATGACATCTGAAAACATTATTTTCAAAATGTACGCTAATTATTCAGTGCGAAATAACACCATTCAAACATTAGCAGTCCATGGATTTACCGTTTCGCTGCCGGCCTATTGCGTTGCGGGAATAAAATAGTATAATTAAAGATATAAATAATATTTTTAGAAAATGTATAAAATTTCAACGCTGCATGATTCGAAACTGCGCCTCCTGAAGACCGTCCAAGTGCTCTGACCGCTAAGCTATGCGTTCTACATTTGACGACTTCGAAATTCTTATACGGTTAACGCTTATTACAACTTATTTTTGTTGTTTTTATACTTTTGTGTAAGTAAATAACACTTTAAAAATTTAAAATAGTGATATGAATATATATTTTTCTTTAATACTATTTTTCATTTAATACAGATTAAGTTAGTGACAAAAGAAAGTGCTTTAAAATATTGCTGTATTTGAACCTTGGACGCTTAGATGTGATTTAAGTGTTCTAGCTAGTTTAACTCAGAAATCTAGTAAGACAAACGCCGTGTTAAGTTCCACCACTCCAATGTCAAAGCAAAGGATGGGCAAATATCAAAGATAAAACAAAACAAATCCTTAATATTTCAACACGCGACTCGCAGTTCCAATAATATTTTTACGTTTTATTGTTAAATGTCGTTCCGTTTTGAAGGGAATAAATTTCACCGATCCCCCACTTTCTGTCGCGCTTCAGTAATTTGTTTGTAATTTACGGAGACGTTCTTTAAATTTTTACTTAAAACATTTTATCATTAAAAATAAAGAATACTTTTGTTATTTTTTATTCTACATTGGAATGCTGTGGTAATGGAAATTGGGGAAATACAAATAAGGGAAATGTTTGATATCCTTTGTTAGCCAAGCACAATTATATTTTTATATATATATTGTAGTTCACGGAAGACTGGGGTAAGGTGGGAAAGACCACCCGTCCAGTTCCAGTCCCAGCCCATAACCCGTCAGATTATGCATCGGGTAAAAGGGTTTTGTCAATTCAAAAAATATGGTTTTTACTCTAAAAGAGTGGAACAGAGTGTTAGGACCTATATTAGGACCAATAATCGACATACATATTTTCTCATACAAAGGTATTTTACACTAAAGCAACCAAAATCATAGATATTTTATTCGTTCGACTAATCTGTTTTTTTATCCCATCAATCGTATAGACTTTGAGATCTAGTAAAGAATAAAACTATTTCTCAGACACGAGTTTTTTTATATTATTTTAGTCCAAAACGCTGCGAATATACAAAGAATTTTGTAATTCTTTCTATAAGGAGAAACAGTTACATTGTAAAAGACATATTTGGAAAACGTATAAAAATTTGAACGCAGCGGGATTTGAAAACGCGCCTCTTGAAAATCGTTCAAGAGCTTCTTCGTTTTTTCGTTCGAGTTCTTGAACGGTTCTCAAGTTCAAATCCCGCTGCGTTTAAATTTTTATACGTTTTCTAAATATATATTTTTCAATTTCCTTAGTGTGGGAATAAAACTTTAAAAAATGTTAACAAAATGTATAAGTTACATTGTCCAATACGTCTATTGTGATACATATGGGACTTTATTATACCTAGTAACTACGCTGGTAAACATCCATCAAGTTAAAATTCACTTGACCTATACTTTGTTAATAGTTTAGATAAAGTAACTACAGCGTCGAGCTACCAACATCAATATCACATCGATGCACGCTCTAAGGTACCAGAGCAGAGTTATGAAAAAAATTTAAACGAAATTATTCCTTCGAGTGGGAATCGAACCCACAACCAATCACGTTTACAGTGAGATGCTGTGAAACTGCACCACGATAGGCAAATTATTTAAAGTAAAAATTGGGCTAAGTTGAATAAATTCGCACCTTTCATCAGCAAGGGGGTAATTGCCCGCCCCTCCATACATCACGTCCAGATATCATATGTAACACTAGAGACGAGTACCCGCCATACTTCACCCCTTTTCACTCGTATTTGGATTTTTTTAAGATTTTTTTGCCACTCATCGAAGAAACACATAAATTTCCGAGCGAATCATTTGTTAGTGGCACAAAAGATTAATGAATCGTTTTTAAGCCGCTTCAAAAATGATATTCAATCGAGATATCTTTTCGAGTTTGAAGAGGTTGGATATTGGATAATATTTTATATAAAATGTGTCTTGAGTGCACCATTGTGGAGCAGTCTCTTAGTGTAATTGCAATGAATGTAGGTTCAATCACCACTCGGGAGGATGTTTACATTTAAATAATTTAATATTCTCGTTATAGTACAAGAAAGCACGGCATGGAGTTTCCATTCAGCAACAACACTCGCAATGTCCAGAATTCTAAAAAAAAGCTGGAAACGGAGTGACTGGACACTAGATTCTCTCTGCTTTTTTTGTTATGCGGGAAAAAATTCAAAATTCATTCATAAAAATAAGGTTTACTCTAAATATATACACAAAAACTACGAAAATCCATACATTTATACAATATCACAAATTCAATCGGACAACAAACTTAATAGCTGTATTTCATAGCGTACGAGTATTCTTGAAACACGCTTTGTAACATCGAAGCCGGTCAGGGCGTAATATTTCGATTAAACTCTATCCCGTGGGAACATTTGTACCGGATAGTGGGATCGGAGGCTTAAACGGCACTATTGTGGGGTATTTCCGGTAACTTTACACCGCTTTTAGGGATGTGAAACAATTTAATAACATTTATTTTACACTGCAATAGATTTCAAACGGTGTTTCTTTATTGCCATAATAAAATAGAGAATGTGGGTAGTTTATTTAAAATGTATGTATATTGTATACAAATAATTAACCTAAGTGCGCATTTATATTAAATTGGCTTATTGTATCCCATGGTATCATTAGACCCCGTATTTCTTAGCGAATAATAATACAGAGATATAATTTATGCTATCGCTCAGATGTATGTGAAATGGGTGAAACGCGGATAACGGAGTGCCATGATACTATAAAGGACTCTTGAAGTAAGGTTTTTAGCTTGCAAGGTAGCATGGTAGTCTGAGAAAACCTAGTGGCAAAACACTTTGTTCTCACTTTCTGTCCGCATTTGAGACATTGCGTGTTGAGTGGCGGAACTCAAAGTAGCGCTTTATCTTGTTTGCCAAAGACATGAAAATTATATTAATAACATAATAACTATGAAGTGAAACTATTTTTAACCGGATTAATCGCGTATAATATTGGTATTCGAAAATATATTTTAGAATCCGACGTTTTGTACACTGTACAGAAGTCCGTGGTCACAGGTAGACTCCTACCACTTTACAATAGTCCGTTACAGGTAGACCTGTGACTGGTAGAGGCGCGGGTTCAAATCCCGCTGCGTTCAGTTTTTTATACGTTTTCTAAATATGTCTTTTTCAATTTCCAAAGTGTGTGATTAACACTTTAAAAAAAGTTAAAAAATAAAATCAATATGGATTCGTTTAAAAACGGTGAAATAGGCCACTAAACGGTACATTTATATTATCTATGAATTGCAAAATAAACATAAGAAGAGAGAAACTAATTAAGTTTGAAGACAAAATGTAATCAACATATTTTAAGTAATAACACACTCTTAACGAAATAATAGTACCGTTTATCAAGTTGATTTTTTTATAATTTAAATGAGCTCCAAACTTTTAGTAATATTCCCGCTGTTTGGAACTAAATGAATCCTACGGGAAGTGCTAAAGAAAAATGATGAATAAGCGCTACATTTTTAATAATACTAACAAATTAGACTTAATTTGAGTATTCTTGAAAAAAATATTTTTATAAGCTTCCCATAGCAAGGTAGATAGAGAATCTCAAAGTCACTCAGCCTTTTGCCATTTTTTGGCGAATGTCGTTATATTGCTCGTTGAGTGCCGGAACTTAACGCTGTACTTGGTATTAATAGAGTGGAGAAATAATAATAATTTAATTATAATTATTCATTCAAGTGGGAATTGAACCCACAACCATCGCGTTTACAGCAGCGGCATAGCAGTTCACTTATTTTTAAATATAAATTTATTCAAACACACACATTAGTTGTTTCATTTTTCAATTTCAGTGTTTCTTGCTTGTTACAAATGATATTACAACTGCTCTACTTTGAAACACGTGTACTTGACGTAAACGGACTTGTATGTATGGAACGTGACAACGACTAGCCTGCATACAGTGGGGACTGAATGTGAGAAATATATATAAGAACCGTTTACATATGCATAGAGATAGATTTTATATAAGGCAGTGTATATTCTTATTTTGTTGAATATATTAATATGAATTTTAATTCCTTTTTCAAATATTTTGCTGTAGAAAAGAGTGCGTGACCTTAGTTTGTATCTGCTTACAAATTTATATAAGAGTTATTATTAAAAAAAGTAATGACGATATATTTAGAGGTCAAGAATAAAATAAACTAAGGTCAAAGTGCTTATTAATTTAATAGGTCAAAAAACTAGCAAACACTAAAGTGATGAAATTTTGATATGCCTATTTAATATATATACTCGTAGTTTAGTTTGAAATTTATATGTAATACCCTGTTTGCCCGCGTGAACTATAGCTGTTTCGTATTTTCGACTTTTCGTAAAACAATCAAATTTCTGGAAACCCCAAAGCCTATGTTCATCCCGAGACCCTTAAGTATCTCTATATAAAATTTCATCACAATCGATTCAGCAGTTTGGCCGCGATTACGTCACAGACAGAGTGCTTTTAGTATTTATAATTTTATATTATATTTATTAATATGGAGCACTAATTATATTGTTTGAGTACTAAATTATCTTCATTTCTTTCACTTAAAAGTTTGTGTACAGAAGTTCATTGTTACAAATGTATGTAAAATCTTGTTTTCAGTTCAGATGAAATATAAGCCATTAAGCTTAAAAATATTATATTTAATTACACGCAATGAAAGCTTTTTCAAGAAATTATTTTACATTTTTACTGAGTTTGCAGAAATAGCAAACTGATATATATTTTTTATTATTTCCATCAACTTCCCTTAACATTACGTGCTTATTTCATTTTGAATCGGTTCATATATTAAATAGTTACAAACATAAGTTATAAATTAAAACAAAGTTTGTGAATCAAGTGAGAACGTGGGCGGGAGAAAGAACGAAATGGTTTAGTAGTGTAATTTACGCAGGCGAAGCCGCGAGGTGTTGCTTGTATTATAATATCCATTATATGCTTATTGGTATGGATTAAAACAAGAGAAAAGTAAACAAAAATCAGTTAAAATAGTGATTTAATTGAGTGATTCTAAATCTAGAGTGATATATCACTGCTCTACAAATTCCGCCTCAAATCTAGAGTCGCCAGTAAATTGATTCATTTATTATTTATCAGTTTTTATTTATTTAACCATAATTTGCATATTTTTAAATGAAATCTCGTCACATCATAAATACCTGCACAAAATAAATTGAATATATGCATATGTCATAGCAATATATAAATTGTTACTATCAGATTTATATCTGTTGACCAAAAATGCTAATTTCTCGCGTAAATTAGCCTTAGCGTGCACACGCGTGACATTATATATGCGAGGCGTATCGTGACACACATACGTACGTACATACAAACAAACAAACTTACAAATACAGCATTGATGAATGCATGTATACAATTTGATTACCTTTTAAATATAGTGATTGAATTATTATTCTACGAGTCGTATATTTGTTTAGCAGCGTTACGCTTTTTCCAGGATAGCAGGGTAGTCAGAGAGAACCTTGTGGCAAAACACTGTTCTCCATTTTCCACTCGAAGTCGACACATTGCATGTTGCATGTCGGAACTCAGCACCGTACTTTGTCTTAGGTGCCAGAGCGGAGAAACCAATATATTTTAAAAATAATGATTCCTCTCTTGCCAAACGATTGTTCGTAGAATAATCTTTGGGTAGCAGAAATTTGTAAAAATCTCTCTACAGAGATGCTAACAACAAATATAATAAGTTGTAATAAGCGTATAAGAATTTCAACGAAGCTGGATGTAAAACGCATGGTTTAGCAGTAAGAGCGCTTGAACGGTTTTCAAGAGGGCGCGGGTTCAAATCCCACTGCGTTCAAGTTTTTATACGTTTTCTAAATATGTCTTTTTCAATTTCCTTAGTGTGGGAATAACACTTTAAAAAAATGTTAACAAAATGTTATATTTGCTGGTTAAGACAACTTGTAGCATCTAACTTAGCCTAAGGGAAAGCAGAGTGTCTCACCACCAAATTTGGCTGCTGTACATTCTACATTCATGTAACTGAAAGTATTTACAGGTGCTCCATTGTAATTCAAAATTTAATATAATCATATTGGTAGGTAAAGGAAACACTTTAGACCTATTTTTGCGAAAATGATGCAAAGGAAGCTAAAATTTATATTAAGAAGAAATGCAGAAAGAAAATATTTGTACGATAAATTACACAGAATAAAGTTAATTATGCACAAAATTAAAGTTCACATGCATGCGTGCATTGATAAAATAAATTTTACACACAGAACCATGTCTTTGTCATACACTAACATACAGTGACATAAATTGAATTAACGTGTACTTTCTCAACAGGTCTACTAGTTATTGATTGCCTGTTGATTTCATCACATATCTTGCAGTATCACTAAGGTTTTTGAAAAGGTACTTATTTTCTTTGTCAACGTTACAAATTGTAGTAAAATAATCAATAAATTGTCGACAACAAAATGAGAAATTGATCAATCTATCCATACCGTGGCAATATTCAGCATAAAAGACAAATGCAATTCAAACGGATACGTTACTAGTTAAATGTAAATTGCTGGCTGCATCCAAAGTTACCGCCTACAATAACGAACGGGCTGAGCAGGGGATCCAGTTCAATCCCGGACAAATGGCTCTCGATATAACATTCAGTGGAAATATTACCAACATACGCTATAGCAGTGTAGCCACTATGGTTGCAGGTTCGATTTAAACCGAGAGTAAACGTTTTTAATACTTTTTACTGTCGTCACTCTTGTGTCCACCACATGGAGATGGGACATCCAATATGTCAAAAATAGGCAGAATTTGGAGAATTGACTGACTATTAATGAATGCTTAATACTACTACTGCTTAGTTAAATAAGGAAACTTAAAAATTATATAAATAACAAAATTATTTATGATAACGTAAGAAATTTCAAAAACAAGCCATATCATATTCTTCATTTACATAATACAAATATATGAAAAAACATTTTGTCAGTCGCGTGACGTATTAATAGCGCAGGCGTTGTGCACACACGGCACTTCCGGCGACTTGACACCGGAAATAGATGTCAGTGCGCCATGTAAACGGCGTTCCTTCTAATATTCATAGTGTCGTAGTGTCGTGTCACAGTGTCAGGATTGTTGGGTTAGAGCCATTACTTATGAGAATACGATATGTTAATGTCAAGCTTGTGTAGGTTTGTTGGTGAATGTCAGTGGTGATAGAATGTGCTTAGATGCATGTAATTAAATAAACATAATTGTGCATGCGTGTTTTCAAAGAATTGATGAATGATTTATGAATGAGTGAATGATGAATTACCGAAAGTAATTTAGAGGATAATTCATTAAATATATATATATCTTTTAAATCCATTAACACTTCATTGTCCGAGCTCCTCTCTCTCTACCTAGCCATTCCATTATTCCATGGTGTATATTCCAAATTATGGAATGCGAATAATATTTATGCATGCATTGTTCATTTTCGGATAGACGAGTTTCCCATATACGAGTACAGTGTGAACTTTGTGCCGGCAATCTCTCCGCCCTATATCATGTTAAAACACTAAATTGTGAATATAGAAACTCACTGTATCTCACTGAACTGAATTTATTTGAAATACAAAAACATATATGCATGTGTGTGATATAATATGTTTAATATTCAGGAGGGACACGAGTTGATTGTGACACGGCAGCTGAGAGCCAGCAGCCACGACTCATATTGTACGAGAACATTTGTACTAAATTTATTTTTACAAAATTATTACGTTTGTACATATATATAAATATTATTTTAAAATAAATTTCGAATCTCTTTTATTTTAAATATTAAATACCTTACATTTCGTTTATTACGCGTTTTCAAAGAACATAGACCATATTATATTGTCATCATTTAAAGAATCTTTCAACTATTATTGTTAGAAGACTATGTTAGTATATCAATTTTGAAAACTTATTTAGAAAACGTATAAAAATTTGAACGCAGCAGGATTTGAACCTGCTCCTCTTGAAAATCGTTCCAATTTTATACGTTTTCTTAATACATATTTTCCAATTTCCTTAGTGTGCGAATAACACTTTAAAAAATGTTAAGAAAAAATATTTTTAAAACTTTTTCAGCTTCCCTCACCTCCTAGGTCCACGTTTAGTGTGATATGCTCGAGGCTTAGTTTTCCTTTCTTTACGAAATCTTGTCAATCATATTAGCTTTTATCTCGGCTTTGAACTCTGGTAGTATTTAAGCATAAGCTATATTATTGCCAATTGAGTCCAGAATTGAAACATCACAGATAAATTAAAAATATATATAAAGACATATCTAATTTTCAGTGTGTGACGTCACACTTTATCACGTCACACACTGAATAGACAAAGCACGGCGTTTAGCTCCATTTGGCTCTAATATAGAACAAATAAAGAGCTGTATGACGTAACCTAACGTTATTTCTACTTTCCCTTTGAGATTACAAAAAAAATCTATATACATAATTAAATTAAATCGCATATCTATTTAAATAATCAAACTAAACAGCTAAACAATTTAACAACACTGTATGCTTATTTTATCGTAAATTCTGGTACCATGAGGTTCATTTTGGCACTTTACCAAAAGCTCTAAATGCGATATAGCAACATAATTCGAGTTTTATTATCAGCTATAATTTACAGTGTATAGATTTTAATTATATTGTAATTTATGTGCATCCACGCTAATTGCTGGACCTTTTTGCCTTGTTGGTGTAGTGGACAAATTATTAGGCTGTAAATGAGGTTTTGGATTCGATTCTCGGATTAGATAAGCTATTGAGCTGCAATATGAAAAAACGTTCAGTCATTTTAAGATATGTGAAAAGACAAGGGTTCAAGTTGTTAACTTATAGAGAATGATTTTATATATGAATAAAATAAATATAATAAATCTATTCTACTGTTTTCTTTTATTGTCATTTTGAATTCAATTAATAGTTTTTTAAGTTTAAATTACGTTACAAGTCATCGAGGCGCGGTTGTTGGTTCGGAGTCTCCCGGAGAAGTGTATATATTTTAATTATTTTTCTATCTCTGCTTTAGCGCGGGCCACAGCGCAGCGTTGAGATGAGATGTTGAGATTTCCGCCACTCGACACGCAATATCTCCATTTCGAATTAAAAGTGGAGAGCGGCATGTTTCCTTTGCCTATCCTAGACGGGAAAAAGCCACGAGTTGCTTTAAATACGCTTTAATTTTTTTATATCATAGCCAAGGCAAATGAGCGTTCAGGTCACCTAATGGTACGTGATCACGGCCGCCCACGACCCCGTGCAACATTAGAGGAGCTACAGGGATGTTACCGGCCTTTAAACTGCATATAGACTTTTGCAGCGAGTTTTTTTTTCAGTCATTATTTGATATGAAATTATGTATTAAAAACATGACAGAACAACAAATATAGTTATTTTTAAGAAACATGCATTTCTCATTTCATAGCGGAATCCCTGAAGTAAAAATGCGAATTAAAATGCAAATTTTACTGCAACGTTGCATCCAAATAATATTTGTCTTTTCTGCAAGTAATACATATTTTCATATGGAAAAGTATGAAATTTATTTACATTTATTTTCTTTTTAAACGCATTGATGGTAGGTTCGATGCCTTCTTTTAAGTTTAGAGACGAATTATTTTCATGTTTTTTGAAGCTTTTACACTTTGCATCATTTCCCGTGTACTCATAGAGATAATAAGGGATAATCAAAAATAATTAGAGTTATTAGGCAAAGGTAATATCCATCTAATATTAAATTTACTATGCTAATACTGTATTCCACTTCACACTGTATCCTGCATAGCAGGGTAGCAGAGAGAACCTAGTGTCAAGACATTCCATTCTACGCGTTCCGACTGAATTTGAGATATGGCGTGCTGAGTGTTAGTACTGAACACAACGCCGCGATTTGTCTTAGGTACCAGAGCAGAGCAAATGAAAGTAGTTTAAATATAGTATAGATCTATTAAATAAAGTATAGATCTAAAAATAAACAGTCCCCTATATAAGAATCGAATCTCTAACCATCGTGTACATACTTTATAACAGTGTCACGTTGTATCAAATCTCGATGAGATCGAAGAGAAATCGAAAATAAACGTATGTCTTGTACTTGTCGTTTTATCCTATATACAGACGAATAAACTACATATATATATATATATATATATATATATATATATATATATATGTGTGTGTGTGCTAATAACCGCTACACTGAATAAAGAAAGCCAAACATGAAGAGCGAGACTTGAATAATAAAAAGAGAAACCATTTTATTTCAAATTACCTACATTTAGCTTATTTATTTAGAATAATAAAGTTTAAACTTTCATAAGCTCTTGTACCGTGAAACGGCTATTAAAGCTTTTAAAAGTTTTTTAACTAGCTCATTTAGATGACGATGAACATATAAATGGATACGGATACTTATATGTTGATATGATTTAGCTGCTAAATTAGGCAGTGGTTATGGGTTTGATTCTCCGTGTAGTTTTTTTTTTTGATTTACAATTGAGTCGTTCAATTTGTAATGTCGTTCAAGTCAAGGTTTCATATATAAAATAAATATTAATTTTTTGTCGGTTGTGAAAGGCAGTTTGGATATGTTTAGTTAAATTGGTATGCCTAGTAAAATATTTCGAATATTTTCATATTTCTGATATCTTTGTTCTTCGATCTGTTAGGTTCCGCTACCCAATACACCATATTATTACATATAAAATCTCACGTGAAAAAAAACTCACGTGTGCAAGTTTTCAATCAAATCGGACGACGAAAAGTAGATCGAATTTTCTTATACATGTAAATATGATATAAGTAAAGCTAATACAAGCATGTGAAAAAATCATATTCAATGTTGGTAAAAAAAACTATATTTGATGAAAGCGAAGTGGAAAATATTAAATAATTTGTATGGAAAGATAAGGCGGCAACTACTGTTAGTAAATATATAAGTACATATATATACATATTTAGAGCACTTTGTTAAATGAAACTTGAATAGATCAAAAAATGGTTTGCGTGTTCCACTTAAATAAGAATATAATTTGCAAATGTATTGAAGAAAATCTTTGGTTAAATATATTATATACTTTTGTAGCTTCTCGAATATTCCGCATTAAACAGGGCT